>VYXH01000563.1:347111-378317 GCA_013397275.1 Burhinus bistriatus
CCCAGGTCTCCTAGGTTAAGAAAGCAAATAATAGAATAAATTCTTGGGTCCTCTGAGGCTCACAGCTTTAGACACCTTGTTGCCTTATCCCGAGTGACTCCCATGGCCAGTTGTGGGATTTGGGAGGCTCCTGGCAAATCTAAAGTGGAATGTGGAAGTCAGAGTAATCAGTATTGGATAATACACTGTAATTGCAAACTAAACACTGCATTTGGGCACTAGTGATGACGCTTAACTCTCTGCAGTGAAATTGTAGTATTTCTAGTAATAAAAGTGGAATTTCACCTTACAGCTAAGTCAGTTGTGTGAATAACGATCCGTCCAGTTTTGGTTCAAGACGAGAGTGCTGCTCTCCTAATAAGAGTAGAAACATTCCAGTTGCTGAATACATGGAATCATAGAATAGTTTGGGCTGGAAGGGACCTTTAATGGTCATCTCATCCAAACTCCCTGCAATGAGCAGGGACATCTTCAACTACATCAGGTTGCTGAGAGCCCTGTCCAGCCTGACATTGAATGTTTCCAGAGATGGGGCATCTACCACCTCTCTAGGCAACCTGTTCCAGTGTTTGACCACCCTCATTGTAAAAAATTTCTTCCTTATATCTAGTCATAGATGTAAGATGTAATACAGCAGATAACAGCTGACCATGCAGAGGACAAATCTGATGAGACAGGGGTCCTAATTTTTTTCTTTTTTTTTTAATAAACAGTCAGCTCTTGCTTCCCCCTGCTGGGTGGGTAGAAGACAAAGCTGTCTTTACCCCAGAGTTGCAGAGTGCTGCACTGCTGCTTCGCTCTTCTCTCTGTTTCCTAAAGCTGTCCCCTCTTTCCGCAAATTCCCATTGCGCTGCTTTGTCAAGGATGAAAACATGCTCTTACAGCACAACTTGCATCATCCTGTATCAACCTTACATAGGTTATTCCATGCATTCCATTTTCTGTTGCACTCAGTAGCACAGGGTAGGCTGCCATCACATTTCAAAGTGATGATGTTTTCTAGTAACTGTACTGGGAAAAACAAGAAGAGTCTTTGAGGAGGTAGGATTTGGCTTGTCTTGTCTTAGAAGACACGAGTGGGTTATCAGTAATTCAAATGCCTTTTTTTCACACTGGTGTCTGACGGGATTGAAAATAGAAACTGTCAGCCTCCTGATTGTCTGATTATGTAAAACCATCAGCAAAACCAAAACAAAACAGGTATGATAGGATTATGTATGTGCATATGTTTTGCTTAGGGATGTTTTTACAAGGTTTATAAAAGAAATAGTTCACTTTCAGCTTTAGGTCTTAGTGTTTTGGAGACTGAGCAAGAAAAATACCAATGGTCTTCCCAACATAAAGTCATATTTTTGATGCTGTTAAAGGTTACAATGGTCATTTTTGAGGCTGATCAAAATACTTCATGCTTCTTGATTTAAAAAAAAAAAAAAGGTAGACACTTTTGGCAAAATGGTTTGATTTACAAGGCAGGAAGATTTTCAGCCTGTTGCCCAAAGGAAAAATAAAATAAATGTCTTGGGGTGTCCTCTACTGGAAGAATTTTTGGTTTTGGATCAACTGTGGTCTGTCTATAGAAAATATGTATTAGAAGCAGTTCATCCTATTAGAGATAGGAAAGTACAAATCCATGGCATTGTTGTTACCCTTGAGGGCTAGGGACTCCAGATTCCAATCTAACAGGATGAAGAAATTATTATGAAACCTACAAGTCATTGCTATATGTAGTATTAATATACATCTGGACAACAAATTACTCTTTTTATAACTATAAGCTATCAGTCAGGAATACTTTTGTACTTAATGTATAAAATTGCAGCTTTGCTTTTGCTCTCAGGTACTCCGGTTAGAGTGACTGAGTGATTTCTCTAGTGTACGAACCTGGTATTTCATAAGGCTTAAAATTCTTCCATTTCTATGTAAAAGGAAAGTTTCTTAAGAAAACGATACAATGTTACTTCTTGATTTATGTGTTGTCTTAAAACATATGTTTATATTAAAAACAATAGCTTTTTGAAAGTGAACTAGAATAAGTAAAGTGCATTTAAATACTACTTGTGAAAGTTCTCCAACAGTCAAAATGAAAGATAAAACCAGTCTGCAGGGTCTGTTTTAAATGTTAGAGTTGCACTTTGCTTATTTATAAATACAAATTACTGTTTTCTCTTTCATTCATCAATAAAATTTAAACCTCGACACCCCTGTAACAAAAATACGTGTTAATAAGCCCAGATTATTACTTGTCATGCAGTGTGTTATTGCTGCTGAATTACTTATAGACCTGATTTAGATAAGTCTGTTTTCCCATCGATTCTGTTTTCATAAATTTTATGGAAAAGAAAAAACTTTACATGTTGAAGACAAAACAGTTTTCACCAAGAGGTGTTGAGAGTGAATTTTACTCCCTCTTAATGAAAGCCCAAGCAAATGAGTTTTATGTGGGAGTCATGCCAGCTGTGTTTCCCTTTGCTACTCTGAAGTGACTCGTTATAATTACAGCATGACTGAATAGTTCTCCCGAAGTTCATACTGATTTTGGCCTTAAAACGTGGAGTTGTCTAATCAGAAGTTTCATTCTGAGTACATTGGTAAAAGAAATAATCAACTTGGTGGACTGAAATTCTACTGGGGAGTTGACGTTTTTCTCTTTAAAAAGAAAACAAACCGAACAAAACCCAACCAAACAAAAACCACAACAAAAACCCCCAAATCGAATGAAAAATGCTAAACTTAAAATCAACCCTCTGGCGTGTTAACAGAGATTTGATTTCTTTAGGTTTGATCACGGGCATTTGTCATTTATTTTTTTCCCGTGGCACTCCTCTTTCAAGCTAACAGATTTGAGCAAATAATATTGTGTACAGTTAAGAATCGTAAACCTTCTGCTTTCACCATTTTAGAACATCCTCAAGTGAAGAGGTTGTTGAGAGTAAAGAGTCAAAGCAGCAGCTCAGCTAATGCCGAGACAATTTCTCTGAAAGTGCTGTGGTGTTCCTCAAAGTTTTTTCTCCACAATACAGACACACCAATTTCTATTCTTTAGATAAACTTTTAGTGTGCGTTTCCTGCTGCAGTTGCTAATGATGCAAACAGAATTAGTTGGCTACAGCGTGCTGACTGCCTTAATTTCAGTAGGAAGAAACAGATCATATGGCAAAAAAGGGGGAAAACAAAGTACAGAATAAAAAGCAGATCCTGTGATTGTCCTTTTTTTTTTCCCAAAAGGACCAATGAAGTTTCACATGAGACCCTCAGAAAATCATAATTCAGCTGTTGTTATGTTGCGCAAGCTGAAGAGTTTTAGGGAATGTTTTGCAGTCGTACCTGAGTGGAAACAGTTATCGCATAAGGTGCTATCTGAAACTGCTTGAGAGTTTTGAATTGATTATTAGTCTGTTGACTGGATGAATAATGGAGGTGTGGAATTAACCTACTGTGCAGAGTTTCTGAGACATGAACTTTTGAAAAATACTGCCAACAGCATTCATCAGCAGATTCCTCTATTGCTTGAATTCAAGAAGTAACATTATCTGTTGACACCAATGGTTAATTGTTATGTACAAGCCGCGAAGGAGGACAATTCAGATTGCTGAATGAATGTGTTACTTTTAGGTGAATCTGTATTACAGGATTTGCAGCTGTCACACTATATAAGTGTGATTTTCACAGTTTTAGAGTAAGGAGATTTTGGCATATCAAGTTATTGGTTGAAATAAGCTGCTTTTTTTCAAGAGCTTGGGAGTCGGGATGACTTGCTCATGCACAAGACCTACTAGTGTTTAAATAGTCTTACAAGATGCTTAGTTCTGTTTTCCTGCAAAAATGATTGGGAACACAGAAGAACTAAAAACATGGCTAATAGAGAACATACGTGGACTGTGCTATTCACAAATATGTATTTATTACATTCATTTTTGAAATTCTTATAAGATGACTTTGGCTGAAAGTAGGGGTGACTTGCAGTAACAGTCAGCAGAACAAAAGGTAGTGTAGAGGGGAGCTCTGTCTCCTGCTCTGGGCCCTCTGCTGCAGCCAGGGGCTTTGGAGGAAGGTAGGGGAAAATCAGAGCCTGGAGAGTCACCTGTGGGTAATGTCTGTAGCTGTATTACACAAATAAGAATGGTAGAAATAGGACCTCACAATTATTATTATTTTAATCAGAACAGGGCTTTATTTAACAGAAATTTTGTCTTCTGGATGGAAACAGTAATACTTTCTCAACAGATTTACTTGAAAAGTTGTCTTCTCAAATGAGCTGCAGCGTATCAGTTTATAAATTTATTTTAAAAAAATCAGTTTAATTTTCAAAGGGGATATCAGAGTACAACTTTATAAGTGTATCTTTACTCTTATCATTTTCATTTACAGGTGTTTTAGAGCAAAGGAAGCTCTCTGTGTTTTCTGGAGTGTCAGTAGTTTGTGGCTATCTTCAAAATGGGGTTGAGTTTCCTGGTGTGGTTGGCATTTGATATGTAACTTCTGCAGATGCTGGCTGGAAAGAGGCATGCAACCTTTGTTTCTTGCTGAGAAAAATATACGTTGAGACTTTCCAGACTTAAATGTGATATTTTTTCACCAGAATAATTTAGGTTTATCTATTTTCCTTGTTTAACTCGCAAATTAGCTATTCGAAATATTTTGCTGCTCTAAAATTCTCTCTGTAGAGAACATTAATTTGCAAGCAGCATCAGTAATTTAGCAGCATACATTTCACGGTTGGCAGGGCTGCTGTGACTCCAGAGAAGTATTTGTATCCTTCTGTAGTTATTTCTCTGCATGTTCATTTTGTAATCGACGAAATATCACAGTGGGCAAATCAGATACATTTAATATGAAAGCAGCATCTTTCACCTCAAAATCTTTTTTTCTGTGCCTGCTGCTATTGCTGTGTAGACTGGAGAACTCCAGCTTCCTCCTGCTTCCAAAACTGAGACTAGATGCACTTGCTATTATTGAGATAGTCAATAGAGTTCAGCTGCAGTGTTATTAACCATCTGCAGTGCTGTCAAACCCAAGCATTTGAAAAATCACAACGTAAAATTAATTTCTTTGTTATTTGAAGTTTCTGAGCACAAACAACGTTCTCCAGCATTTTTGTGACCGTAAAAATGAAAATGCAAGGGTCATCTGATCTGATAAGAAATTTGCTTGTGATGAAATTATAACTAGCATTTGAAATTCTGAGACACAGCCTCCTGGGATAACCTCCATGAAGTGTCCATACATGCAGCATGTTTCAGTTCATGTAATAAAGAAACTGAAAATGTATAAAGCACTAGATTGAATTCTCTATCCATTTAATGAAAGATGTAATGTTTGCAGGAATAGTTTTCAGGAGACCAAATGCTCCTGAGAATGGGTTCATATGTCTAATTTAAAACACAAACCAACATGAGCACTGTTGTGGTACTCAGCTGCACCGATAAGTACATGTTGAAGGAAGAGAAGCATAGACCAATATTTCCAGGAAAAAAAAAAGTCTCGGTGATGTAGCTGCACAGCAGCAGAGCTTCATGCCCGGAGGCTGCCGCACGCCTCTGGGTGCCTGTTTTTTGCTGCAGGTGCATCCTTCCCTGTGGCTGCCGGGGCTCCCCAATGCTGTAATGAGGCACTGCCTTAAAAACCTGGCTGCGTTTCCCTGGCTCTTGCACAGTAGTAAGTCATAGGGAGAGAGGTTTAGAAGTACTGCGAGACCTCAGATATCTTTAATGTGTGCTTATATGAATAAGTGGTACCTAAGAGGGTAGTTTTCTCCTGTATTAGCGGCTCTTGATAGCCAATCCTGTAGTCTCTAGTGGCAAAGGCAGGAGTAACACATCTGTTCTCCAGGCCAAAGTGAACTTTTTAGCCACTTGAAAGGCAGGTCTGTTTAGGGTCTCCAAGGAAGGATAAAATTCTCATCAGAAAAGGAAGGGAGACCTTGAGAGTGATTAATTGGATAAGGGATGGGTAGAGTAGGAATATCTACAGATAAGCATCTCACTATATTATTCACTTCAGTGCAGACTCTGATGAAGTAATTATGCTGAGATGCATTATCCCAAAGATTCACTATGAACACTTTGTTGGCCATCTTTGAGGGCACACTTTTTTTTTTCCTTCTTGTTTTACCCTAGAATATATTTTAAAAAAAATAATAAAAATCGGGAGTTTGTGATGGACATTGTAAGCTGGAGCAAAGTGAACTCTGAAAATTTGCAGCTTTCTTACAGTCTGTGGCATCATTTGTTGTTAATGAGGGAATGCAGTTAAAAATGCATATTAATATTTAATTGAAGAAGATTCATGTAAACCCCAGCTGTGACCGTAAAAATCGGCTTTTTTCTGAGAGAAATAAAAGCAGTGGTTCCCTATGGTCTCGTTTGATTCCTTTATTCAGCAGCCACGCATATGTTAGCATACATCTGTGTAGCCTTTTGTATGCTTGCAGAATAGAATATGCAGTGCTCCATCTTATTTTTGTATAAAACGCTAGTGACAAAATTGCGTATTGTAAGACCGCATATGCTCAAAGTTTTTAAATAACCATCATGAGGTTTTCTTTGTCATTTTGGTGGTTGGAAGAATTGTACATAAACAAATGTACAGCAGATGGCACTATGCTGTAACCATAGAATGAGAATTTTGGGTAGAAAAAATGTGTTCCTTTAGAGTTTGTACCTGTGTATGGAATTCATATTTTCTTGTAAACAGTGATAGAAGATTGGAAGGCTAAAGTGTTTTCACGCAGAATTGTGTAAACTTTTGTTACCACCAGCTTTGGTGGTTCTTTAGTAATGATGTTCAGTGCTGTTCCTAAGAGCTTAGGTGTTACTGAAAAACAGTGAAACTAAAGTCAAGCAACACACAGAGCTTTCTTGCACTGCACCACAGCAGATCAAAGTGCGTAGGAATTTTAAACAAGAGCTTAAACAAAATTTTAAGCTTCTTTAGCCGGGTAGGAATTGCCAGGACAGAGCATGGAGAACTTACTGTAAATGGTTTTAACTGTTCTAGAACTACCTTTAATGTGCAGTTCAGAATTTTATTTTTTCTTTCCCTTCAACGGATAAAAACAACCACAAACATTGGTTTGTAACATCCCCGGGTTACATGATGATATATTGCTCTAGGTATTAGTATTAGTTGTTGAAATACCCCACAACAATTTGTCAAACTTAAGGTAACCAGGATGTAAACTATTTCCTTGCCTTGGGGTGAGAGACCTGATAGTGCTAGACCATAATTTTTGCAGTATTTGTGAGTGACTTACTGGAAACATTTGTCGTGTGTTTTAAGAAAAAAATATATTCAATGAATGAAAATCATACAGAGAAAGGAATAAGATGAGCTGTGGCAAATTTGCAGGTAATGGAATGGACTGTGCCAGACCAGTATGGGGAAAATAATAATACTACCATTATCAGCTGAGAATCCCACCCCCAATCTAATTCCTTTGGCTCTAAGAACTGTCATAAGAGCACGTGAAAGAGAAATGTCTTCTCATTATATATGTCTCAAATCATACGAAAACTTCAATATCTTGAGTCTCATCCAGAAAGGAGTGAGAAGCCTGTAAAGACTTTGAAGTCATTTCTGCTGATAGCACTATCAAGCAAACAAGACACCGCTGTGTGTGTTTGGCAGTGGGTTCCAGAAGCAGCGTGTGCTGTGCATGGCAGTACTTCCATCTGGTAGTCAGAAAGTCAGAGTCTGCTCCAGAAGGAAAAACCCAAAACATTTTTGGGTTACTAGATGGACTCTGTGAAAAGTTTTGCCAGAGGGCCACTTGGAGATGTAGAGGCAACTGAGGCTCTAGGAAATGTGCCAAAACTGTGAATTTTATTAACAAACAAGAAACAAGTTCAGCTGCAGGGAAAGAGAGTGTTCTGTGAAGATGCTGTCGTCTCCCCCTCAATCCACTTCTTCCAACACCCCTGTGCCCATGGAAGAACACAGGCTGACCTTGTTGCTTCATTCAGAGGGGAGTGATACGTGTAATGACGATAGGTAAGGAACAGCAACCTTCAAACAGCCTTTTGGTTTTTTTCCCCACTTACGCGTACACATTGAAGAGGCTTGATAAACCTGGATAGCTTTTCACTGGGGGTAGTGAGAAGTTAGTCAGTGTCACTGTGATTCTGTCACCTGATTGGAATTTGCCCCTTGAACTAAGTGTAGCCTTGGCTACCTAGTGAGTTGAGTTGACAGAATTTTGTGATCCATAGGGCTAGATGCCTTGTGAAGGATCAGAAAGGCTTAGTGGGTGCAAGTTTTCTTTGTCATTGCCACCGCAAAATTGGGAAAGTAGGGTCAATGTTATGTGCGTCCCATACAAAAAGCAGAAATTAAAGGGTTTGGAGACCTTCGGATGACTTCAGTTTGATGCCTTCTCAGTGTCTCTTCTGAAAGTAGACAGTGTCTCTGCAAACTTTGAGCTACAGCCAACATCTCCCTTCTTGTGAAGCTTACTGGTGGTGTGGTTCAGCTGCAGCCTGGTTCTTCTGCTTCCTGAGGGGTCTTGGGTCAAGTCATGAACAAGTCTGGGTCTTGGGGAGTAAAATTGGAATGAGAGAGAAGGTGTCAGTGGCCTTTTCAGAACTGATGGGCCCCAAGGAGAAATAATCAGCCAGTTTGAACGCTGGTAAATTTACCAGTTCGTGTCCTTTTGGAACATGCCTCGCATTTGTATCTCTGATTTAGCGATAATCTGCTGTGGAGGACTGTAATCTTTAGCGTACTTCATAATGTCCTAGGTGGCTGTAGTTCTTAAATTCTCTTTAAGTTAGAAATTCTTAAATTTTCATGTTTTGTTGCATCCTTGTTTAGCATTATAAACAGAACTTTAAGTCAGTGGAGGTGTTTCATTCTTCTAAGTTTAAGTATATAGGAGTTAAAAAAGAGACTTAAAATTCTATTTGCTTTGTTACCTTGCTGTTATCAGAAGCAGAAATTTGAAGTGGGAATATGACCAAGAATGTGGTGAATGCAAGGAATTAACTGTTTGTTGTCAATAATGATGGAGTGGTGCAGATAAGGTCCTCTAAGCATGGCAAGTACTGCTTAAGAATGTTTTCTTCTATGCATGTTAGTGTGCCGCTAAAGAGGTTAAATCAGGCTGTATTTACAGTGAGTTTAATGGCCTTTCTTGTTTAACTAAAGTGGTGTGTGATGTTAATCACGAAACACTTCTGAGAACCCTCCATTAAAAATTGACAGCGATATACATGGATAACTTCTTATGTGTAAATCTGTTAGTAAGTGAAAACCTGTTAGTAAGTGAATCAACTGCATGATCCTGAGAAAGGAGACTAAAATGCTTTATTGGTTTGCTGTTCATTGCATTGATTATTGCATTGAATATATGCCTCTGATTTCTGCGGCTTGCCAATTCGTCATGGCAATAGTTAAATGACGTTTTGCTAGCTCAGCGTTCTTGTCCACACTGGATTTGTTGCAATAACTGAAGGTGATTCCCTTTTACAAAGTGGACATAATTCTCTAGAGAAGGGAATGTACTGCTAGCAATGATGGTCAGCAGTATTTTAATAGTGAACTTGTCTTCACTTGCAATTAATTCTGGTTTAAAATTTTGAATGCAGTATTTTTTTTTTTTTAAAAATTAATATATATTCATCTAAACTTTACATTTTATTGATGATTAAGCAAGCCATTGCAAACTGATACCAGATGGGTTTTGCATTCATTTGTACCTTGTAGTATGTATTCTGATTGTAGCACTAAGGATTTTGCATTAAGCAAATACTTTTGAAGAAACACTTGTTTCAATTCTTTTTCGTGTCTTGAAAAGATGGAATGGGGAGAAAACTTGAGGAAAAATCATTAAATGATCCAGGTACAAGATACTTAATTGACTTTTTTCCCCATTTGAATCCAAGGAAGTTCTGATTGAGGAAAAATGAACCTTTGTCCTGTGATGAGTTTCTATTCATGTTGTCTTTATTATTCGTGTCTAGACTGTATAGGGTAAATCATAGGATGATGTTTCTGTCCTCTAATAGTATTGAAGTTGATTCATGGGATGTAAAGTAGTATTGATTTTGTCTTTGAATGTCCTTGATTATTTAAATAGAGGATCTTTAGCGCATGTTTATGTAGGTGAATAATATAAAAGATTTTTCAGCATTTTTTTTTTTTAAAGATGGGCATTTCCACTGATGAATTGGTATCCAGAAACCCTACCCTCAGCAAGTTCTGCACTTCCTGAGCTGGGGGGAGCTGGTAACTTCCTGACATGGAGAACTTAGCACTGCATGAGATCTTTGGTCTATGGGAATTACTTGGGGAAAAGCAAAAGAGAATAAAACTGGAGGGGGGGGGGGGAAAAGTACCTGTCAACTGTCACTTGTTTGGCTGTTTTCTTCTAAACCTCCCAGCATGTTTTCCAGAGGAACTAAATGGTGTGATTTCTGTAATTCCTCAGAAGTCTAATGTAACTGTCCTGTAAAAGGGGCCAGACCCAGCTGTGGGGTGTTAAGGGGCTTTGAGCAGCTGGCTGTGACCTCTTGCGGGTCCCAAGGGCTCCCTGGGTTTGTGGAAATCTCTCCAAAGTGAAGTCAAGTTTCAGGCAGAATGCTTTCTTACAAGTCCTCTGCTCCTGTGTGCAATGTGTGAACAGACAACCTCAGCTGTTATTTTATTAATTACCTGAATTTCATTAAGAGTAGTGGGTTGGTTTTTTTCACAGAAAGCAGTAAATATTGGATATCACATTAAAAAATAGTAAATGTAATTATTTCTGTTAACCATTTAATTAGAGACAGGTCATTTATAGTGATGTAACTTTTGTTTCTTTGTTCAGGGCTGTTTCTCTTTTGAAGTAGCAGTGATACATAATAAATCAGGTCAGTCATATAATTAATCGGCTGTGAACCAAGGCATAATTTTCTCAAGCAGGAAAACCATGCTGAAGGACTGGCAACATCTCCTGCTTGATTTGAGTAAAAAATAAAATAAAATAAATGTTTTAGTGAAGTTTGATTTAAAAACTCCATAGCCTTCTTGCGTCCCCAGTGTTGTTTTTTCCCTCAAAGATTTTAATAAAATTTTAGTAGACATTTCAAAATAGAATGACTGTTCAGATGGACACCTTAGAGATGCAGTAGATATTATAGCACATAGTATGTATTATTTGGAATTATGGAGTGATTCAAACAAGTCTGGCTCACAACATCAGAACAGTTATCTCTCCCACCTTCATTTTCTTTGTGACTTGAATTCAGGTTTGTGAGATTTACATGACATTGATCCTTTCCTTGGGCAATGCACAATTTCATAATTCAAGTGCGACAGCTGCTGTAACCATCACGCCAGCTGTCCCTGCAGATGCTCAAAAATCTACAGCTTCTCAAAGATGTGTATATGTCCCTGGGGTAAACCATTTTTCCAAGAGATAATGTATAAAGTATCTTAAAAGGGTCACTATGCTGGTGGCTCTGAGTGCATAGTGTGCGTAGTGCAGCTTTTCTTGACTAAAAATACTTCTCTGTCTCACCCTATATCGTCCATAGCAAAAAAAAAAAAAACCCAACAAAAAAAATTAGCTCCCAAACCCCCAACAAAACAAAAAACTCAAACAAAAACCCCCTCCTGTCCATCTGTTATTGTTATTAACTAAAGGAATGAAGCTCTTTAAAAATAAATAAATAAATAATTTAGGTGGTAAAATTTGCCAAACAGGGCACAAACTTCTGTCCAAGGCAGATGCTTACAGATTTGGTTTCTCTGTTCACCAGCCTGCAGAGGATTTACTTCATGTAGAAGAGATCCTGGATGAATTCTTGTGTCTGCCCGACAAAGGCTCATCCCTGCCTGGATGTTTAGTGGGGCAACCATTAAGCTCCACTGAAGTTCAGTTGGTTGAGTTTCCAGTTAAGCCTTGTGAATGCAGATCATTTCTTTGGGCTGCTTTGGTGCTCATCTGTGATCCTGGTCAAGGCGTGGGCACGCTGAGTACCAGACTCTGTGCCGACACTGCCATCTGACTGCGTCTCCAACACTGAGTGAATAAGGTGGGGTCTTGCCAAACTGAGGGTCTCCGTTTCCATCTGTGCATCGAGGGCTTACGCTTGGGCATCGCAGTTGCTGGGCTGCAGTGCTGGGATGCCCTGAGACAAAGCCATTGCGTCATTGGTTGTTGGAGCTCCTTGAATGATTCGTGGTTTCTTAGAGAGGGCAAAAGACTTTTCAGTACGTTGACGAGTACTTTGCATTTGGACTAGGTCTAAGGACCTAATGGGCCTATATTAATTGAACTAATTATTTTGTATGTGTTCAACAAATCATCTCTTTACCTTAAATGAACTATATCTGAAAAATGAGGAAAGCTTTAAAGCATTTGTTTTGTCATGAAATAACAACTTGACAAGTAATAGGCACCCTAAGTAGGAAAGCAAGGAATGTTCTACATCTGAATCCATAACCCGCACGTTTTACTGCTTCTCTTTCACAACAAAGACAGTGTTAGTCATAGGAATCCGTCAATAAAGAACGCCTCTGGAGACTGACTTTGCTCAGCAAAGACTTGGAACAATTCATAGCTAGAATGATCCTTTTTTCTCCCCTACCCCTGCTTTCTATGGAGTTTAAAAGAAGTAAATACAGAACATGTCTAAATTGGTCCTATCTGAAGTGAAGATAATCACCATGGTTGTGAGGCTAAGCCTGAGTTGGAATGGCATCCCTTTCTGTGACTTTAGTTTCCTGGTTTTTTCTACTTCACCTAGTAATTTGGTCTTGCTATTGCCTCTTCTTGGTATATCTACTTACCTTCGGAGATCCTGGGAACAACCAGAAATCCTTTTGCTCTGCTGTCCACCATCCCTGCGGTATGGTGAATGTGGGAAGTGGGGAGGTAAATTTATAGTCTGGGTAACTCTCTGCCTGCAAAATGCAACTGGAGAGAAAAGAGAGTTTATTTCTAATCAGCCCCAAAATTATAAAAAGGATTATTTTGGAAATGTAATTAGAAAATTAATTGCTTTTATATTTTTCAAAGTGTCATGCCTAGTCCCTACCATCTGTGCTTTACAAATGTAGAATTTTCATATGGGCAATCTTGTAGTTGGAGAAATTTTTCATCTAGGGAACAGTTAAAGACATTGGTTATCAAAATCTACTTCTCTTTCAAAAAGACTTCCGAGTGATTCATTTCTTCAGGAAAACATGTTTTCATTTTTTTTTTTCCTTGCGTGAAATAATGTAGAATTCCAAAAAGTAGTCATTTTGCGGGAAAGGGGAGACAACATGTGACAAAACTCAGAATTTAGTAAGACTTAAGAATGTATATTTTATAATCAGTTCGTTATTTAGAATGAGGGCAAAACTTGCCAGCCCCAGAACGTGGTCTTTAATAGGTAGGCCTTTGATGTTCTTTTATACTTTATTAGTAAGTTATAGCTGTCAGGTGAATTTTTGCTCATTACTTCAGGAGTAGATATTGATTCTAAATTTAGAAACCATTTCTTAAGATTAGAAGAAAAAAAATCTAGCTGATGAACAAAGGTTAAATTAAGAACAATAAGTCACATCCTCTGAATGCTTTTCATCTCGAGACCAAGACAGATTAAAGTACTATTTTGGAAGATCATTGTGCCATAAGATAATAATTTTATTAATCAGACTTTATACTTGTGTCAGTTCTGCAGTTAGTGGTAAAAGCAAAGTAAAACAAGAGTATGAAAAAGTATTTCCAAAAGAGAATACAACATAAAGCAAAAGTTGCCGGAACTTATAAATAGCTTGGGGCAAGAATGCTAAGATCAAAATCTAAGTCCCTTAAAGCCATGCTGTTTAGCATTTCATTTTGATGCATTATACACCTAAGGACCAGGTCATACAGTTTGCTTAGTCTAGTGGACCCAGGTTTTCCTTAAAGGTTTGTGGGTGCTCTTATCAAAGGTGTACTTTAGAAATATATTTCAAATTATATAATTCTTCCTGGAATGGAAATAATCAGTCTTTCATTGTAAATGGATGTGAAATAAGCAGCTTTTGAGAATAAACACCTCAATTTTACTTCAGTTGATGCTAGTTCGCAGCAGCTGTTTATATCTCTAGGCAAGATCATTAAGATAATTCACTTTGATTTCCTGTACAACACGTATTTTTGGAGTTACACCATTTGATTCTATCATTACCGTAGGACTTAATATGTCTGCAATGATGTGCATCCACCATATGGATATGAGCTGTGATCTGTGGGCCTGTGACCTTCTTGCTCCCTGTGCTCATGGCTTTGTAACGTAGGGATGTGTACTGCCGAGTTCAAGTGCAGGATCGTTGTCTGTCCCAGGTGCTGGGCTGGAGGAGAAGAGAATTTGGAATCCAGGTAGAGCAAATGCTTGATCAAACGTGAGCTGGTGTCCTGGCACATGTCTGTCTGTCATCGTAGCTGTGCTAACGAGGGGGTCTCTTTTTGCAAAATCAGATCTGCAAGCAGACTCTTTTGTCTCTGCTTGCCTCCTCCATTAGACTCAGCAGACAGGCTAAAGATGTTGAGTAGCTTTGCAGGCAAGCTAAGGACTTTGAGTCCCTGCTCGTTACTAGAGATCAGGCTATTCAGAAATTAATTAGATTTATAACCTTTTATGTGACCATTGCATTTCCTTGTGTTCACAGAGTTCAGTGGTATGGAAATAAAACATTTCCTTTTTTTTGAAGTGCCTCAGGAAACCATTGAACTAGCATCTCAGATGCAGATGCCAGCACCACTGGCGTGGGTCAACCACAGGAGAGGTGCAAGGTGCATTGAATCTACTTTTGCTGTATGAGATGGAAGATTGTAGTCTCAAAGACTGGCCTGGGCACCACTTCTAAAGGCCCCAGATGTACCACATGCAGCAGAGCTGCCCAATTTCCAGGCTGCTACAAGTGGGTTATCACCTGTCTCCTCTCCAAAATCAAACCTACTTTCTCTTCACTGTAGTTACGGATCTTAATCACTTGTTACTGATGTTTATCAAATCCTGCTTGCTGAAAGAACAAACTGACTACAGGTATTGCCACTGAGAGTTAGATTTGTACAGAGGGACTTTACTACTGATTACTGTGATACCTAGCTAAAGGGGGAGCTTCTTGGTTGGAGTAAGTAGTTTGGAGGTTTTTTTGGGTGTGGTGTGTTTTTGGTTTGTTTTTTTCATTTATTTATTTTATGGTTTGCTTTCATAAGATGGGATCTTTTTTCTCCACTAATCCTTATCTCAGTACTTGAGAGTTGCTGTTTGCTCAAATAATGGCTCATAAGCATAAAAACTGTTTCTTAAATCTTCTTCTCATTTGCTTTGCAATGGGTGCTTGTTTTTATGACTGTAGCTACCCTTTAAATAGATATTTAAGGCTGTGGGCAAGAAGTCAGCTGTGGTATTTTTGCCACAGGGATAGAGAAAAAGCCCTTTGATTCCTTACTTGAATTCTGTGTGAGGGAAGAGAAGTGAAAAAAACAGTGGGGCTGAACCCATAAAGAGGGATGTATGTTTGTCTGTGTTTGACCTTTATGCCGCGCGGTGGGCAATGAAAAGTGATGTAATTGGGTTCCTTTAAAAATTCATAACATCACCACCTGCAGCAGTAATATGTCAACTTCCAAAACCAATATGGCTTTTTTTATTAGTTGTCTTTGTGTCCCCTTGTTAAACAAAGAAAAGCGATGCTTCAGGGAGCAGGGGCACATGGTCCAACTCTGAGGGGTTCCCTGTTCGAGGAGTCCTGCAGAGACTGAACGTACACCTAAAATCAGGTTTTTGACAAACTGGTAGCCTAATGTCATGCTGTCTCTGTGTCACATCCTTTTACTTGCATCCCTGTCCTGGAGGTCCGAGTATTTGTTAAGCAGATATCGTGTAACACTTTGCTCCCTATTAGCTGGGTAGCACAGGGGAAAAGCATTGTCCTGGGACACTTCAGCAGGCTTCTCGCTGTCTTCAGGTAGAAGGCTGCTGCTGATCTGCCGAGAATCCTGCCAACAAAGCTGCGTGATGATGTCAGCTTTAATTATATGAAGGTGGTAGGTCCCAGAGGTTCAGTTCCATTGCTGCTCTCCCTGGCTGTCAGGAGGAGCCACCTCTGTGTTTGCTGTTACTTCACAGCTGCCTTAGTGTTATTTATTTGCAAAGTTTTCATTGGAATTGAGGACATTGAGTGGTATCCCTGCCACAAAGTATCCTTCTCCAGAATAATTTTCACCTCAGTTCACCTACCAATTTGGTGTTTATATGTCTCTCCCAAAAGTATTATCTGGAAGATTTCTGGGTAAGTATAAATGAGAATAAACTGTTTTGGTATCAGTATTTTCCCCAGCTTACCAAAAGCTGATGGCACAGACCACTTTCCGCAGTGGGACGCTCACAGAGTTCTCAAAAATTAGCATATCCAGGGCATCTTAGCCATCGTTGCTCTGCATCAAGGAGGTTAAGGGCAAATTTTCTATATGGCTTATAGCTGGAAGAAACTCTCTGTGGAACACTAGTTTCAGGACTGGCGTCATCAGAATTGGGCAACATCTATGGGCTTTTACAAACTTGGGGTCCACAGAAGCAACTGTTTGCTTTCCGGATTTGGTGGTTTGGAAATATATAACAAGACATAAATAGCTTAGACCAAGGTAGGTGAGTCTCTTCTAGGGAACACAGTTTTGTTTGTAACATGTAATTTCTTTCTTTCGATCCCATGTGAAAAATCTTCCCCTTAAACCCTTGAACAAAATACCAATACTTCTTTTTTTCTGGGAAGCTTAAAAACAGAGTGAGGGATTACTGATTTCTCATCTATGAAGATTAGTGGATATGACATAAATAGGCTTGGAGGGTGAAAAATAAGGCATTGCTGGTACTGTTCCACTCAACAAACTCAGTTGTTTCTTACGGCTTTGCAGCAGCGCACGGTAGGCTTTATCTGATAGATTTTGCGAGTTGTGGTGAAACTCACTTAGGAAAACAATTGGGGTGATAATTGGGATAAGCAAATGAAAGTTTAGATGCTAATTTGAAAGCCTGAAGTCCTTCACACAGACCTTCAGCCTATCTCTCCCAGTAGCGCTTATTGGAGGACAAGCTTCTGCTGCTGTACAGAAGGCTTGTCCCCTCCCCAGGGGTGTTTTGAAGGGCCTGTACCTCAGTGTGCTGTATCTCCTTCACGCGGATGGTGTGCCATGTGCCCATGGTCCAGCTGTAACAGCAAAGCCTTTTTGAGAAACCAAGGTGTTACATGGCACAACTTCCCAGGGGAAATGATAGTGTGGGAGCTGCTCTCTTCTTTGTTCTTCTGTAAGCATCAGAGTGGCTTCTGCCCCATATCATTTGCGTTCTTTAACATGTTTTGGCTAGTTCCTATGCTCTGCCCAAATGCACCTTCCTTCCTCCCCGCATGGGCAGCTCATCCCAGTCCATGAGCAGATGCACATTCTTCTTCCCTGGTGGCAGCCAGCCTCTGGACGTGGACATGTTCTTCCCCTTCCTTCTTTACCATCCCTGTTTTATTTTTTCCCTTGTTATGCTGATGATACAAGTGAAGAAAGTGCCTGAGTCCAGAAGGGCACTGGGGACCAGCCAGGCACAAGCTCCTGTCTGCTTGCAAAAGGCTTTTGCAGTGACAGGGCTCCTATTTGTTTTATTTGAGCTGTGACTTTCCCTGATGCTGCACTTGAAGTCCTTTGTGCGGTCCTGGCCGAGGGCTTTTGGCAAGTGCAAACCAGGGGCAAAGAGGGTATGAGCTGCTGAATGCCATTCCACAAGGTGGTGGCAGCCCACCAGAAATGCTCTGCGTAATGATTCCTATCACAGGGAAGCTAATGAAAAAAATGACTCGCACAACCCCCTGCCTTTGCTGCCTGGGGCCATGAGCGTGGTGGTGGCACCATGTGGCTCCTCAGGCTGCTGGGCAAGTGATTTCCTGGTGCTGACAAAATGGGACTTGGCAATCAGATACCTATATTTGTGTCAGGTTTGTCACGCACAGTACATTTTACCGTTCAGGAGACACACCAGACTATGTAGCTAGATCTCAGGGAGTGAACGGAGGGAAAGGGATAGGAAGAAAATATTTGTCATATGATGGTTTTGCTTATATATAAGCAAAATTAGAGCATGACACAGAATGCAATTAATGTGATGCAAGCAAGACTGTAATTTTAATCATAGTCCATGGTGTTTACAGATCCACGTGTACCATCCCAGCCCCATTTGCCACGTTTTCTGCATTCCTGAAGGTCTCTGCTGGGCTCTGACCCTGGTTTTGACTTCATCTTTGACTTATTCCTTGCATTTCTGTTGGCGTCTTGTTACCTTGAAAATTCTCATGATCCCCAGTAGCATCTGCCAGTCAAACTGGCAAATGAAACACTTGAGGCATACGTAGTAAGAACACCATCAAAGCCAAGCAGACTAGGAGACAGCCGTTGCCAAACCAGAGCAGGCTCCAGGATCAACTGTCCAGGTGACAGAAAGAAGTGAGATGTTAACCCAGCAGAGGAGTTTCTTCAACTGTGTTGGTGCTATTTTGATACATCATTGGATTTTTTTGCGGGATATTTACAGGAAAGCGTATGTTTGCATGTGTACCAGTGGAGTTTAAAGCTGTTGTGTTTATACTGAAAGGAAATAACATCAGGCATTCAAGTTAATTTATGTTTAATGAATTAGAACTGAAGATTTGGAAGTTAGGTGCAACCAGTAATGCTGTAATTTCCCATTTTAGTAAATCTGTTCTCACTTACTCAGAGTCTTTTAAAAACTTGATTTCTACCCAGAGGTCACCTTTTTTGGTTTTAACCACAAGTTTCTTGGATCGGTTTGAGCTGTAGACGTTTTCCATTTAGTTCTGGATGTTGTCATCACCACACGCATCCTTGAACGAACGAGTGAAGGTGGCATGATTAACAGCATGTTAGGGAGTTATAGGATTGTTAGCTGGTTAGGTGTCATCTTTCAAGACAATAATATTAAATGACAAGGCTCCTATTTTCTTGCTAGAGCAGATTATTTCATGCTGTAAAGTGCATCTTGACTTTTTTCCTGTTTTCTTGTACAGTTCTCCTATATTTTCTTTGTATCATGTCTAAGTTCAAAGGATTTATCAGACCAGAAAAATTAAGAGTTCAACAAAACTTGAAAGTGTCTCCCAGTACATGTATTTTTTAACAGTTTTTTGTCGGTTTTTTTCCGATGAAGATTTTTGTTTGATTCTTTGATTCACAGGGAGGGCCTTACATTGACCTAATCAGTACAGGAAAATCAGTTATCAATATTGAAATCTTTATTTGAGGAAGTGCTGAATTTGAACAGAATCTGCCTGGACTGATGCAGTGTCTGGTGGGACTTCTTATTCAGTGACTTTGTGACATGATTCTTTATGGCTGGATTCATCTCTTCTCTTGAGATGGGTATCTTGTATTGTGGAGTTTTGTGTTCAGTGTAGTATCAAGCCAGTCCCATGATTCTGGTCTTATCATGGGAAATACCGTCAAAGGAAGGACGGGATGCGAAGCATCCAAACTGTAACTCCTGATCTGTCTGTGGTGAGGCTGTGTAGGTACTCTACAGTATTGAATTAAACTGAAGGAAAACACTTTATCTGGAGAAGGAGGTAAAAACTGATGAACCTAAGACAGCGAGTTTCTCCATGTGGTCAGTGGAGGAAGGCAGAGTGGTCTCGGTTCAGAGCAGACAAGGTTAAGCCCAGTGGTGGAGTGGTTCCCTTTTATGAGTCTACATGGAAGACATAAATAACTGAAGTTACTCCTGCTAAATAAAGTTACTATTTGTAAATATCACCTAAATCTCACAGAATTAAAAAATATATTATTGGGGAAAAAATATTGATCTGCAGTCTTGATTTGAAATGTTAATATTACATTTTTATTGGATACCCTTTCTGATTTTTTTGGTCAGCTCTGATATTTCTGTTTTATACTCTCTCTTTCCCAAAGAGATGGCCTGTACCTAAGTATCAGTATCTAAGGTAGTGTTCTGCAGAGTGCAACTATCTAATAGTTGGTTCTCATGTCGCTGCTTAGTGTTTTTAATGTTAGTTCTGTATGTATTTTTAAGTGGAGAGAGCAGTTTACTAAAAATGAACTGCTGGTGTGGTTTTTTAACTAACATGTTCATGGATTCTACTTAAATGAGATGATGGTTGGAAGCTTTAGCTCTGTAAGAGAAACTGTGATTGGAATTTGTACAAAAGGTTTTTTTACTTTTGGGAGTGAGTCTCCCCGACAATGATACAGTCAGTAACCTCTTGATCAAATAAATTTCTGAAACAGACTGTTGATTTTATTTTTGTCCACTTCATCTGACTTCTGATAGAGTGGGAGAATGTTTTAATTTAGAGCCTATTTTTATTTTGACAATAATTTAGGAAAGCACCTTGTAGTGACTCTCAGCTTTTTCAGTGTGAGGAGGGGACAAATTGTCTGATCTATTGGAGATCTTCCACTGCTGTCCAAGAGGGTGATTAATTCCAGGTATGGGCTGAGCAGATCTCTTGGCTGGCAGAGAATGAGGAGATCATTTGGTCCACCATTAAGCAGATATTAAATACTTACGTTTACGGCTACATTGAAGGGATTTGGCTTGATATTTCTAAATTTAATGTTGAATATTTTAGCTCAGAATCCTTCAAGCCTTGAAGAAGGGGGACCTGAGACCCTATTAAACTGACTGCCTGTGGGACACTTCTCAGAAAGTGACAAAGATGTGGTCACCTTCTAGCTGGCAGGCACTGGCATTGGAGCAGGACTGTACTGGCTCCTTCACTGCCTCAGGTGGGCTTACTGGCTGCAAGACTTTTGCATGAGAAGACACATCCCCTGCGGGCAGGAGGTCTGCATGAACCCACACAAGTGAATGTTCTTACGTTTCCCTGGCTTTATTCCCTCAGTGGTTCTCATGAGATTTATAAAGCTGTTTTCCTTCTTTGGTTTCATAATTAATGTTCTGAGAAGAAGAAATCCAAAAGCTAAAGTAAAAGTTTCATCGCCTGAGGATTTCTGCTTGATCAGTTATGTTGATGTTTGTGGGGATACTGATGTGTAAGTTGTCTGGGCACGTTCATTGTGCTGGACAAGGGAGACAAGTGGAGAGCTGTGTGTTTTTCAGACCCGGTTGTTGCTGGCAGATGCTGCGTTTAATGGAGGCTAGTTAATTTTGTGTTAGATTAATCAAAATATTCCTGGACAGGCCCATGACAAGATTGTCAGCCAGTAAAAGTAAAATTTCTGTTTAAAAATTCCTCCTACTCCAGCAGCAAATGTTTCAACCTATTGATAACTAACCTGGGTTTGCATGTTCAGTCACAGAATTCTCTTGGTGGTGGGGCATGTGCTGCACTTCACAGCACAGGGGTTTGGCTGTGGCCATCTGGGACAATCCTCTTCCACTGGAAATTGCATGTAAACCTATTTCATGTAAGTTCTGATTGATTTGCATCTTAATTCTTAGTAAGATGACTATTTGACTTTTCAGGATGAACGTTCTGTCTCCATTGCATTACAGTTTAATATACTTTTGCAAATTAGTTTAATAGCTGGTTTTACTGAAGGCATTTCTGCAGTAAGCTGTATGTTCCTTTTTTCCTTTTCTTTACTAATGCACGTCTGTGAGATCAGAAGAGTTAAAATTGGCTCTTTTGTGTGGTTACCCAAATATACAAGTGAATGCTGTCATTCTTTTCTATCCAGTCCTGGTACACAGGACACCACTCACATGCTGATTGAAAAGCTATTCAAATAACTCCATCAGCCGGTTCATTTTGTGCAAACCAACTCCAAAGGTTTTAACCTAGAACATCCTTTTGCATCTGTACATTCTTTTTCTTAAATTACTCCCTTAATCTCTCATAATCAAATCTTTTGACTTGATACTTAGGGTTGTATGTGGCCTTGCTGGCTGAGGGGTGATCATGATGGCCTCTGGCCTGAAACCTGGACAGTAGTTCTGTTGTTCAGGTCATCACATCTTCAGCTATTGCTTCAGACAGACTTTTTTATTAACAGATCCTTAACCTGAAACTTCTGTCCCAAGATTCAAAATGCTTTTAATATAATCCTTTGCCTGTTCTTAGCCATCAAAAAAGTTGCCAAGTATCCCTTTTTTTTTTTTTTTAATCTCTTCTCTTTTGGAGCTGCTGTTATATAAGCATCAAGGACAGGATGGATGTGCCCACGTGATAGAATTACAGTTAACAACATGGAAATCAGCAAATCATGCCTGAAAGCTTGAAATAGTCTGTGGAAAGATGAAAAATAGCAGTATAACTTTCAAACAAATATTTTTTCCTATACTATACCCTTTTTTTTGCTGACAAGTTAATTCTTTCTGACAGACTTGGCAACTGAGCGAGTGTCTCCAAGGCAGACACTGAAGTTGCTTCACGAATTCATGTTATAGTTTGTCTGATATTGTTGCTCTGCTCAAATGGTATTTTTAGCTTTATTCACACCTTGCTTTAACATTTGTGTGAGTGAGTATCATCTTGTTATCCAGTCCAAACCAAGTCGTGGGTTAGTGTTTCTCATCACTACTGCTGTCACGTTTTCCTTGAAGAAATGCTTGCAGGACCTAGACTCCCTGGAAGGGAGCTCACTGACTTCAGGAATACTTAACCAAGAATCTCACTCCAAAACTCGGACCTCTCACATTGCAATTTTATGATTTTTTTTAAAAAATTGAATCTTTTCTTTGGAGTCGTATAAAATATTGAAATTCCTAATAGTAAAAATATTGTATCTCATTATGCATTTACTTGGTTGATGTCTGTTTAGACTGTTTTGTCACACACCTTTGCTCACATAATATGGCTTTTGACTGAAAGCTGAAAGAGGTAAGGTCCTTCACTGACCTCTGTCTGCGTTCACTTCTGCCTTGTGCATTGTACTGTTAAAGAGGTCAGGTCTGAGAGCAAAGCTAAAAGCACAGGAAAAATCTGTGCAAGATGGAAGTGCAGAAAAAAGAACTTTTTTTTCCAGTGCCAGTAGCACAGTACTCTGTTTCCTGTAGACAGTGTCACCACAGGCACGCTGGTCCCCCAGCTTCCCACCACCCCAGTGTCTCCATCCTCTGCTATCCTCTGAAGAGTCCCATAGCTGATTAACAGGCACAGTAACAGCTCAGCGGAGCATCGTCACCCTTTTCCTGAGATAGAAGAGGATAGAAATGTTCTTCTGGGGTGTATTAGACATGAAAAGCAGGACAGGAATGTAAACAGGTAGGTGTCGTGCTTTAACCCGAGCCAGCAACCAGGACCACGCAGCCGCTCACTCACTCCCCCTGGCTGGGGTGCGAGAGAAAATCAGAAAGTAAAAGTGAGAGAGCTCATGGATTGAGATGAAGACAGTTTAATAAATAAAGCAAAAGCTGTGCACACAAGCAAAGCAAAACAAGGAATTCATTCAGTGCTTCCCATTGGCAGGCAGGTGTTCAGCCATCTGCAGGAAAGCAGGGCTCCATCACATGTAACGGTTACTTGGGAAGACAAACACCATAACTCCAAATGTCCCCCCCCTTTCCTTCTTCTTCCCCAGCTTTATATACTGAGCATGACATCACATGGTATGGAATAGCCCTTCAGTCAGTTGGGGTCAGCTGTCCCGGCTGTGTCTCCTCCCAGCTTCTTGTGCACCCCCAGCTGGCAGGGTGGTGTGAGGAGCGGAACAACCAAAAACATTACTGTGCTATCATCACTGTTTCTCATCCCAAATCCAAAACACAGCACTACACCAGCTGCTAGCAAGAAAGTTAACGCCATCCCAGCTGAAACCATGACGGCAGGAAATGGAGAGAAAGGCCCAGTGATAGAGATCCCAGCTTTCAAATTCATTTTAGCTGTTTGTTGTTCAGATCCTTGTCAAAGCCAAATAATTAAAAACCATTCCAAGTACCTGTCTCAGCAATGCATCGAATTGGAAAGTTAAGCACTCCTGTATCTCTCTGAGATATGTCCAAAAGTGATAGATGCCTGAAAATGATTATTGACTAGTCCATCCTCTGCTGAGGAAGCTCAGATAGGTTGAGCAATGGCTGCTCTTTTCTTGTGGTAAGACCCCAGTCCTTACCTGGGCCCCTGGCACAGACAGGCGCTGCCTTTGCCACCCATGGCATCGCTCGGCGTGGGGGCAGCAGCCTGCCCTGTTTGCTCATGGCAATGCTGTCTTCACTCGCGTGAACGCCCTCCTGTTTTACCTGGAGTTGTTCTTACAGAGCAAGAGCTGGGGAAGAAAAGAAAATGGGTCTGCTTCAAAAACGACAGTGAAAACAACTTGAGGGATCTGCATGGGGCAGCCTTTACAGAGTTTTAGGAAGAAAGAAGTCTACTTGAGGATGTGGAAATGGAGAATTTCAGGCCCTTTTTGCAAAGGGTAGGTTGAATTACATACGTCAGCTGCAGCAGCAATGGAGAAAAATAAGAGAAGATTAATTTAATATTGTAGGTTTCAATGTTCCTTCCAAAATAAGTACAGTCTAATGATGGAGAATGTCTTTTCAAGTAACAGATGGGCACATTAAAGCTACAGCTGTGCCACCATTTCGGAATTTCTATAAGGCAGACAAGAGGAAGGGACTATAGCGTAGGTGCTAGGCTCTCCTAGGAAAGCTTATTTTTAACCTGGATCTGATCCCTGACCTGGTTCACGGTGTGATGTCCTGGATGTCTCTGCCAGCTCAGCAAAGGGAGCGGCACAGAGGTGGTGGGACAGGAGCAGCACAGAGGTGGTGGGACGGGAGCTGCCAAGGTGGTGGGGGCAGAGGGAGGGGAGATCTGGGGCCGCTTGCCCTCACCTTGGCGCCGGCAGAACCATCTCTGGAGTCAGGGAGCCTGGTTCAGCAGGAGTCAGGAGCTGCTGTCTTGTGGCGAGGCGAGATGGGATGCTCAGCAGCATCTCCCCGTTCGTGCTGAGTTTTTATCAGCATGTTTAACCTATAACTTGAAAAACAAAAGCACAGCTGCCTGTCATTCTGCTTTGGAAGTTTGCTAACATCAGCACCAAAGGAATCGGAAGACATTGAGCTGGAGACATGGTTTTCTTGGGCTCAGAACAGCAGTAATTACTATTTCAGAAGCAATGTTCTCTTCTAATGAGTACAGTTGTTGCAATGTCTGGAATATTTACCCAGGAATTAGAGTCTGACTGTGTAAATTTCTCTAGCTCGTAAGAAAAGTAAGCTTAGTTTGTGCTTCTTAAGCATGATGTACCATGAGTCTTCCTGAGGAAGAAAACCAACCCAACATTGAGAAAAAAAGTTAAGGTAATAGGGAATGGCAGATGCTTTATCTTTTTATAAAGATATATGTCAGTACACAGACACATGTGTGTATGTGTTTGTACATGTAAAATCTGAGTATTGGGGTTAGGGGGAAATGCATATATGGGGCATGGTAGAAAGCAGAAATCGGGGGCACTGGCACCACAGAAATAAAGAGATGGGGGAGCAGGGGGTGAAGTGAGCAGGGAGGAAGGGCAGGTGCTGAAGGAGGTGGCTGAAACGCAATTTGGCTGGAAGAGCCTTCAGCATCTTTCTTGGACAGAGGCAACACGAGATGTTCAGCAGCTCTTCTCAGTTCCTGCTGTATTTCTGCCAGGACATTTAACCTCTCCGTGGGAAAGAAAAGCAGTGGGCTATCTGGTCACTGAAAACAGTATGGGCAACTACAAGAGCAAAACTGCATTTGGGAAGGAAAAAAGATTGTTGGAGGATAAGGAAAAGGTAAGGGTGGCTAAGAAAATGTGGAGAATTGAAAAAGAGAAAGAAAAAAGGCAAGACCGCAAGAGACATCATCTGTAGTCAAGCAAAAGGCAAGTGGGATGAACAGCACGAGGAAGCACAGACAGATTTCATGTATGAAATGTCAAACAAAATTATTGGCGTGGAGACTAGGAAGAGAACTGGAGACTATGGTAATTCACATGACTTTCTAAACATGACAAAAACATGTCTTCCAACGCATGTGCTTACTGTTTAGATTTCAGTATGTTTGTAACTAGTAGGGTTAACTTTGAATGCTTTATTTTTCTAGCCTCTTGGGTAGCTTTTAAGTTTTTTGCCTTTTGAATGCACCAAATGGGTAGGTGTTTATTTTGATGTTATTTGGAGCCTTTTATTATTTTCCATGCAAAAGAATTTGATACTTTCTAGGTTGTTTAAAAGATACTATTCAATGATTTTGAAGTTGCAAGTGTTTGAAGTCATTAGAATAGCACTGCAGAATATAAAAACTGATGGATCAAGATTCTTACGTCTGAGAAATGAGAACAACAACAAACCCTCTGATCTGTTTCCTGCCTCTGCAATGCAGAGCTCACCACACAGCATCTCTGTCTGATGACACTTCTGGTTTTGTGCTTAGAATATCTAGTTAGTAGTCCAGGCAGTTTCTTGAATTTTTCGAGTTGTAAGTAATCCACCTAAGTTTTACAGCTGTTAATTTAATCCCACTACTGTTTTCATACCTCTCCTCATCTAGTAACAAGTTTAGCCCAGACGCGAGAACTCATAAATTAACAAAGATATATAATTGAAGTGTGTTAAACACAGTGTTCAGAAGATAAGTGGTATTAGCTTAATCCCTTTCCTAAGTCAGTGCATCAGAATTCTCTCTTGCATGTCTCCTAAATACTGTATTTTATGGCATCAGGCTACACCATTTTTTCCAGCAGCAATTATTTTGAGTTTCTTGTTTCCTAAGGAATATACTTTAAAAATTAAGCTAGTCATTGGTATTACCCGTTTGCTATATTCTGGAAAGCAAACTGATTTCATTAGAATGAACAGTATAAAAAATTAGGTTTTCTTTTTGTCAGATGCACAATTTATTAATGTATAAAATCTAAAAAACACCCAAAACAAACAACCAAACAGCATTTACGTGAGAAGTATCATTATTGACAAAGACTGCTGTCTGGCTGTGTGCGCTGTTCTGTCAGTAACTAAATGTCATGTTCAGATAGCACGCAAAAATGTTGTGACACTTTCTTCTTTTCATACGAGATCTGTAGTACAAAGAAAAACACCTCTAGAACTTTACACCTGCAAGTAGTAGGTGTCCCTTGTAAACTGAAGCAGAAATTCCTTTTCTTGTAGGGAACCATTCATGCTAGAGAGAGCCTCTGCCAAACATCTTGGCACTTCTCTCAATTTGTCATGTTGGGAATGATTTATTTAGTTTTTTGTGAACTTCTGAGGGTTATGTTGTTCTCTTGTACCCTTAGTTTAAAATTTCTGTAACAGGATGCCATTTGGGTTGAAGAGTGAAACGTCCAGCAATGAATGCTGAAAAAGACACAATAAGTATAAATTAATAAAATACTTTTTCCCCTACTATTTAGGAGGGTTAACTTTTCTTTTTTTTACCGTTAAATTATTACTGAGGTTATGAATACATTGTTTATAGCAATGGTGAAATCTTTGACTTGGATGTAGGGAAGTGAGAAGAATGACTCATTTTTAGTATATATAGTTTCATCCAAGGCTTTTGAATTTTTATTCGTATTGCACATGCATTTGTTCTTGTTTCCTAGGTAACAACATGTTTTACAAAAGCAAATTTTTACTATGGTAGAAATAAGAAAAGTTAATCTCAGATAAGTATGGAACTATCAAAATCTTACTAAATCTTAAGCTTTTAAAATCTGGATTTCATATTTCAGTCAAAGGTCTCTCTGTGCATGTCTTTAGACATACATATATAGGTTCTGGAGTATATAGATACATATATTGGCTTGATTTTAAATTGTAGCATAATTGTTAATTTCATTCAAGTTGTACATACATGCTTCCAAGTTTAAAGATCATACCAGTTTCTGCCTTTGTTCTCTGTGAGTAATATGTATATATGCATATTTTATATAGCTGAATCACCAAAATTAATAAGAATTACTGTAAAAAGACATATATATATACACACACATATAATAGGTGTTCATATGCAGGTTGAGATTTGTAGCTTCTCAGAAAATGAGCATTCTATTGGTTTCTGCATATATGAAAATAAGATTTTTTTTTTTTGCCTGCCTATGAAGTGCATCTAAAGAGCTTTCTTCACAGAGTTTGGGAACTGTGCTGGAGTATTTAGTATAAATCCAACTGTAATCTTGAAAGACTTTTACAGGTTTAGTTGGAGGAAGGGGAATACTGCCTTTTAAAAGAGTTATGAAAAAAAGTCTCCAAATAAAAAGGTACCGCTGGCCAATATTTCACGTGGCAGTCATGGTTTTTTTCTTACACAAAATATGACAAAAACTATCAACCTTGATCATTCCAGCAATATTTATTCTTTTAAGCTGATAAAATCAGTCACATTAGGTAATTGGTATTAGTGTGGTCTCTTGTGCCACTAATGGATTAAATGTAAGCAGTTCCAAGCTCTTTCATTTTTTTTCATGACACATTTATCAACAGCTTATTTATAGTGAGGACAAAGCATTACATCTGCACCTTAAAGGAAATCAGTGTTGGTCTTAAGTTTAAAGAAGCATTTTCATTTTGCTTCTGAACTTTCAAAGCAATATCCAGATACAAGAGAGGATGTTACAGAACTTTTCAACTTTATAACATCTTCAGTTCTTTTATTAGTAGTTATCAGCTTAAGGTTGGTGGCCTCCGTGGCCTGCATACATCACCAGTGGCCATGAAACTCTGTAAATACAGTACATAGGGATGTATGATCATACTTCCAGTGTGAAATTAGTTTTAGAAAGCCTGTAGGTGATCAGCTGAAGGGTTTTTGTTCCCTCCTTGAATCTTTTAGGAAGATCCACAGGTAAATTCCCCATGTGATATGGCCAATTTCCCTTTGTCTTTTGTGCTGCGAATGCCTTGAAAGTTAAAAAGGGATTTTAAAGTTGCTTGCAATGACTGTGCATTGTGTATTCCTCTGTCATTACACACTGTCAGACCAGTACTCAGCAGAGGTCCCGGCTTTGGCTGTCAGCGAAGTGCCTGTGAGCCTTTCTGGGAATTGCAGAGGGGATAAGGAAGTATTTGAAAATGTTCTTTTATATGCTGACTATGGTAACTTCCTCCACTGTCATTTTTTCCTCCCCCTTGTTTTTCATGCAGTCTGGTATCTAATTTCTGAGTTTATCAATATTAAATTTTGAAGTATGTCATAGTGTGTATTTATAACCTGTTAGCTAAAATAAATTAGGCACTGTTCATGCAAAGAGGAGAAAACATGTAATCTGTCTGAAGATTTATTAGTGCCTTTCAGTCTTTAGCATTGCAGGAAAAAAAGCTGGAATAAACCTCTGGAGATTGTACAGTCGGTCTCCTAGCCCAAGGCACTATCTTTGTCATTCCTCACAGACACTGTATCACAAAGAATTATAGAATAATTTAGGTAGCAAGGAACTTCTGGAGGTCATCTGGTCCAGCCCACTGTTCGAGGCAGGGCCACCTTCAAAGTTGGGTCTGATTGCTCAGGGCCCCTGTTCAGCTGAATTTTGAATAACTCTAAGGATGGTAAGTCTTCTATGAGCAACATGCGTCAGTGTTTTACCACCCTTACTATGATTTTTTTTCCCACCCTGGGGAATCAGTTATTGGAATATTGGAATAATTGGAGTTTCCCTTTCTGCAACTTGTGTCTGTTGCCTTTTGGCCTTTCATGGTGAACCTCTGAGAAGAGCTTTGCTCTCTCTTCTCCATAATCTCGAAAACAGTACTTAGATTCTCCCTTAATATTTTTTCTAAAGATTAGAAACTAAACAAACTCAAGCCCCTCAGCCTCTCCATGTGCACTGTGTGCTCCATCCCTCAATCATTGTCATGGTCCTCCACCGGGCTGGCCTCAGTATCTCTATCATTTTTGCTACTGAGGAGCTCCAGATGGGACAAAATGCTGCAGGTGCAGTCTCACAAGTGCTGAATTGTGGGGAATGATCATTTTATCTGCTGCCAATACTTTTAATGATTCAGCCCAGTATGGAGTTGGTCTTCATTTCTACAAGGATGCACTGCAGGCTAATGTTTAATGCGTTGTCCGCCAGCACCCCCAGTCTTTTTCTGCAGAGCTGCTTTCCTTTCCAGTTGGTGTCTGGGCTGTTGAGTGGGATTACTCCATTTCAGCTGCAGGACTTGGCATTTCCTTTTGTTGAATTTCTTGAGGTCTCTGTCAGACCATCCCACACTTCACTGCCCTTATCTGCAGAATGTTTTACCTTATGTTCCACCTGAATCTTCCAGACATCTCTGTAGATAATGAAAAATAGGTTTTCTTTCTTTTCATGGTCTTTGACATTTCTGTACTCTGTTTATTCTGTTTCTACCTCAGTCTTCTCTGCTTTCTTTTTTTTTTTTTTTCTTTTTCAGCTTAAATTTCACAGACCTTTAATCCTGGCACACTTTTTTTTGGAACTGCAACATCTTAACTGTGGACAGAAACATCCAGTTGAGACCTTACCAGTGTAGAAGAGAACAGACAAATAAATTTGTGTCTGCTATAATAGTATTAAATATATTTGTATGTTTGCCTAGTTTGCAAATAGTGGATGTTAATGGAGCTGGATTCAACTTCTGAATGACTGTGGTCCCCAGTTGCTTTTCAGGGTAATATCTGCCTAATCACTTGCTCTTCATCCTCGGTTTATATAGTTGAATATTCCTGCTTATTGGAATATCTTGCATTTCTCTCTATTGAAAGGCATCCTGTTTCTTTCAGATGATTACCTCAGTCTGTTTATTTTATATTCTAATCTGCTCATCCACAGTGCTTGCAGTTGGTCTAAGATTGGTGATGTGTTGGGATTTATTCATGACCTAGATAGATAAGTATTGAAATTGCACATAAAGGATTGAATATGTATAATGTATAGAAATCAAAATATTGAATAGCAGTGGATTCAAGAAATTCCAAATAATTCACTATTCTGTTTGGATTCAGTATAGCTTTCCAACCAGTTTTGCTTTCACCCTGAGACAGGAAAAGTTTCTTTAAGAGACTGACACATATTACATTCTTGTGAGAATATTTAGTTAGCACATATGACGTCTATTGTGTTCTCTTTGTCTATGTGGTTTGCTGTCTTCCTGCTGATTTGGTGTGATTTAATCATGAGAAATCCAGGTTGGCTGGCTTTTTTTCCAGGTGCCTTCAAACTGCTCTATTTCATTTTTTTAATTCCAGTGTTACCTTGAATGAAAGTTTAATACCAACTGTATAAGGACCTTCCTATCTTCGTCTTCCTCTCTCCCCGTCTCTGCTTTTTTTTTTTTTTTT
>VYXH01000563.1:378398-392685 GCA_013397275.1 Burhinus bistriatus
CCCTTTCTTTTTTTCCTTCCCTCCCCCCCCCTTTTTTTTTTTTTTTTTTTTTTTTTTTTTAAAAAGACTGAAGTTGAGCTTTTGTAGTTGTCTCCCATCTCTGTGAGTTCTCAAAGGTGACTACTAACGGCTTTGAGACTGTTGAATTATCACGAGCCAAGCCATAGCTTCTCTAGTTGCAATAGAGAAGAAAATCTACCTCATGCAAATGTAGTGGAATTACCAGCAGTTGTGGAGACTTTGTCCAGGACATCAGCAGTAGCCAGTTGTCTTACATGAAGGTACCATGGACTCTTAATGACCGCAAATGTCTGGTCCTTAGTTTTAGGTCCGGTTTTAAACTAACATAAGAGTCTCAGTCATATTAACCTTAATTGTGACCAGGCAAAATAAACTAATTCTCTTTGCGCTTAACAGATGTGGATTTGCGGGTTAAAAATAAATACACGTGAGTTGTGAAGAAGGCCTGCATGTGGCTTGAATATTGCATTTCTTCACTTGCAGTCAGGCCATTAACATAATTTAAACATTGTTCTGTGTAAATTTTTAACCAAACATACATAGGCATTAGCATAACCCTGTTTCTTAGACAACCCCCTGCAACTCTGTGCTGCCAATTTAATATTGTTTCAAATATGGTGACTTCATCTGCTGGAACACTGACTATGTACTAACTTGCTTTACTAACTTGTAAAAAAACACCTTGAAAGTGTTTTCCGTTGATGAATAACTGTCAGTCCGTGTATAACTCCTGACGCTGGTGATACTGTGACATTTGGGCCTTTGAGCTCAGACTGCCCATCTAGAGGCAAAGAGGGTGGATGAGACAGAAATGGAAAGAAGCTGGTAGGATGAAACAGTGCTTAAGCTGTATGCATCATTTCATGGTTTCAAGCTGCTGGTACCTGTTGCAACCCCGTGAATCACTGTGATGTTTGACTCAAAGTCAGCAGCACTCTGCCCAGTGTGAAAAGCATAGTCTAACTCTAATATCTTAGTCCTGACCTGATTTCTCACAGAAATATGAGATGTTTTTTCACCTTTTATTTTATGAATGGGTGTGTATTTTGTTTTTCTTGTGAGTTTCCCCCCCCTCTGTTTAGAAATATGGATTATTTGGAAAAGTAACCCACTCTATAGGTTAGCTTCTCATTGCACAAAGATTGAAGGACTCTGAACTCAAGACAGTTACTTGATGAACTGCACAATATTGCCAATGTAGAAATTCAAAATACTGTAGAAGTGGGAAAGGTGGGAGGGTGGGGTGGGTAAGTGCAAGGAGTTAGTAGGGAAGGGTCTGGCTTTATTCGGATTTTGCCTTTTGACTTAAAGACTGTCTTTAAATTACATGTTCAAAATTTCCTCCTAAATTTTGTATACTTTAAACTTGTACTTGAACTACAAGATTCTCATTTACTTTAGTCCAGGAGCTGGTGTTAAAGCATCTTATCAAATGTTAGTAGGCAAACAGTGCCTTCAACAATAGAGTTTTCGACAACAATGCTGTCAAGTTAATATTCAGTGTCATATTTTCCCTTTCACCTCTTGGGAGTGGCATCAGAAGGGAATCTGGGAAGACAGGCTGCACTGGTAGACAGGACCCATCGTATTAAATTGAATTTAAATCCTCATTTGATAAACTTAAATGTGACTCATATTTTTTTATCTTTGCCTTAAGAGGTTATTAAATACACTAGAAGATAGAACTGCTCATAAATCATTAATGCATGCATTAATATAGGACTTAATTTAAGCCCAACTAGTGTACGCACTATTAAGGAATATAGACTAGTTTTCCTAAACCAAATGGTTAATCTTTTTCCAAGAGCAGCTACAGAAATTCTTCCATTCCTATTTTCTTGTTACAAAAAAAAAAAAAAAAAGGCACTGTGATGGTCATCAGTTCTGTAACGCAGATACAGGGTATTAAGGAGATGCCACTTTTTAAAGTCCAATCTGCAAGTGCTTTTTCTCCCCCAGCTCTCTTGCAGGCTTTGTTTTTGGCGTTACCTGCCAGGTCTCAATTTTCGAACTCTGTGCTCATGTGTAACAGTTGATGACATCAAGAACATAAGCAGCAAAATAAAGGGTATTCCCCCACCTGCCCTTCCATATGATTTCCTTTAGGTTGTTGTAGAGGAACCCCTAAAGCTTGAATTCAGGATCTGACAAAAACCTCCTTGAAAGTTGATGACGGTTTTTTCCATTGGCCTCAGTAGGTGACAGTGTTCAGAGTACTTATTTTTAAAGATGACATTAACAAAAATAAAAAAATACAAACAATTATTTTTTATTACTGACCAAGAGAGAATCTGGCCCAGGTATTTGGCATTTTATGTTTAAAATCAAACCATGGACAAGTTAGGTAGAAGCCATGACTGTGGGAATAAAAGGCAGTATTAGTCAACACGCTGGGCAGCCGTCTTACTCCATTTGAACAGGTTTCTCTATGTGCGAATAGAAACAGGAGGGAAAGAAAGTGTGGGAGAGAGACTGTTGCCAGACATGGGCAGGCTGGAGCTTGATTTCATTCTCTGAAGGGTCTTTCTGATTTCAGAGTAGCTGTGTGCCCTGTGGGGAATCAGTTATTGGGATGTGTGGTGGTGGAATGGCGATGGTGGGTCTTTCAGAAGGGAATCATGTGGGACAGAAAAAGAACACTTTTAGAAGCAACCAAGTAGTACTTCAAATTAACTTCTGATTGCTTTTCTTTCTTTTTTCTTGGAAGATGCAAAATGCTTATTTTTCAGCTTCCTTGTTTGTTTACAGTAGTTTACAACTCATTAGAGATCCTAAGTCCTTTTCAGAGTTTTGCAATTGTTATTCAATTAGTCTTCTTATTTGGCAATTAGACCGAAATGAATTTTTATTCTCTGAAAAAAATGTGATTTGATGTATTCACTGGGATTTGAAGTGGTAATGACTTAATGAAGTCTTGTAACTGCACAAGATTTTTTTAGCTAACTAAATTATTAAAAAGTTAGCAGTTGTATATGTTTGAGTGTTTGTTTTGTATGGTGACTCTGGTGTAGTATATCAAATGCAGTAGCAGTACCAAAAGTAATAGCTATCCCTTGAGTAAACAGAGTTGGAATTTTTCCTTTTGATGTGCAGACTCAGCCCATGTTAGAAACCCTGGTGAACAGAAAATTATGTCTGCGTGCTGTAACAGTTAGTCATCCCTTCACACAAGGCCATGTATTTCCACTAGCTTCATAAAAAGAAAACTTCTAGTAGTTTTTGTCAATATATTAGAATCTTCATGAAAAGTAGTGTACGGGTGTACTTTTTATGTTCTGGCATTAAAAATAATTCTAGGAGTACTAAATATAAAGAAAATTATCTTTTGCTTCTGTATTATCTCAGCATTTTTAATTTTAAAACTGAATTGTTCATGACACTTCAGACACATGGTTCATTAATGCACTTTTAGTGACTCTTCTTGATGATGCAGTTTGTGAAGTTATTGTAAAGTGAAATTAGAGTAAATGTGACCTAACTTTGCAGTTCTGCAAAATCTGTAACAAATAGCAAATTAAGTGACTTCATCTATCTGTGAAATACTTCAAGGTCAAAGCTTTATTGGCTACACGATTTCTAACTAAAAAGACAGAGGATGACAGTACTTACAGTTTGGTAATATTTGCTTACTGAGCGTGAAATGAAATGTAACAGTGTGGCATGTCTACATTTGTAAATTTATTGTGGTTGTTTAGACTTCTTGGAAAATGAAATGTCAAGCTATCACCCTCAGCTTCCAGGCTGTGATCTCTAAGTCCAATGAAAAAGTTCACTTTTTTTTTTTTTTCCTTTAAACCACTGCGAGATTATTTTCATTTCACTCATATTTTTCTTAAGTAAAACAAAACTTGTGACACAGTTGCACCTGAAGTTAGGATGTGCAGCTGTGCGCATCTGATGCAGCAACTAATTGTCACAGCACTCGCTACCTCTGTGCGTCATGTTCAACTCAGTGGGACAGTGCGTGAGGTTAAGCTTTTAGAAGATTTGTAGAGTAAGATCCTATATTATAGAAGTACAAAAAGGTTGTGTTCTCCGCCTGAATAGGTGGCGCGCAGAATAATTTAAAGGCAAGCCGGTTCCGAGAGTAGAGAGTAGGACGGTAAATTGTAAATACCTGAGACACATTTTTTTAAGGGGTTAAACGCAGACCTAAGGCTTTTTTTAAGGAGAAAGAAGAATTGCAAATTCCAGAGTAGTTTATTAAAGTCTTAAATGTCAGTCAATACCATGTGATACTCTCTGCACAATATGGTATAAAACCAGGGAGAATGCATGAACATCTCTAGAATTGCTTTAGTGCTTCTGAGTAAAATTTTAATGGTTGAGTAATCAAAACACCAATATCTAACAAGTAATCTTTTAAAATACACATCCAGTCTGAATTTTCATCTTACAGAGTGTTGTCTGTAGATATATACTGAGCATCTAAAACAGTGAAAATGCTTCTCAGCTGGAATATCTGTGATAAGTTACAAAACTCTTGAGGATAGTGAAGTTAGCTGTGTCAGTTTTGTATGCTGACTGATAATAATTTATCTGGTCTTGTGTGATATTTCCTTAGTTTTTTCTTTTATCATTTGGTTAGTGTTGGCGAAAAGTCTTCAAGTGTCTTGGCCTCTTGAATCTTGAGGTGATTAATTATGAGATCTGTCACTTCGTGCATGCACTAGGAAATACGGAACTTGCTCTTTGAGGAGTGTATTCATCTTCTCTGGCTTTCATAATTAACCAAGAGGAATGCTGTGTTTCTTGATATGCCTATTTTTGACTGAGGTGTCTAAATACATCATAGGGCGCAAAATCTCCAATAGTTGCAGTAGCAGATTGCTGCAACATAACCTGTAGACCAAGAAAGAAACACCACCTGAAGATATAGATCTGGTTGAAAACAACAGAGAAGAGAGAGTAGGATGAAAACATGTTATGCAAGGGAATAAAGTGGATGCGTTAGGGATGACTTCCTGAGAACACATTGGTAAGCATTTGTAAGAAGTAATAGAAGCCTAAACAAGGCAGGTAAGAAACGAGTTAAACTCTTCCAGTACTTTCTCATAGGAACAGGGGATGGCAGGCAGTCAGAGCTGGGCTGAAAAGCAAGCAAGAAAAGGAGCTTTGGTCACGTTTGTCATGTGAGAGTTGCTGGTGAGTAATAATAATAATAATAGTAATAATAAAATTTAAAAAAGACTTTGAAATACGCCTTGTAAAAGCAACCAGTAAAGAGCATAGCACAAATCATCTCACGTGGACACTGAAGGACAGGGTGTACGCACCTCAGAAACATCCGAGCTGGGGCAGGGGCATTTCCCAATGATGAGGAGGGCCTCAAGAGGGGAGTGAAGTAAATCCTGAAGTACAAAGTGTCATCAAAGGGGAGTTTGAAAAATTAGGCTGTTTTGTCTCTGCTAAGTGCCACGGGGTCTAAATTCAAAGTAATCTTTTGTTTGGGAGCTATCAACTTTCGAAGAGAAGAAACCTCAATAATCCTTTTGCTCTTGGAATGTATGCTGAGGTCAATGATCTCATAGTCTTTTACAAACAAAACCAGAAGTATTTGTTCTACCCTGTATCACTACCCTGTGAAGGGTGCAACACTGAACAAATGGTCACTTTACATTTAGTCCCACAATTTTATATGGCAGAGCTGTTACTGTAAGAGTGAATTTCCAGCAGAAAATGTCAAAACTTGTGGCAGAAGTGGGCGAATTTCACAAGCCCAGGATGTAATGCATTTTTCTCTGTGGTTTGCCTCTTAACATTCAAAACCAAGAACACCGCTCTCACGGAGGAGAACGAAGCAGACAATTTAGAAGTCTGTGTATTTGCTTTATCTATATTTTCTTTAACTGCTTAGCAGCAGCGTAAGGCGGATTTTTTCTTTTTTTTCCTGGATGGAAGAAGGTGGGCTTGCACTCGGAAACAAATTACAAGCTGAACTGCAGAACCTGCTCTGTGCCCTTGGGATGGGGACAGAAGGGAAGTCAAACCTCATCCATAAAGAGGTGTCAGCAGCTCTCATTTCCCCAACTGCTGGTTGGCGTGAGGGAGATGAAGTACCACACTAATGTTCAATGGGCCTTGCGATTGTACCGAGGGCTTGTGGATGGAAACTGTGATCCTTCAGTTCTGGGGGCATGTGGTACTCGGGCCTCGTTAATGTGAGGTTACATGTGAAGTTGTCCTTTTGCCTTTCAAGTCTTGTGTTTTTACTTGGTATGCTTTGCAGTTTCAGATTGTGCAAGGACAACAGGAATTACTTAAAACTCAGGATTTAAAAAGGAAAAGGGATCAACTGGGTGCGGAGAGTGTTTAGAGGGAAGGAGAAGGGTTAATCCATCTGAACAACTGGATTCTTCATTGCCATCATGTTGGCCTGTGCCTCTAGGGCAGGGGACTCCATATGGATGGTTTAATTTGCATATATATTTACATAGTCTTTAATTGTAAATTTGAACAATCATAATGGAGAATTTATCTGTAGTTGTCTTTTTCTTGACTGTTGAGACAAATTTTTTTCTTTTCAGAGCTCACCTGCAATAAAATCTTTCTATTTATCCACCGTATCTTGACCCTGATAAAACATACGGGGCTTAGGATACAAATCACTTTCTGGATGCCTGTGTTTTTTCCCAGAGGGGCTTTTTCATTGCTCCAGTTTCCTAGTTGCAGTCTTCCCCATCAGATTTCTTTCCTGTTGCCGTCCTTTATTACTTCTAGCTGCTCTTTCAATTTATTAAACAAATTACGAAAGTTTCTTGTTGCAATAGTTGTTTGATCAGAGAAATGCACAATACCTGACTGGTGGATGTTTTCAATAATGAAACATAACAAGCTTTTCACTACTCCCAAATGGCTACTGCTATTAAGTATTAGTAAGAGAAGAGGTAGAACACCCGTCATGGTGCTGGTGGGGAGTGCAGACGTTCCTGTGTGCCGAAGAGTTTGTAAATCTAAATCTTTCATATGATATCTTTGATACAGAGAATTGATACCAGACAGAAGATGGGCAGAGAAGAGGATTGATATGAAATGGCAAGTGGAAGTTGCTTCGTGTTACGTATCATGCTGGTACTTTGTATTTTAAGATGAAACCTCTCTAGGCCTGTGGAAATAGGGTGGGATAATCTATTGGAGAGTGTGTGTGTGCGCGCGCGCGCTTAGAGCTCACTGCTCAATGAGGCTGTGGCCACAGACAGTGGGGAAGAGTCTTGGTGAGTAGAAGAGGATGCATCTATGGGAGGATGAGCAGGAGGCTTTTCCACAACCTTTTTTGCTAATCTTGTCAAGTAAAAGGAACTAAGTCCGTTTAATGTCACATAATAAAAAGTCTCTTGCATAAACTTTTACATGGAAAGAGATGTCCAGCGATGGGTTCTCCTATAGGCTACATTACATCTCATGCATGACATTCAGGTCTTCCACTGTGAATTAACTGTGAAATCCCGCCCACCTCAACCTTGTTTGATGACACCCTATACCTCCTGTAGTCTACAGGTACACAGCCTAAGAAAATATTTTGATGATGTCATGCAAGAACTTCATTTAATGTATTTGCTAGATATTTTTGTTCTAGTGAGCTGTAATTTAATTAATCAATTATTCTTTCTTTCCAGTGCTCTATGTACATTTTAATTATGGTTAAATTGAAATGTGTGTGTCTTGAAGACTGGAAAATTAGGGAAATACAGCATTTTTTACTCAGTGAGGAGTAAAACCCATACCCATATTCCAAACCACTTCTCCATATGTATTTCATAGTTGATTTGAGACATACTTTGTGCATAAAACAGGCACAGTATGCAAAATCTTGGTAGTGTTCCCTCTAGCCATTTGCTATGTTTCTTTAGAAACACCTTTAATTCAGACTTCTCAAAGAATTATGTTCTAGTTTTAGTATTTTAAAATATCAGTCTACTGCTTCAGCCCTTCAGGGGTTTTAAATATGGTTAGAGTAGTACTCTGTTGAGATTTTCTTGTAGAATGATTATTGGTGTCACAAAATATTAAGCAAACTCAAAACTTTTTTTGTACTTAATTTTACCTAAGCTGTATTTCCTTGGTGGTGGTCAAGTTAACATTTGTTTCTGCATATTTATGTGTTCTAATTAGTCACTTACTTAAAGCCAAATAGGCTAGAAAGAGAAGAAGAAAAATAGGATATATGCAAACTCTTTCAGCTGAATTGAAGGAGAAAAAAAAAAAGCTGCTTTTCCCCGAAGCATGCATTCTGCATGAAATTCAACTTGACAAGTGACCCTTTTAAAACAGTGCTACAAAGATTTCTTAGCATTCTCCATATACAAGAGGCAGCGTACTTGTATTAAAACCACAAGCAGCCCCCCAGTTCCTTCTAAATGAATGTAGCCTCCTCCTCTATCCTTTGTGTTCTACTTTATCCTCATTCACTCTATTGGCATTCGCGGTTTTGTATGCACACTTATATGTGAGAAAATGTTGCAAAAAGGAAAACCATTGGGAATGTTAATATGAAATAATATATATAAGATAAAATACAATAAAGAAATCCTGCAAGTATTTGCTAACAGTCAAGTCTCTTGAAAATGTGGGTGTTCACTTGAAGGAAAAAAAAAATAAAAAAAAATTTGCCAGTTAATTTACAACTAGGTGACAGAAAAGCTGAACTCCAGTTCTTAAGTCTTGCATTCTTTAATTCAAGAGCAGAAGGAAACAGTGATGAATGATTGTATGTGAGCAATGAATAACAAGAATGTATGACTGACTTGTGAAACTAAGTGTAATGCATTAAAATCAGAGAAAAGTGATAATTTAACAGTATATTAAAAAATAGTATCAGGTCTTAAAAATAAGAGTAGTGAATGAGCAGTATTTTATTCACGGTCCAGTTCTCATGCAGCAATATTCCAGAGATAGTGCACTAGTTATTCTGCATTTTTTTTTGTTCTATTGTCAAAAGAGAGAGATGTGCACTGTGATATTTAGTGTGTCCCATGCTTTCGATGGTCTCTCCAGGCATCTTTAGGAGAAGCACAGAACTTGTGTTCAGAAGCTTGCTTCAGCAGAGGTGTTTCAGGTAGTACTGTGGTACCTCAGGCGGGTGGTGGGCTGCTAGTTTCTCCTCACACAATATTGACTTCGTACACGGCACTGCTTGTGCATATATGGACCATATGTTCTTACAGTGCTTAAGAAATTGCAAATTACAGGCATTTGGTAATTTTCAAATAGATAAGCTCACATTTTGCACCAAGATTTTTAGGGCAAATTTTGAGTGGAAAATTACAGCCTTAACATGAGCAATTATGGCACGTAAACAAACATCTGGTTGTGATAAACTAGAAGGTCACTCAAGATGTTACTGTAAGATGAGTAAGGGGAATAGTTCCTTTGACTATTATTACTGGTCTCCAGAAACGATGACAGCAGATTATCAAAGGCATCCCCCAGTTGAAAGAAAGCCAAAGAAGAAACAGTTTGTTCTTTCATTTTGAGGTTTGCAGTATCTTTATGGTTAGGACTTGAGGGAGGAGGGAAAAGAACTACTTTCTGTACTCAGCCAACCTCCAATAACTGTTTACATTAATCTTGATTTTTACATTGTGCATTTATAATTTTGTGGGTTTTTTTCCAAGAGAGTAACCTGGAGCAGGTAGGTCTCTGCAGCTGCTGTTGTGTGCTCTCTTGCATGGTTGCCTCCCGGTGGGAGCATTTCTTCCCCCAGCAGAAGGCTTTTAAGGACTGCCCAGAGAAGCAGAGGGAGACGCAAGAGGGATCCTGCATCTAAAATGTTTTTCTTTTAAACACTGAAACATGCTGATGAATAGGATGCAAAATACCTGCTTAGAACTGATAATATTTGGGGCCAGTTCCATTCTGTATTTATGATACAAGACGTGATAGAGGCTTGCTTCATACACAGGCTGTGGTTTCAAATCATCATGTTTGCGAGCCCACTCAAATGGAAATCCTTGTTAAGTATTTACTACTTTAGCAGCTTATCCTTGGGTAGCAGAATGTTTTTCCTACTGCTTTCCACCCAAAATACTGGAAAAAAGGCTGTAGAAAATAGGTATGTCCCCTGTGAAAGTTTACCTAGATAACTACATAGCTAATTTTTTGCAAGTAAAACGTTAAAGGCAGATATTGTACACGGTGAGAGACTTAATCTTTGTGATGGGTACAAAGGCCAGTTAGAGCTTGAATACTGACATCTGTCTTCTAGAGAATTGTCTGTGGCTGCAAAAGCATTTATGCCTCAGCTCAACTATTTGAAAAGGACAGTGTCTTAATGGTATATTTATTTTGTTACTGCCATGACTCACCTGAGACAGATCCAGTTTGATGGAGCTTCTTGGTAACTTAAATTAGGGATCAGATGGAGAAAGTAAATATTATCTAATTGGTGTTATTTGGCAAAATTTTTATTATGCAAATCATGCTGAGACAGCATGACAATCCTTACTTCTTCTAAGGAAACCACCTTGGATATGGCAATAGAGTACTTGCTTTGATTGCACTACGCATCATATTCGTGGAGGAAGGATGAGCTGAAGAGCTTGAGACATATTTACATTGCAACTTCTGTTGTGGCATTATAACACCAGAAAATTGATTCTCTAACTTCTAGTTCAGAGAGAGCTTCAGAATATCAACTAACAGCTAATTTTATGCCCTCTGGGCATAATTATCCTGTTTTTTTTGTCATTAAGGGATGAAACTTATTGTCATCTCTGATGTTTTGCGTTTTAAAAATTTGAAAGCCAATTTTTGTTTCTTTCTGTGCTCCTCCCATAAAATCAACATGCCTTTCTCAAACCGTGGTATGCACCTATTTCTGCTTTTTTATTCCTTTTCAAGCAGAAGGTTGCAAGAGCCGTGTTCATTTCCATGAAGGAATGAGTTGTTCACTACGAGAAGCTGCAGAAAGGTGAATCCTGATCTGTTTGGCTTTTTTTTTTTTTTTTAACTACAGTAAACTGTGTTTGTGAAACTGAATTCTGTGCTTATACCTTTGAAAGTAGGGCTATGATAAAATATTTACAGGTATGGCATGAAGAGTAGCTAATGAATGTCTCCAGTGTTCTCAGCAAAGCAGCAGAGGTAGTATGTAATGCATATGAAACATAAGTTTTGTCCAGAAATCTTTATAGTATAAGTAAAACATTTAATAATCTGACTGCTGTTAATATATAACGACATCGCCCTCAGTTAAGGTATTTCCTTCTCTTTATATTGCCCTGACTACCTAAATATTTTCGGGCAGGGAAAATCCTGTCAAAAGCTCAGCTTGTTCTAGGTTTAAATAAAAAACCAAAATGCTGAAATTGTTTCTCTGCTGTTTACATTCATGCAAAAGGAAACAGGTGTATAATTTATGTGCTGGCAAGACTGTCAGCTTGTGGGTTGGAAACTGTGGGCAACACCTGCTTCTGCACCTTCGGTGCGGGAGATGGAGCCTGTCTTTGTAGGCAGTAGTAGTTGGTAGGATACAGTGGAGAGCAGCGGAGCTTGAACCCCCCCCATACTTATCCAAGGAGTGCTTGTGCTCCCCCTCAACCCCTTCATGCTTTACGTACAAGACAGGTGGGAGCCATTACCGTGAGCACTGACCAATAATACCATTTAGTGCATTTTTTTTTCTGCTTTACTACATTGGCTCTCTACGAATGTGATGCACCTCATGAGCACAGGGAGGGAAGGTCCATTGCGTAAGATAATGACACGCTTCCCAAGCTCAAAATTTGTTCAAATTTATATCAGTTCTCTCTAGAAAATGGTCAGGCAGTCGGTGTACTATATCTGGTGCTTATGGTGCTAGCTGAGATCATTTGGTTGCTCCCATGTCTGCTTATTTGCTGTGTCGGTCGTGTTACGGAAAGGACTGAAGTCTCCCTCGGGTGCGCTGAGGACCGGGAAGCCACTTCTCCTGCAGAAGCTTCTGCTGCAGCAGCGTGTTTAGCAACAGCGGCGCTGGAGAAGGGCATATTTGCTTAATGAAAGCCAAGTGTCTGCTAAATTTCAGTTTTCAGCTCTCATTTAGTGGACAGTTTAAAAGTGAGAAAGTTTTACATTTTCTCCTTTTTCAAAAGTAGCTGTATCATTTTGAATTGAACTTTATAATTTAACTTTAGGGAACGGTGATGGCTGCAAGACTTCTGGCTTCAAGATGAATGTTTCTGACACCTACAAATAACTTTTTGCACATCTGCCGGGGAGAGTGCTCTACAGGAGCAAATATAGCATCAAAACAACATTTCCTTTTCTGAAAAGAGAGAGCGCCACCTCTGCTGTAGGCTAAGTCTTTGTTTGGTTTTCATGTTCCATGATACCAATGTAATGTTTTTGCTGCTTGGTGGCAGAGCACGGAAAACACATGTGAATTGAAACCTTCAGAACATACAGTGATCTGTTCTTAAAGATCCCTATAAAAAGTTTTATTGGCTTTTTTATTTTTGGTAATATGCCTGTAATATTCCTCTAAGGTCTTTACCCTTTGAAAGTTGAAAGCTGTGTGATAAAAACAGACTTGTAATAAAACACAACCTCCTTATAGAAGTTACACTAAAAATAATTCTGGTTGTGCCCTCCGGGTGTTCATCAGCTAGCGACGGCGGCTGCATTTTCACTGTGGAAAAGCAGGGGGCTGGTAAGGTCAAGGAGGATGAGTCTGTATTCCTGTGGGAAGCTTGATAGGTGCATCCCAGGGTTTTTTGAATTTTATGGACAAAATGGGTATAGTTTTGTGACAATTTTGCTTTAAAATACCTGGGAAGCTTGAACAAGCCCGAAAGAGTTCCAGTGCCTGCTTTCAGCATGCGTTTGTTTTGGGACCCGCCGATAGCAGGTCTAGCTGACCTCTGCTAGTAACTTTTCCATGTTTCAAAACTAGAAATTCCCAACTCGGTTCTGCTTAATCTCTGCATACTTCTGTTGAAATAATGATAAATTGCAATCCTGGCTTTTGCTTTACCACTTCTACAGTTTTTACAAAACTGCCCTGCTTTGCTCTTTGCAAAATGATGACTCGCTGAAGTGTCTCCATCACCAGAAACTAGTCCCACCTCTGCCTGTTCCTCATTTTCCAGGTGCTGATCCTGTAAAATCTGCTTTACAGGAAGACTCTCTGACTTCCTTATGCTCATGGGTTTAAAATGGTATCTGCTGCGAGCATAGGTGCATGTTGGGCACATGGTTTGACTGAGGCGACTTATTGATCCCGGACTTGTGCCAGCAGACAGGAGAGGTCCTGCTGGACCAGAGACCTCACTTGGCTCGCGGCAGCATGGTTACAAAAAAAAAACCAAACAAAACCAAAAACGTGGCAGATGTTAACGTGATAGGATTCGAGCAGACGCTGCTTTTGTTCTTGTGCGGGAAGAAAACTTTATCAGAAACGTGGATGAAATTCCAGCCTTATCTTAGGGAATGCTTGTGGGATTCAGGCACGCAGCAGGAGAAAAGAGCCAGCACCTTTTCAGGCTTTTTTCTCCTGTCACCCTGTGCAAAGGATAGTCTGCTGTACCTTAATTTTAAAGTTTTTAAAACTCTGCTGGGATTTTAAATGAGTATGGTCGTGGCGTGCTCGTGATGTCGTTTCCTTTGTTTGCCTGTTGCCATCCAGCCTGGCCAGCTCTATAGGAGACCTGTCTGTGGAGTGCCTTTTAATGTTTAGATCCAGCAGTGATTAGAATACACTAATGCCCAGTGGGTATATGTGTCATTTTTTAACAGCTGCCGAGCTTTCTCCCTGCTGCTCCAATTAACACATTCAGCACACGCTTGCCGGTGAGTGGGCTGTGTGTATGGATTAAACCACTTTCCTATTTATTCATCCAGCATATGTGAGGCCAGAAATGGATTGGCGTGTTTCCTCTTCGTACCACAAATGAAATCAAACGGGCTCCTGAGCCTGTGCCTGGGTAAATACAAGGGCAGCGTTTAACTGGCGAATGAAAACCTCTTTTGCCTTGAGGTATGGTTCAGTCCATTGACTAACATCTATCCCCGCCTCCCAGCTCCTCTTCAAATGATGGAGAAACAGGACAGGGAGCTCTCAGTGCTGGGCTTCCCCTCGCAGGCAGGCAGGTCTTTTCAACTTCGTCCTCTGCTGTTTAATAACTGCTTGAAATCCTGACTTTCTCCTTTCGCTTCAGTACGTTCCTCCTTTGTCTGTTTTCATGTTGAAATACTCCAGTCAGTAGATTTGATAAAGTCCACCCCCCTCCCCCCCTCTTTTTTTTTTTTTTTTTTTTTTTAATATAAAAATTTTTTCTTATTTTCTATA
>VYXH01000563.1:398180-446527 GCA_013397275.1 Burhinus bistriatus
GTGGGGCAGGGAGGGGGGGTCTCCTCCCATCCCAGATCTTGTCATGTACAGTAGAATCTCAGCTTTCATTGAAACTAAAGGTAATACATTTGTTGCAGCCTACGAGAAAAAAGACTTGGTAACCAGAGCAGAGAATATCGCAGGCCTTGAAAACACCATGAAAATAATCTTTCTTTAAATAACTAAAATTTATTAAAGCTTCTTATTTCCTTCTCCTTAATGACTGTTTCAAGATTGTTGGACCCTGGAGTTTTTCATTAATGTATTACAGTTCTTCAGTATATCTCTCTGCTTTCCATAAGTCACTTTTTCGCTGAGGTCTGGATAACCCTAGCACGGCGAGTTCAGCAGGAACGGGATGCGATGCCCATTTCCAGAGAGACTCTGTCATCACAGGGCTACCATCCAGTGTCAGTTTGCAAGCCAGGCACGGTGACAAAGGAGGCAACTGTATTTGAGCTTTACTGCTGGGACAGACAGTGTCAACTTTCCCATTCAGAGATTTCTTAATGAAACAGAAGTGGTAGCAAGTGACTGTTGTCCCTGTCTCCACTTCAAGGCTAACGCTTCCCCTGTGCAGGTGCCAGTTATAACATTTTCCATTTTGGATAAAATTCAGGCACTTGTTAGATAAAGGTGTTTTGTTTTCATGCTGTTTTGGTTGCTTTTTCATCATTGTATGTATTATATTCTAGGTTTTTTTAAACAGTTGGTCATTGCATTAAGTACGGTTTCATACTTCATATTTCATGACAACCATCCCTCTGCAACCATCCGCTTGACTTCTGATGGGTTATGTGTGTGTTTTGGAGGTGACCCTGTTTATCTACCATCTTGTTCGTCATGGTCGTTGGTGAGTGTAGCTTTTCTAGGAGAACCCAAGAGGTGTGGAGAAGAATTACATATTATTCTCATTTCACAGACAGCAAACTAGTAGGAATGGGTTATTGAAAGGAAAATGTTAGCAGCTCTTGAGCATCCCATGAAATTATTTAGGTCTTCCAAGCCTGTAAGAAATGTGCATATATTAAAATCTTATTTTACTCCTGTCCTGTTTTATTTTGGTTAAAAGCCTGTAAGTCTTGGGATGGGGCCTGTGCTTGTAGATGCTGTTTGGACAGTGGCTTTACCAGCATTATGTTTTTTATATAAATTCAAAGATAATTAAATTGGTATTGTTACATGTGCACTAGCGTAATCGCAGGGTCTGTCAGTGGGGCACCCAAGGTTGTGGGGTTCCCCGCAGGACTGGAAGAATGCATTTCTTCTAGCCAGGCAGGTTTGTGCTGCTTTTGGTGAAAAATTTTTGTTATCCATGAAACAAGCCGCAGAAATTTTGCAATTTTTTTCCTAAAGTAGTGGTGCAACAGGCAATTTTAAGTTTGTTGGCAATAGGATTGCTTTTTTAAATGACCCTTTGTGGCTCTTGTACAAGTGGCTCTTAGACTCCTGGGGCAGCACAGAGCATGGGTGGTAAAATGTTGCTTTAGAGTTACTTGAGGGAAACCAGCTTATCTATTTAAGTCACGGAAATAATGAGGCCTGAGTTATATAATTGTTTGCATGAAGCGTAAAAACCTCTCCCTGCTAGCAATTACGAGTGTACAATTTCTGTGCTACTTTTCTTTCATTTACTTTCAGGGCCTATTCTTTAGTGATTTACTAAAGGTCTTGATTGTCCTTGCTCAAGAAATGTATTTGTTATAGGTCTTTGTCCTCTTACAGTGGCTGCTGGTATAAGGTTGTACTTCCAGTGTTCTAGAGAATTTGACACCCTTTATATTTTAGTATATCTAGAATATATGATATTCAGGCTCAAACAATGGAATTTAGAGAGACCTAGACTTTCTACTTCCTGAAATGATGTTTAAGTTCATGGTTTTAATCATGACTTTGTCAATGACATGTAGTGATGCGGTTATTTTTTCCCCTTGGATATTGTGAAGTGAATGAAACATCAGGTTTTATGAACTAAGAGTAGAGAGAGAGGTAAAAGCAGCTACCGAGGTGTCAGTTTTAATATTGGCCTTCAGTTCCAATTGAAAATGTAAAGCAATTAGTGGAACCAAGGAGGAAGCAACAATATAAGCCCCTTGCTGATGAGATGATAAACATTTATTGAATGATTGCTGTGTTTTTTCAGTAGGGCATGCCAGCAGCTATAATTAATCATCAGCATGAATATAAACACCTGTTTACCATAGATAGTATTTGTATAAGGCAAATTTGGTAGTCCTCATCATATGTGCAAAGATTACTAGGCAACTTTGTTTAATGTTTTTCAGCAAAAAAGAGTAGGGGTGGTGCTGTGGTTGGGCACAGGAATCCCTGATGACCAGACTGCTGATGACCCGGCACCAGAACACTACCAATTTTTTTTCAGAGGATTTTCTAGTTTCCCTCTGAAACCCAGGAAATTAAACAGAAGTCAGTATGCAAGACTATTGCAGTTCTGAGGACACGTACTCCAAATTTAAAAGGCAGTAGAACTAAGGGTGTCTATAAAACCTTAATTTGGCCTGTCTTTAATGAGTTCTTAATGAAGGAATACCTGCTCATTTTTCTGCGGCACTTGTGATGGATTCAGCGCATGGTGGAGGCTGTGCTGAGTCCTGGTGCAGCATTTTGCCTGGTCTTCCTACCACCCTTCCCGTCGGGGCTCATCCCTTGTTTCCCTGACTTGCGACCTTGAATTTGTGGATGTCTGGCACAAGGTGCTGTAGCGTGCCAAGGGAAGTATGGTTTGTAAATATATATAAAAAGTTATATAAGCTTAACTAGTCTGAAAAACAGCCGTAAGGTATCTCAGGCTGCAACCTTTAAATAGTTGCGTACCTTAGATGGTAATCTCTCTGTGCTGTAGTTCTCCACCTGTGAAATGAGGTTAACGGTACCTCTCCTTCACTGGTATGCTATGAAAGGAAATTAGTGTTTGCTAAGCTCTCAAATGCTACAGTGATGAGCACCATGGAGGAGCTCAGGAAGAAATTAATGTCGGTCCAGAGAGAAGGGCTTGAATAATGTGCGGGAACTAAGGCATGGAATTACACTTTAAGCAGTGAGGGGAAAACAAGGTCTTGAATAATTTTTTAGGTGGTTAAAATCATTTATTCCAGGCATTAAATGAGACAAGGTCTCGTGTAAAAGTAGGAGATCAGGTAATTAAAGATTGTGTTATAATGCATATGCAAAAGGAGGCCAAATTGAGGCTTGCTAGGAATTCTTAAATCTGGTGCTTGCAGCTTGCGTTTTGCTTTTTTTAATAGTTTGTGTGTGTCCACTTATGCGTAGTAGAGAATATGGAGCAGCAGTTCCTTGGGTTTTGGCATTCATTGGAAATTTCATAATGGCAGGTTATGGGCATAATACTTGCCATGAACCAATGAATACTTGCCAATGAGCCAGAATCTCCTTGGTGTGAAGATGGGAGAAGTAAAATTGGTTGGGTGGCCATAGGATCTGAGATCACACCTGTGGCACTTCAGTGCAGTTTCCAGTACAGCCCCTGTGCTGATGTTGTCCCTGAATAAGTGTTCTTCACCCAGTGTCTGAGAGCAAATCAACACACTGAGTTGAGATATTTGTTTTTATTTCAGTTCTGCAGACCTGGGTGCCAGGCATTTAACAACAGCCACCACACCACACCACACGTTTCCAATATTTATAAGGATAAAATACAGCTGATTGGTTAATAATGATTCATTCACCACTCCTAACTATACGTATGCTTCTAAGTGTGTGTTTAAAACATTTAGAGAGGTTACCTGATTAGCATGCTTATTATTCACAAAAGAGTGTGTATTTTAGCATTATAATTACCCAAGGTTAGTTTGGGATACACTGTTGGCTCGACTTTGGTTCAGAAGTTATATTTTTTGCTATCTTATGTCTAAATCAGCAACCTCAAAAGAACACATAAGACACATTGTTTCATTTCACATCCTATTCAAGGTTAAGTACATTGCTTGATGTCTCAACCAGGTCCCAACCAAAACTTCTTGATGAACTTTTAACTTTGTTCTTTCAACATCATTGACACGGGGAGCACCATGGGCAGCTGTGGGACAGAGGAGGGAGGAATTGGGTTTATTTGTCTGCTGTCTCTGGGCACTTTGAGCAGATGATGAGAGATATTTGAGGAGAACTATCCTTGGAAAGGTGGCCAATGGAAGAGCCGAACTGAAAAGGAGCAGCAGGGTGCTAGAGGAGGTTTGAGATCCCACCACCCTACAGGAATCTGCAGGGTGTGGAGGACCTTGCTGCTCTGCTCCTCCAGCCCCACAGAAGGAAGGCAAGGAACGAACCCTTCAGATTTGCCCAGGCTGTTCTGTACCCGCTAAACACAATATAAAATCTGGAGCCCCTGTGTAAGGCACACGGACATCGCGTCTTCTGCATAAAGCTGACACTGGAGGTAGGCCATCAGAGATGGTTTTCCAGGTGTCAAAATGAGGCTTTTAGGTGAAACCCTGGTGCTTATAAGACCTGTGTGTACATGCTTGGGTGTGGAGTTCGGGAGGACAAAGAAGGTGGAAAGGAAGGTATTTATATGACAGTGAGAAATTTCTTTGGAGATACTCAAAACTTAACTGGACAAGGCTGCAAGCACCCTGATTTAAGTTAGATCTGACTTCAAAGTTGGCCGTGCTCTGAGCAGGGGACTTAGGCCAGAGGACTTCTAGAGAGCCCTTCCAACCTCAAATATTCTGTGGTTTTATGAAAGGGAACTTTGTTTGGAGAAGAAAGAAGTACTGTAGAAGGCAGAAATAAGAAAAGAGAGATTAAAGACAGCTCTGGGGTAGATACTGTTTGAATGAAACCATGAAAAAGAAAGTGAAACCACAAGTAGACAGGTACCATGTGAAGTATTGTGTTTTCAGATTTGTTTGCAAATGCTCCATTTAGGTTTCTTTAACAAGCTCTGTAACTGCTCAGGTCTACATTATTTTGATAACACTGTCCCTCTCCCAGAGCAGGAAACTCCTGCTCGACAACACATCTTTTGCTATTCTGTCAGCTGGTAGCATCTCTTATTTAAAAAAAAAAAAAAAATTAAAAAAAAATCACAATATATTACAAATAAATGCAGTAAAAAATGAATGGTACACAAATACATATTTTAAATACAGATTGATATTAGCTTTTTGCCCTTGCTTTCTGCAGGTTAGAGTAGAAAATAATTTAAAGCCCTGATGACCTGCTACTTGCACCCCATTTGTAGGAGCCCAGTTGACGTTAAGAAGAGATGAGTCACAGCAGGAGCTGCGGGCTGCCGAGCCAGCTGTATTAGCACTGAATGCTCGGAAATCAAAAGGGATGTTCGCCATGCTGTCTGATAGTGATGTCGCATCTGACAGCCTATTTTAGGAGAAATGAGAAGATACCTGTGAAGGAAAGTTGGGAGAGAGCCTGAATCCGTGGCAGAGTGCTGCCAGCAGCAGCAGCAGTGCTCAGGTCAGTTGTCAGTAAACCTAAATACAACTGATGGCACTTACAATTCAGAAAGCAGGAATGCGGATTTTCCATTGGATGTTCGTGGAATTTCACATGGCTTGTCATGAAAGTGCTGCGTTCCCTTTCATTGCTAAAAGGGGACAGGAGTGACTTCTGAAATGGAGAGACCAAAGCTGTTCAGGCTGGTGGTTATAACTGCCCATCAATAATTAAACGAAGTGGAGTGCAGCAAGACGGTGGAACCGCTGGCTTCTCCGAAATCCCTATGAATTTAGTGATGCTTTGGTAGTCTCTGAAATGCTGCCTCTGTAACTTGACCCATATTTCACCTGGGCTTCCCAGAAGATTTCCAGAGAAGTTATGCAGGCATCCCCAGCACTTCTAAATCTTTTGCCATTCACTTGTGTCATACCCTGCCTGGAAAAAAGAAAGAAGTCTTCTCGAGCTTAGGGCATTTAATAGTTTGCTTACATTTTTCTTGGTATACTCTAAACATAAATGCAAAAATGTAAGTATATTTAGACATGTGGACTTGATTTGTGTGCTGCAGTTCAGTGTTTGTGAGCAAAACTGTCGAAGTCCATTCTAGTTACAGCCCAGAGTTGGTGGTCCTTTGTGCTGTACGGATAATTGGACTTTTTACAGCCAAATGTCCATTCACAGTAGGTTGTTTTCTTCATCATAGATAATAACAGAAGTTTATTAGCTGTTGGTTTAAGAGTCTTATGAAAATGTAGTGCTGTTGGCATAATTATTCAGGGGTTCCATCAATGTGAACAGAAAAGGCGGCCAAGGTAACACACTGCTCCATTGCATGAAAATAGTATAAGGAAAAGGCTCAAACTCTCTATCTTCTTACAATATTTCATTAAGACAGTTTTTAAAATTCTGGGAAAGTAGTTGCTTGAATCAAATTCTTATGTAGCTTCAGTAGCTTGGTATTTTATGTACCAGTAAATTGTCAGTGGATTTGCAGGTGAGGAAAAGTAGTTTTGGTTAGGATCTCTTAGTTTGTGATAAAAATGTTGTCTCAGTCTTGATGACTCAGTAAGTATGTCTTACATGATTAATTAATGGATGATAACTAGCAGAAGCTTTATGGCTAAAACTATAAACTACCACTAACTGATATGAGGACATGTACAAATAAGGAGAAGAATTTTACTTGATTTTGAGTAACCTACAGAAGGTAATTAGTAAACACTCATGATGACTTCTGCTCCTTTTAACTGCTTCTTTAAACAGTTAAAATTGTTCCTGTAACTACTGTTAATATTTTCTTGGTAGCAATTTATATTTTTTAAATACACAGCTAAATTGAACTTAAAAAAGAATCTGAGAATCTAGCAATATTTAAAAATCTGTAATAGTTTAATAAGTGAATTGTCCTCAGTTTTTCTTTTGATTACTGTAGTGATTGGAAATTATGAGTGCTTCCTGGAAGACCAATGGATGGTTTATATGTCTGTAGGCTCCTAATTTCAGCATGTGGAATTTGGAAAATCTGTCCATTTTTGAAGTCCAGCCTAATATAGTAACAAGGACCACAGCGTGGAGGGAGAGGTTAGGTGACGATATCTAAATGAGAAAACACACATTTTGGTGTTTTGGTATTACATTCAGGTCACTGTGTACTGTGGCATGGGGTTTTTGATTTATTTTTTTTTTTTTTTAACTGATGTGTATAGTTCTTTAATTCTTCAAATGAGCCTTGGGCAATTGAGTAACCCTGTTTTATTGGTTTCTTTGTTTTCCCAAAGTGGAAATGTCATGAATTTTCTGAATTACAAGCCTGGAACCCCTTTCTCTTCACATATCCTGAAGTCCTCCAAATTACTTGAAGAATACAATTATGGTACACTGTGCCATGTGAATTTGCAATCTAAGAAAGATTTAAATTTTTTTCTTGAATTTTTGTTATAAAATCATATTGCAAAGGGGAGGAAGGTAAGACATCCCATCTCCAGTCACTTAGACCCTCGTGCAAGCAAGGGCTATATGTTTTCACCTTCTGACTAAAAAGGATGGATACATAGGTTGGTATGTGTCCCTTATTAATACAAAGTGGAAAACTCCTGCTCATGGTCTACACTATGTGATTTTCTTTTAAAAAAAGCACAAGTTACTGCCAACTGCGCTTTCTGCTTACTTATTTATTTAAACAGAAGTGTATGTGCTGCTCAGCAAACCAGGAGGACGATCGGTTGTTGATGTGACAGCATAGTCTAGAGCTCGAGATGTGTACGGCCAGCCTTCAGTCTTGACCTAAGGCCACTGGGGATGCCTTAACTTAAGGCTAGGTCAAAAAAAAAAAAAGTGCATAGGAAGCTATCGGGGGAAGAAGCAGAGGAAGTGAAGTTTCAATAGCCTTTGCACCTGCAAATTCAGCTGTTTTATTCAGAGATTGTGGTCTTGGGTTTTAATGTGTTTTTTCTGTGCATCTTAAAATGCATGGGCAGATTTATTTGTTTGTTTATTTATAACTGCTGCACGGAAAACAAAGCTCTGAAAAATCTCTCTGCAGTGATTGCATTTTTCCTGGTTGGTATTTATTCTATCAAGCAGATTTGTAGAGTTGACAGTGTTTTTGCAAGATTTTGTATCGTCTTGGTTGTGCCTTGCTGTTGGCCAGCCGAAGATTTGGTCCTGCAAACACTGGGCATTTGAATAACTCCATTAGTATTAGTTGTCCCATTGACGGAGGTTAAATAAATAAAGTAGTAATTCTAAGACATTCTCCCAAATGTTTTGTCATATGTGTTGTGTTTCTGTACTCTGTTCCGCTTTCTGGCAGAAGTAAAAGAATATTTGCTGAGAGATCAGCATCCTCAGATTGTTTCCTCTAAGATAATTTGTAAGTTTGTGCTGGTTTATTTCATTTTGGTTTGCAAGTGAAATTGTTCAGACTTCAAAAACAAAGCCAGTTGATTAATTCTGCATTACTTCGTTTCAATGCATTGTTTCAACCTTGTTCATTAAAGTTGAAGTGGAAAACCTGGGTCTGAAGGACCACTGTTGACAGGAACCACTAGCCTGGAGCACAGAATTCAATAATCATTGATTAATACAGTTTACTGCTGATTTCTTTTCTTTGAAAAAGCCAATTATTCTTGCCAATATCTTTTATACATGAGCCTTCACTTAGAACTTAAAATTTTGACCTGTAATAATAATAACATTTTAAACTGTAATGCTGCTGGGGGGCAGGGACTGGGAAAGGAAGTGGGGGGAGAGGAAAAAAAGTGAGGGTTATTTAACACTGACCTCAAAATGTTGTTCCACTGAAGCAGATGCATGTATTGTATTAAATATTAAATGCATTAAATTGCCTGTCAAGTACGGTGTTGTGTTTTATTTTATTTTATTTTAATTCATTTGAAGGAAAATGATTTCAGGTGGAGCTTTAGAGAAGACCTGACTGCAGCTCTTCACTGTATGAAATGCAATTACTGTTATAGAATCCAAGGAAACGAATGCGTGCTTCCTTTGGTATGGAGGCCAGTGGGGATGCTGAAGTTGTAGTCTGAGTTTTGGACAGGAGCTAAGCACGTCTGTGCCTATACGTACAAACCTACGCATGGGTAAGTGGCAGCTTGAGGTTTTTTGTAGGGTGTAAAAGCGATAAAAGAAGTTCTGTGTTTATCTTGATCTCTCTGCTAGAACAGCTCAGTGCTGTTTCGTCAGATGTGTGAAAAGAAAGACCTGAAGAACTTGCCACAGAGCGGACTTCTGAGGTGCAGTCACTGTGGAATAAATCATTTAAGTCTGGAACTTAGGGTCGCACCGCAGAGATCAAACGTACAAAGCTTTGGTCTCCGTGTCTGCAATTAGACTTAAATCTAATGCAGAACTGAGCGACTGCCCTTGTTATGGGTTGTGGTTTAACCCCAGCCAGCAACTAGGACCACTCAGCCGCTCGCTCACTCCCCCCAGTTGGGATGGGGGAGAGAATCAGAAGAGTAAAAATGAGAAAGAGCTAATGGGTTGAGATAGACAGTTTAATAGGTAGAGCAAAAACCATGCGTGCAAGCAAAGCAAAACAAGGGATTCATTCACTGCCTCCCCATCGGCAGGCAGGTGTTCAGCCATCTCCAGTAGAGCAGGGCTCCATCACATGTAATGGTTACTTGGGAAGACAAAACGCCGTAGCTCCAAATGTCCCCCTTTCCTCCTCCTTCCCCAGCTTTATATACTGAGCATGACATCACATGTTATGGAATAGCCCTTTGGTCAGTTGGGGTCTTCTGTCCCGGCTGTGTCTCCTTCCAGCTTCTTGTGCCCCCCCAGCCTACTCGCTGGCAGGGTGGTGTGAGGAGCAGAAAAGGCCTTGACTGCCTAGCAACAACCAAAACCAACACTATTTTCATCCCAAATCCAAAACACAGCACTATACCAGCTGCCAGTAAGAAATTCAACTCTGTCCCAGCTGAAACCATGACACTATGTGAAGGTCCTGATGGTGTTTGAGGTGGGGCATGGGCACTCTTTTCTCTGAGCTTCTCCTGTGAGAGCAGCTATTAGGGGAAAAACCACTTGACATTGAAGTTTTGACTCAAATATGTGTGTGTCTGTATATATATACGTGATTCAGGAATCGTTACTTTGAGCAGAAACTTACTTTAGGAACAGCATGTACAAAATCCCCTTATGCTGCTCCTCAAGTGTAGATAAGCTGCATTTCCATGCAGCGAGCCTGTTTGAATTGTTGAGGGGGGAAAAAAATGAGCAACCTCCGTAACAGGCAAAGTTCTGTATCCTCAAGGGTTATGACCACTTCAAACATCTTTAGGTTTCTATCTGTAAATTATTTTCCCAGCTCTGTACTTTTGCCGTAGGGAATAAGAAAATAAATATTTAATCGACACGAAGGCATTCTTCCGTATTGCATGTGTTGGGGACATCTCCCTCCCAGGCTTGTCTACCGGCAGGCTGCCTGTCTGTCCCCTGGGGTCGATACCTCTGTGCTGCTCATGAGCCGATGGACAGCACTTGGCACGTGGAGACACCAGCAATTTCTTTTACTAATATTTACTAATCGCTGATAATGGTGAAGCACATCTTATCCTGTCATTTCTTGAAGAATGATTGAAGTGTAGGAGAAAATTGTGGTTTTTTTTCCTTTTTTTGGTTGCTTTTTTTACTTCATTGACATTCTATATATTTCTGCTGTTTACAGTGGGAACTGGGAGCAGAGGCACTGGGTGAGGAGGTGCTAGAGACAGGGCAGTGTCTGTGCCAATTCTATGCCCATCTCTGCTCGTTAGCAGGCATAAGTACTATTTTCCTAGATGTACCTTAGCATTAAGTCTTGGCCGTAGGCCGCCTTCTCCTTGAGTGCATCAGATATGGTCCTGCTGAAGTCAAAATATTTTGTGGTTTCTGTGTGTGCTTTGGTTTATCTTGACATGCTGATGAATTTGAAGGCTAAGAACAGTTTTGTCTACATAGGATTTTACGAAATGTGCAAATGGATGCAAATAGATGGGCTTTTGACCTCTCTGTGTATTGTTTTCTGTAGAGAACATCATGTGTCAATCTCAAGATTGTGAGTCTGCTCTGGGGAAAAGGTTTGTGACTTTTGGATAACCTTTAGGAGCCATTCAGAGACGCAGAATTACAAAACTATTTAAAAATGTCAGTCCGTCTACAACTTGTTTTTCAAGTATTGTAAGACCTGAAGCTGCCTAAAACAAATGTGTCAGCATTTTGGTGTTGGAAACCTTGTTTTTACTAAGCCTCCAGTGAGGCCACCACTATTGTAGAGAATAAAGATGACTTCTTTTCACTTCTTCACCTTATTTAATTTGAAACCAAGGTGTCTAAAAATGTGAGGGAATGAAACTTGTTTCTACAACTAACTGGCCCACGTACACCCTCAAGTATGACTGATGAATTGTATAAAATTAAATAACAGGTTTGGAGCACTGCTATAGCAGACATGGGCAGTGCCCAGCAGAACTCCAGAGCTTCCTTCCAATATCTCAGCCACATTCTGTCTTGGTCTATTGAGGGACTATGTTGGGCCAAGAATTAGACCTGTGTTTTTTTCTAGCTTTTCTTGAGACGCAAGATCCATATGTGTCAGTGTTATGCTGAGCTGCCACAGTTCAGGCGATGGTAGGGGCTGGTGGGGCTTCCTGGTTTTGCTCCCAAAGCGAAGGCTGAAGGTTGCATCCCAGCTGCTGGGATGGCCATGGGCAGGGGCCTGTCCCACACCAAGGTGGCTTTCTCTGCCTCTGCCCAGCCCCAGTTGTCCCTCATCTCCTTTCCCCAAAGCCCCATTAGGGACTGGGCATGTACGATGCAGCAGCTCCCATTTTTAGCCTTTTTGAGTCAAATCAGATCCCGCGCTTTACTCACCTAACTGGTACTTCTTGAGAATTAGGGAAGAGTGCATTTTAAAATGTTTATAGGAAAAATAAAGTTTTGCTGAATGTTGAGGATGAAAAGCAAAAATAGTTAGTTCTTCTTGTCAGCAAGATATATTTACTCTTTGTTTACAGTTGGACAATGCTCGTAGCTGTGAATTTTTTCTTGTCTAATTAATACTGGTTAGGTATTGGCTGTTTGTATGCAATTACTTTTTTTTTTTTAAAGAGACAGCTACTGAATTAAGGGGAAAAAAACCCCAACTTTGCAATTATTATATTTTTACTTTAGATATATTTGGTGGTTTAATTCACTACCTTTTCCTGTACTGCCTGATTGGCTAACCTGAATAATTTATATTCGTCTGCATGTATTTGTGCCTGAGTAGAAATTTTGTCTGAGAGGTATATTTATTTATATATTTAGATATATATATTAAAAATATGTAGAATTTGAATTATCTTTTTGAGCAATCTTCGTGCTTCTTATTTTCGACTTTGAAAATGGCTGGGCATACTGGATGAAATTAAGTGTAGGTGATTGCAAAGATGCCATTTTTGAAAATTTAATGTCAGGCTATGTAGAGAATAGCAAAAATATGTAAATCTGTTGAACAGGAAATGACTCTATCAGTTTTGGGGAAACCAGTTTGGGGGTTGGTGTAGTAAATGAATTGTGTTTAGATGTCTTAAATAATGTAATTGTTTCCAAGCAACTAATGCCAACTGTTCAGAGTAAAGTTAATTTGCTAATGGGAATACTGGACCCTTTGAAAAGCCATTTCAAGCACCGAGTTCGTTTCAGAGATTTAATAATTAATCAAAGTGACTATATTAAATGTCAGTGAATATATCAGTCTGTTGCTATCATACCTCTCTCTCAACATGAGTTTCCAGGCTCTTAATGATTAACACAGTGAGATCTGTAATGTAATAGTAATGCTGGTGCACTGGAAGGTAAGGTGCCTCTTGACCATTCTTGCTGCAAATTCTTCAGCTTGGACTTTGTTACAAGCAGTGGTTTTAAGGAGTGCTTTAAACAAGTTAACCCATACTCACATCTTGCCTGGAGATTGCTTTTCTTCTTCTCAGAGTTGAACCCAAGCATGTAGGGCCAGATCTTCAGCGCCCGCTGTTACACCCCATGGCTTCCCTGTGCCACTCTAATGGAACAGCAGCTGCTGCAAGGAAGACGCCTGGCTTGCAAAGAGCTGCGTTTAGCACAGTGAGCTTGGCTGATAGAATTTGCCTTGGTGGTTTTTGTGTATTTCTTGCGTATTAGGTGCATGTTTAGCTATTCATGAAGTCATTCAAGGTATGCTTGTGCTGTGGAGGGGCATTAAAATGATACAATATCTCATTTTTACACGTGTGCGCAAATGTCCATGGATTGTTGGAGGCATCAGACGTGGTAATGCAAGAAATTTCCAATAGCTACATGTGATACAAATAATCTGAAATTGCAACTTGTAGCATGGCTTTCTGTGTCTGAGGTCATGGAAAAGAAGCAAATCTTTTGCACTAACAGAGGTCTCTCTGTAGATGTGTGCTGTTGGTGGTCGTCCTGTACTGCAGTGACTTACTTTGTGTGGATGTGTACACATGCTCACACTTGAGATATTTTAAGAAAAGTCTTCCAGCCTTCTGGGAAGGAAGAAATCACTCAGTTCCTAAAAGTCCACTTACATTCAGGACATTGTGCTGTCTAGAGTGGCTTGCAGTGCTCTCTAGAGCGACGTCGTATCACTGAATGTTTGTTCCAGCCTCTTTGTAATACCCTGGTTTTGAGAGGCATATACTTGATGTGGTATGATAAAGCAGTCATGTTAGTAGTGAATATTTGCATAATGCAGCTGGCTTATAATCATGGGGTAGACAGGTCAGAAAGGGCTCCAGAACATAAAGTTTAGCAGTGGGCTTCCCACAAGTCTGGGGCTCAGCGTGGTGCTTGAGGGAAGATGCTCTGGGCAGTGGGGACACCCTGTTGAGAGGATCCTTGTCGTAATGGTCTAAAGAGGGCTACTAACACTCTTAGTCAGTAGACAGCATTGTTTCCTTGAAGACTCAAATTCCTCAAGTTAAGCTGCCAGATTGTGTTCCTTTGTTATTTCCCATAGCTTCTAGTGTCAGAGATGGCAATTGCATTGCACAGCTTGAAAAGTCTGGGCGAAAAAAAAAGAGAAACTGAAGTTCTAAATGATCAAAATTATCAGAAGTCCGGCATCAAAAAAGACAACGACCTTAAAAGGCAAGTTATAAGGCAGTAGGATCTGTGGTGGCTGTGATTGTTTTCTGAGCTACATTTTGGTCTCTCGGAAGCTGTATGGTTCTTTAGAAGCATCGTCTGCCTGTGAGTGTTGCCCGTAATGAGGACTGTATAAAAATCTTTGCAACATAAATGTTGATTCGACTTAGTGGAAACACGACCTGAATAAGAGGCCTTTGAAGTAGGTAAGAGTGATCGCATTTAGTTCTGCAAAGATCATGCTTAATCCAGTTAGTCAATATACTAAAGTAATGAAAGAATTCCTTTTACTGTACAGCTGCATGTCTCCTGTCTCCTTGTGAGTTTTTTTCATGCAGTTGATTTTGCAGGGCTTCACAAAGTTACTAATTAAGTCCAAAAAAATTACAGATTACTTTGTATTTTTTATTAGACATAATTCAAATACAGAGGTGGGTTTTATTCTGGCTGTAGCACTGAGCTCCCACCTTTCCCCCTTCTGAAGGAGCTTGTAGCTGCTCTTACATCTGACATGTGCTCAGCACCTCCTGGTAGATGGGCATGGACCACCACTGGGCTGCTGTAGCCAAGCCAGCCGGGCTTTGCCCAAGAGGCCGCCAGAGAAAGGTGCAGCTGGGACACAGCACCTGGTTGGATGTATACTTCTGGCGAGCCATAGATTCGGCATCTTTGTGCTACCTGAATGTATGGCAGGGCTTTAAAAGTATGCCCATTGTGAAGAACTATTTTATGGCCCAAGAAATAAGGAGAAATGACACTCTTAAAGCTAAAAAAAACCCACCTCTAAACTGAAGCAAAACATTGGGATTTGTATTCAGATGCACTGAAGTAACAGTTCTTTTCCTCGTATTCTCTGTGGTCTTAAAGTTCAGCTTTTAGATACATTGAGTCATAGTGATGGACACTGTAAGCAGGTTTGCAGAAATCAAAGCTTTTGGTGGTAATGGGGAAATCTCGCTAGATGGAGTGGGAATTTTCAGTGCTTCTTGAGCACTAATTTAAATAAAATTATCCAATAAAAGAGTATGAACCAGGAGTTTGGTATGTGTATATATATCTCTAATTAAAAGCAGACTCTAGAGAGGTTTATTAACATACAGACAATGCAGAGGGTGATTGTAATGTCAGTGGGCAAGAATTAATACAGCACAGTAGAGGCAGTTGTGTGCTACAAAACTGTATTGTTTCATCACTGAAACTGTGCTGTCACTTGAGGCTTTGAAAGTGTTTTGGGACTGTGGGAAATATTTTTCTTTTACTGAGAAATGTCTCAACTCTGGATGTAGCAAGAAAGTACATTAAAAAAGATGCAATTAAATGTTACGATGTGACTGTTTAACAAACCTAAAATGGAAATTACAGTGACTTTTTTTTTTTAACATTACTCTGCTAGAATTTCTCATAATGCAGAGATGCTCAAAATCTTTTCATTTTGCTCTGCTGAAATCTGGGGATAACATCCATGTTTGTAGACATTTTCATGTTTGCACAAGATTCTCAGAGTGGTAAAACAGGGGTTAAAATATTGAAGATCGTTGTTTCCTTCTATTTTCACTAAATATTTACTTTATGTAGTTTTCTTTTACAACCATTTAATTCATTGTCCTTGTTTTTATCAACTTTTGCTGTAAAATTAGGAGACAGTTAAAAAAGGTAGTTCTGTCCACACAGCAGATAGAGCAGAGCAAGGTGAGCTTGGGTCTGTTGCTCTCATTCATGGAGCTTGTACCCTGCATTTCCCTTGAAGTCTGACCCTTTCTTGTTACTTCTCCTTCTTACATGTATAATTGTATACATTTTATATATCTAGATACTACCAATGCACATGTCTATAAAATATATAAAAAGCATAAATACATGAAAAGGCAGCATATCCCTTTTCTCTCTGTGAGGAGAGGGAGTAGGCAGAGCTGAAGCAGCGCCGGCTGCCTGCCCAGGCCCCGAGAAGCACGGCAATGCGTTCCACTGAAGCATGAAGGAACGCCAAGGCATCGCTTGAGCCTTGACTGCCAGGCGTGACAGTGGTTTTGCCCTGAGAGCATGTCAGAGTACCTTGAAAGACTCTTCTGTCAGGAAATCCTCTGGGATTAATTTCATTTCCTCAGAGCATTTTTCCTTTTAGCCACCTTTGTCCCCGCTTCCCAAATTTCAGGTGGAGGAACTGAGAAGGGAGATGATGAAGTTTGAGACAGCATAGTATTAGCCCATGGTCTAGAAAGCTTTCTCCCCACAGCACGTGGGAGCAGCCCCAGCTCCATGGGGTCATGTTTTACATTTGCCAGGTCAAACTGTGCAGTAAACCTACGAACCAAAGTTAATTCCCAACCCCCTTGTCCTTTTCTACTGAGTGTAAGAGACTGTCAGGGCATCCTTTTTCTCCTCATCTCCTTACAGATATGCCTAAATGTTTACCTGATTTAATTCCAGCCCTGTTGAGCAGCAGTTTTGGAAGTGGACCAAATGGGGAGAGATGCTTCCAGAGGTGGTAGTCCTGTGTGCTATGCATTGCTGAGGCATAGCTGCTGCCCAAAACTGGTTTTTGTAGGGGAAGAACCTGTTCCTGTCCCCCCAAGTAAGTGGTGTGGGCATGAGAGAGATGTATGCACACAGATGTACGCATACAATGTAGGGATGTATATATGAAACTAATTTTCAGTTCTCTAGGCAGCTGAAATTGTTTTCCAACTACTCCTCATAAAAATTATAAACTGTGTTACTTTGTCTTTGCTGTCAAGATTTTACCTCAGTCGCGTGGCCCAGTGCGAGCACGGCAGTGGGCTCCTATCGATCAGTGACTTGTTTTACAGGTTGTAGAGAGCAGTCTGTTTTGGAGAACCAATGCTTGTTTACAATACACATGCTTTTATTAGTTAAATTAGGAATAGTAGCACTGAACTTGTGTGATTGCTTCTAAAATGTAAATGCAGATAGTAGAGACTAACACAGATTAATTCCTGTGCAGCTACAAGGGCGATTACTTGTTGGGTTTTGTTTGCTTTTCCCCAGTGTAGTCTTTGGATGCCACAGCTGCCAAAGCCCCAGTTTGTGCATGTTTGGAAAAACTGGATTCCCTCCTGAACATCCTTGTTCCCCTCCAGTGACCTTTTGTTGTACTTGACCTACTTTTCGGTGGTTTTGCCCATCAGTAACAAACATCCTCCCTAACTTGCCAGCCTATGAGGAACAGCTAAGTGACCGTGACCACCCTCTTTCAAGACAGTGCATAGCTGGATATCGCAGAAGGTACGTCCCAGTAGTCGTTGTTGAATAAAAAGTAAGTCTGTCCCTAATGAGCGGTGGTTAATTCCTACAGAAGTTGGTTTTAACAGCAGCGCCCATAAAGGAGATTGCTATGGTTATCTTCAGATAGAGAAACTGTCCATAAGCTGCACACTCAGCTCTGCTAATACTGAAGATGGTAAAGCTGTTTGTAAGGGGAAGATTTGAGGAAACTATCAGCTGAAATCTTTGTAACTTTTATTTTTGGGAAGTATTGCAAGCCAGTGCTTTGACAAGACATTATGAGAAAAAACTCAAATGACTGTGGACTCCAAATCAAAAGAAATTTAGACATCGTGAATTAACACTGAGAATCAGAACAAATAGTATTGTGAACTAGACACAAATGTCAAAGGATTTCCCAGATATATTTTTGAAAGAAACTTATCATACATGCACCTTCTATGTGGTTGTTGGCCTGCAAACGGGGCTGCATCCTTTGCCTGGTTGAAGTTTGCCTGGTTTGTTAGGATAGGCAAGCATCTTAGAGCTGTCGTCTAGTCTGCTGAAATGACCTTCATACTCTGGTACGTGCAGGACTTGAGCTGTTTTCGTGCCATGAAACATCTGGTTAGCCAAACGGTGGGCTGGTATGTGCTTGAAATCGGGAGATTTTGGAATAGATGATCTCCAAACAGGAGTCTAGTGGATGCTGTATGTTCCAGGATGCAGTATGTGAGCCTGTGCTTACCCTGTCATCTTCCCATTTGAAGCTCAGAAATGCAGTGCAAGTAATAAGCTTGCCATTGTCGAAAGAAACTCCTGCAGGTTTGCTGTCCATGTACATTAAATTTCAAGACAAAGCTGTTGCAACCCAGTGGAATTTTAGCTTTTAAATTAATCCAGTGAAGAAAAATTCCTCAAGGTATCTCCAGTACAACTGTCTTAGCTAAATCCAAGGAACAAAGAAAGGTAAGATTATATTTAAACTTTAGGACGTAGTTCGTGTGATGTGGCATTTAAGGTTGTCTGTCAAAACACACCATAAAATTATTATTGTGGCTGAGAGAGCTGAAGTACGAAAGCATGTAAGCCTTTATGCAGTTGTAGCAGGACCCTTTTTAGTCAAAATACCCAATTGCTCCTGTGTTCTGAACCTTGCCTACAAAGGTAGAGCATCATGTGGACTTCTACTCTGGTGATGTCCAATGTATATGCTCCTTCTAGTTGTTGGACACAGTAGAGGGTTATACTGAAGAAATGCAGTCTACAGCTGGTTGGGAAATGATGGGATATGGCAAATTACCCTGAAATCCACAGGGTTTCCAGTGTCCTAAAAATATGAGCAATTTATGCTATTTTCTGTATTCCCTAACAGTTGAGAGGGTCAGAGTGTTTTGAAAATTTTTTTATAAGAGAGGGTCCAAACCCGTTTGTACCAAAAGCTTTAATCAGAAAAGGGAAATGTCAGTGTATGGGTATTTTCTGCCTTGTTCTCTTGAGACATTTGAGCCAAAAGCTGCAAGTTGAGAGAGGCCCTTGTCAGGACTCTGCCAGGCATCTCAGTGGTGGCTCACTAACTTTTCACAAACACTGCATGAAGAACATGGCTCAGACATAAGTTAAGCTGGAGAAGCCAATATCAGAAATGGAAATTGCCCACTAAAACAAAAATGGTCTGTATGAAATGTAGAGCAAAACAGATTTTTTTTTTCCCCTCATTCCCTCTAGACAAGTCCTCCCTAGACAATTTCTTGTAGCGTGTTGCCCATAAGATCTAAACGTGTTACTTAAAAGAGAAAGGATATTAAATATTGAAAACTGAGGCTGATGGAGAAATAGAAGTATGATTTTATATATAGGATGTCACTTGTAATGTGTTGCTGCTCAAAGACGAGTGAAAGCAGGGAACATCAGCCTTAGCATGCAGAATGTCTTATTTGTGACATAAATTAAAATCTGCTCTTCTGACTTTCACAGCAGGAGAAATGGGAGATAATTGGAACACCTGTTGACTCAGGTGCTGGGACTACTTGCCATTTCCCTAAAATGTTATGTCCAGTTAGCACTTACTGCCTTGGTTTTTTTTCTGAGAAGGAAGGCAAGCTACACCAGTCTCTTGGTTAACCTTACACAGTTCGCACTTGGTGCTGAAGCGCTCTGTAGCCATTTACAGGTATTAGCTATGATTCAGTTACTAATACTGAAGCATCTACCAGCATCACAAGGGTACTTAAAAATTGCTATTTTAGTAAATACTGCAGATGAAACACATTTGGGATTAATTTATCACTGGAGAAATTGCTTATGCAGTTACAAATGGCTGTAGGCAGGGAAGGTGAGGAGAGGCTGCTGCTTTTCCTGTGAGAGAGCAGCGGGGATGCATGGATCTCTGCCTTCAGAGAAATCACAGTCAGCTGAAAGCTTCTGGGTCAGGAGAAGAGCATAGACCAGTGTAGGTGATGATGTTGTGAGTGTCTGCTACAGACTGCCCCATCAGGAAGAATCAGTACATGATGCCTTCTTCAGGCAGCTGGAAGAAGCCTCACATGTGCAGGACCTGGTCCTCAGGAGGGCTTTAACCACCTTGGTATCTACTGAAAGAGTGACACAGCAGCGCACAAGTAATCCAGGAGGTTGCTGGAGTGCACTGATGATAACTTTCTAGCTCACGTGATCGATAAGCTGATGAGGGGAGGTGCTTTCTTGGACCTCACGCTTACAGATGAGGAAGAACTGACCAGGCACGTGAAGATTGCAGTGGTCTTGGTTGCAGCTTCCATAATATGGTGGATTTCAGGATCCTGCGAGGAGGGAACAAGACAAATAGCAGGATCACAACCCTGGACCTCAGGAGAGTAGGCTTTGGCATGTTCAGGGACCTGCTTAGAAGAGTTTCTTGGAATGTGGTCCCAGAGAGAAGAGGGATGGTATATTTTCAAGGATCACCTCCTCCAAGCTCAAGCATGGTCCATCCTGATGTGCAGGAAACCAAGGAAAGGTGATAGGAGGCCTGCATGGATGAGCAAGGAGCTCATGAGAAGGAGGATCCAGGGAACCACAGGCTGGTTAGCCTCACCTCAGTCAATGGAAAGGTGATGGAGTGAATAATCCTGGAAAGCATTTCCAAACATCTGATGGACAAGAAGGTGATTTGGAGCAGTCTGCGTGGATTTCAGAAGGGGAAATCATCCCTGACCAACTTTGATAGCTTTCTACAATGAGATCACAGCTGAATGGATGAGCAGAGAGCAGTGGATGTTCCTTATCTTGGCTTTTGACACTGTCCTCCATATCATCCTCGCAGAGAAACTACTGAAGTATGGAGTAGATAAATGGACTGTGAGCTGGACTGAAAACTGACTGAACTGTCAGGCTTAGAGGATTGTAATCAGCAGCACCAAGTCCAGGTGGACGTCAGCCATAAGTGGTATACCCCAACTGGGAGGAGTGGCGGCTACACCAGATGACTGTGCTCCATTCGGAAGGGCCTTGACAGGCTGGAGAAAAGGGCAAACAAGAATCTAATGAAGTTCAACAAGGGGAAATACAAAGTCCATCACGTGGGGAGGAGTAACCCAGTGTACCAGTACATGCTGGGGGCCCACCAGCTGGAAAGCAGTTTCGTAGAAAACTAGCTGGGTGTCCTGGTGGACACCAAGTTGACCATAAGCCAGCAATGCGCCCTTGTGGCAAAAAAGACCTACAGCCTCCTGGGCTGCATCAGGCAGAGCGTTTCCAGCAGGTTGAGGAAGATGATCCTTCCCCTCTGCCCAGCCCCAGTGGGACACACCTGGAGTGCTGGGTCCAGTCCTGGGCTCCCCAGTGCAAAAGAAACATGGACATACTGGAGCACTACCATCAAAGGGCCACAAAGATGACTATGGGCTTAGTGCACCTGACATAGGGAGGAGGAGGGTGAGCGACCTGGGTCTGTTCAGCCTCAAGAAGAGAAAGCTTAAGGGGAGCTTATCAACGTGTGTGATGAGTGTGAGTAAAGAAGATGGCTCTTCTCAGTGATGCCCAGTGACAGGACAAAGGGCAACGGGAACACGTATGAGAAATTCCACTTAAAAATAAGAAAAATGTCTCACAAGTATAAAATGAGGGATTGCCACAATAAAATATTAACAAATACACGGTAAGTAGACACCTCAACAGTATTGCTATGTACTATTGTGCCTGTAACAATTTATAGAGTGCCTTGTCAAGGACAAGGAAGTTATTAATCATTGTAAGTAGCAAATTGATCCTGGTTTTACAGACCAACTGAAATAAATGTTCAGCAGAAAATGAGTTGATTCTTTTTCATTTTGCTGTTGTGCCAATTTCTGCTAAGAATGCTGTCATGATTTTAGCAGTGTTTGTCAAAAAAGAAATGATTACATCCTAAGTACTATCTGGAAGAATATAAAATTCAGCAGTCTTGTGAGTGAAGTAAATGAAAGTATCTTGTGCTTGTGTGTGTTGCTAGCAGAAAAGGCATACTAACGTCTAGGCCAAAGTGTTATTTTCAGTTGGTTTGTCTGATAAATTCCACATACTTAACTTGCTACCCTAATTATTATTTAGTTTTTATTTGTGGTGATTATTTATTCTTGTTTAACATACCCCTTTCTATTAAATAGCATATATGTACTTAAAAATGATGATCATGTCATAATATAGATAGGAAGGTTGTAGTCTTTATGGGACAGAGGAAATAATCCATAGGTCATGTGCAACAAAATGTAAAGAAGAAAGATTAATGTACCTCCATACCTACAGTCTACAAAAAAGATTGTAGTGATTTCTAAGCAAAGATGGGTTCAAGTTAAGCCAGGCGAGGTTTAGGTTGGATATTAGGAAAAATTTTTTCACTGAAAGGGTTATCCAACATTGGAATAGGCTGCCCAGGGAGGTGGTGGATTGGCCATCCTTGGAGGTGTTTAAAAAAAGGGTAGACGTGGTACTTGGGGATATGGTTTAGAAGTGGATTTGTCAGGTTAGGTTGATGGTTGGACTTGATGATCTTAAAGGTCCCTTCCAACCTTAACGATTCTATGATTCTATGTACAGGAGAAAGCAATTTGCTAGTCTGGGTCATAAAGTGGTCTGTCTTTTTCTAGCATCTTGACTGCTTAATGCAAACTGTGATTTGGTCCATTCAGTAATAAAATCTTGTCTCGTCCAGCTGACAGATCGGATGCAGATGATAAACTCCTGGATAAAGTGCAATATCAGTAAAAGTTAACATTTCTCGATGCTTTATTTTTATGTATTGTGTTAGGTCTTGTCTTCATTATACTATTAATTATTTTCCTTTGGTAAATAGCTTGCTTAGAAGCTATCTGGTGCTTTTCTTCAGTTCTATCTTCAGGGTATGACATAAAGGATCACAGTAAAAGAAATTAGTTCAAAAAGTGTGCGATTGTGGTACTTGATCTTACATCCTGTCTTTGGAAGCTAGATGAAATAGTGATTATAAAAATGGCAAGTAATGCAATCAGAAGAATACAACCAAAGCAGGGATTTTGTATGACAAACTCTTCTTGGCTGAGGTTGGAAGGGCATGACTTGGGTATTTATTGAATGCAACTGCCCTGTGTTTGAGTCTTAGTGCAACATCAGTGGTTAGAGCATGCATAAATGCAAATCTTAAGTAAGAGAGAGACTTGACAAATCTGTGGCGCATTGTTAATAAATGCTTCAGAAAACCAAACCTGGGCATTTATCACAACTTATAGCTGGTTTCTGTGTTTTGACTCAGAAAAGCCATTTTCTATTACCAGCCTCCACTGCACATCTGCACCTTCCTCTTGGCACCATGAATAGCTGGAGCTATAAGCAGCAAGCTACCCGATGGTGCCGGCATTTGTCTTCCTAGGGAATGCAAGTGCCTGCTCCGCTACTTTATAATTTATGTCATTTGAATAGAAAAGGAAGACTTAGCAAGTTTTAGTGGGAAAAATGGAAAACAAACCCTTTGGTAATCTGAGAGAATAATGTGTGCTTAGCAGCTGGCAATGTCATTTTTGATTTGTATGTAATTATTACTCAGTTTTAGGTGGTGCTTACGTTCCTTGCTCCTGATGAGAAGATTCATTTGTATGCATCATTATTATCTCTTTTGACATGTGCGTTAGTGACATTAATCTGTGTTTTATTTTCTGCAGCGGTAATAACGGGGTTGTCTTTCCCTAGCTTTATTATGTTGTCGTGCTTTCTGAAGTTGTCCTCATAACACAAAGGAAAAGTATAGCATGGGGATCCAGTGGGAACCAAGTAATGTTTAGCGTGGGGTGAAGCAGCTCCTCTCATCTTTCCTGCTTCCTCCTTGCCAAGCTGTGATGTGCTTTCCTTACCGGTGGGCAGGCAGGCAAAACCGCTCCTTTTTCAAGTTGTGCAGTTGATAAATAGTTTATTAAATCTCTCCAGAAAGGGTGCAGTAATAGAAACTTTATGCTCTTGATAGGAACATTTCAATCCTTTTTGCAGTTTATTCTAGAAATGCATAAGATTGTTGGGGGCAGTTAAAGATTTATTCACTTTTAGCTGGACTAAAATAGCCTCATTACTTTCAAAATATGAGCTGATAAAATGACTCATTCATCTGAAGTCATCCAAATGGTGTTTTTGGAAGTCTTGTGATACTCTTTGCCTTATTACAAGATGCTAATTGGTCTTGTCAAGCTGCTGAGGAAACTTCGGGTCCGCTGCACGTGTGACACATCCTGGCTAGCACAGTGGCATACGCGTGCTGTTTTCTTCTGTTGTTGTCTTGGTTTCCTGTTTTTTCCTACCTGTTATATACTTATTGAGATCTTTCATCTGTCTCTAGCCAGAAGCTGTTTGGGGAATTTCTATGAATAGATAATATTCAAACTTACACATCTGATTGTAATATTAATATAATCAAACCCATGAAGTGAAACATAAATGGAGGATGGAAGTTTCACCTGGAGTATTTCTACTTCGCTGCTTATGTTCTTCATCTTCCTCCTGTTTTGATTAATACTGTGTTTGAGGAAGATATTGCAATTTATGCACAGTAGCCATATAAAATAAATGTATCAATATTGAAAGCTGAAGGATTAAAATCAGTTCTTTTGTCTGTATTTCTAGCCTGCTTAGTGTCCATCTTTTTCACTTTTTGCCTGTCATAGTACTTGGAATTTATTCCACACCATATAAAGTCTACATCTTTACTGATTGAGTTTGAGTCATAGATACTTATTTTGGGAGAAAACAAGGAATTTTCCCTTTCTTTGACTTGCTGCTGGAAACATTACCAGTTGCTTACTGGAATCTTAAACACGAGGGCTCAGAGGTTGCGACTCTGAACTGCCATTGAGAGCTGAAGGTTTTTCTTTTGGGTTGATAGCTAGAAGAATGTGGGTAAGGGCAAAGCAGGGGTGGATCTAGCTCATACATGGTCTCAGATCATATTTTCTCTACTTTAAGAAAGGAAGCCATGGAATGGTATCTCTTGGTCTGCTCATTAGTATTTTCACATGACCTGGCAAGGGGAAGGTGTTGCAGTTAGAATATAATATACCATATATTCTCCTTTTCACTGAAGAAACTGAGGCCAAACATTCTCTAAAATTGAAATGATGTGTGAATTTTCCCAGAGTTTAAGGGACTCCTAAAAATACAATCCAGTATGCTTTGTCTTGTTTTGACACACTGCTTTTTGTTGTTCTCTAGTAAGGTTCCCAAAATCCTTCAGGCATGGTTGTCGTGAAAATTAAAGCATCATCTCATTATTCTTTATTTTTTGCAGCACAGAGTGCAAATGTAATAAAACAGATTGGGTTTTTTTTTTCTTTTCTCGGACTGAACAAAAGCCTTTTATTTTGCAGGCATTTAATCCACAAACAAATAAGTCTAATTACTTGTCCATCCATGTGTTAAACTATGCAGCACTCTCTAATGTGTCTGCAGTTCTGAATTCACATGACTGTTTTAAAATTGTGATAAACACCTCTTTATGCTGTGACTGCTTAGGAGTAGAGACACTGGGCTATATCTGCTACAGCGAAACCCGATTGACTTCAGGGTTGTCACACCAGTAGTGGTATTTCCTTATGTTTTGCATAACCTCAATTACCAGTGTCTTTGCTTGACAACATTTATTACAGTCATTACTACCTTTACTTACCTTTTATCATTAGTGTTTTGCTTTACTGGAACAATAATTGGATTTCTTGGAGGCATAAGCAGTTCATGTTTAGTGGAATAACAGTAGTTTCTAAAAAAAACCTACTCAATAGCTTTTTAGCGTATGAGAGAACATACCACTACCATTCTATATAATGGATCCATAAAAACCTTCCCCTGCAAAAACCCCTTGACAACTAGGTGCAACAAAAGCAGTAATGTTCTGTGCTGTATGGAGAATTGCATATTATGACCTAAAAGGTAGAAAATAATTTGAAGTCTTCTAGACAGAAATATGGATTTTGGTATTGTGTATCTAGAAAGCTATTTTAAGCAATTGCCTTAAAGATCATTCTGCATGTTTGTTGTTTTTTTTTTCATACAACATGCTTGAATATCTAACAGCATCATTCATCTGTCTTTTTTTGATCTTTGGGTAGGGAAAACACTGCTATTGCCAAAGATCACAGCAGACCATAATTACTTGCCATCGTTCTCAATGTGTACAAGCATTCAGGTACTGAAAACATTATCAGAAGTAAGAGATTATACTGAGGCATTTTCCTCCTGAAAAGTAAAGTCTGTCAGTACAGTGTTGTGTGAATGCAGGTAAAGTAATATATAAGACAGTCATTTTGGGTAGCAAATAAAAAACAGGCAACACACAAGTCAAAAAGTCTCCTCTTAGGAAGAAGAAGGTGAGAGGCCTTGCAAGGTAAATTTTCAATAGCCAAAAAGAACATATGTAAGTTCCTCAGAGAAAGGTCTCATGTAGTTGGTTCACTGCTTGGAGAAGAGTAGTTGGGTGCATGTGTTGCGTGGAGCTTGGCTGATGTGCACCCATGTGGGATGACTGCACAGTGTAGTAGTCCTGGATGTACCCAACCTGTCACCTTAGACTGTATATTGATATGCATGTAACTGTTGGAGCGGGTCCAGAGGAGGGCCACAAAAATGATCAGAGGGATGGAGCACCTCTCCTATGAGCACAGGCTGAGAGAGTTGGGGTTGTTCAGCCCGGAGAAGAGAAGGCTCCAAGGAGACCTTATTGTGGCCTTCCAGTACTTAAAGGGAACCTACAGGAAAGATGAGGAGGGACTCTTTATCAGGGAGTGTAGTGATAGGACAAGGGGTAACGCCTCTAAACTAAAAGAGAGTAGATTTAGGCCAGATATAAGGAAGACATTTGTTACAATAAGGGTGGTGAAGCACTGGAACAGGTTGCCCGGAGAGGTGGTAGATGCCCCATCCCTGGAAACATTCAAGGTCAGGTTGGACGGGCCTCTGAGCAACCTGATGTAGTTGAAGATGTCCCTGCTCATTGCAGAGGAGGTTGGACTAGATGACCTTTAAAGGTCCCTTCCAACCTAAACTATTCTGTGATTCTATGTATGTGGGTGAGAAAGCCTGATCAGAAATAGTGACGGACACTGTTGTCTTTACTGTTTCTAGTATGTGTTAGAGGAGAATGTAGGTCCCAACAAGGCAAGGGCCCTGCAGTGATAAGCCCTGTGTATGTAATTAAAAGACAATTCCTGCCCTAAAGAGATCCTTAATATAGCCTGTGGTACAGAGGGATAAAAAACAAAAGGACGACGACAAAGAACCACTGTTCTGATGGAGCTGTACAGTCTGAAGTTTTCAGCTGTACTAATGGTACGATTCATGGATGACTGGTTTTGTGGTGAGGGGTGAATTTCCAACCATCACTGCATGCTTTCATGAGGACAGATTGCAGATCTTGTTATAGAACTGCTGTGCAAGGCTGTCCGTGAACTTATCTATCATTAGTTATAACCGTACTGACTATCAGTCCTTATGAAATCTTTCATTTTTATAGGAAAACTGTTGAGCCAATTCTGGTAAAGCCACTCAGGCAGCCTGAGATTTCCACGACTAAGAGATTTGATGGGAGACTGAAGTCTAACAGATCTAATTTATGAACTAACTCTTCATAATGGTAATAGGAACTATGTCCTTTTTTGAGAAATATTTTCTCCTGAGCAGTATTTCTCATTGATGGAAAATCTGGTGCCCAGCCCCTCCGCCTACCCCGAATGTCATGAAAATCAGTGTTAACTGAAGATTCCCTGTGTCTTTGAAATTCAGACCAATTGGGCTTTGGCAACTAGATTTAACACCCCAGTTTTAGTCACCCAAAACTTACAACCTGGACAACGTTTCTTCACCCGAATCTCTACCCTCATTGTATCTCTTTTGAATAAAATAAATACTTTTGAATAATAACAGTATTTTAATTATGAACTGATAATAAAGGAAAACATCTCCTTGGCACATCATTCCCCTGTGCCCTATTTCTCCCTTTGTTTAAAATGAATGGGCTGCCTCTCCCTCTCTGCCCTTGCTGACTAGGCTGTTGGCTCTGCTGCACCTCTTATGGATTGCTTCTGCTGAAGGGCACACTACCCCCAGCTGTCTCTTGGAAGAGAATAAAGGAGTTACTGTTGATAAGATAAACTTTTATGTGATCAGTGATTTCTTTATATGCACACACCTTCAGTTGTGCAACCTATAACTGGCCAACATTGGTCTGTGGACTGAATCTCGTCCACGAGGCAGTATCAAGCCATGGTAATACAAGGTGGCCAAGCCAAACACAGCCGTCAGTTAGTGTGAGCAGTGGCATGGTGGGTGATCCAGCAGGTTCATGAAACATCCAGCATTGCCCACTTTTCTGGGTACGTTCCTTGTTTGAGGATACAGGTTGAGTAGGAAGGGAGGGGTGGGTAAGACTAGGGCTGACAGGGAAGCTTCTTTGAGAGGGGTGGTCCGGGATGTGGGCAGAGAGCTTAGTCTGGCCTTGGTTGGGTTTGTGCCACGTGGAAAGCTGAAGACCTTTGAAGATGTGTATTGCAGCAGTTTCCCTGCTGGGGCTCTGTGCTGAAGTGAGGAGATACAGACCAGGGTGAGGGACAGTGCCACTTTGGCGGAGATTTGCAGTGCACTTTGATTGCTGTATCAGGACTTGGAGATATGTGACTGGCATGGTTTGGATCTGTGTTTGAGTTGTGGATCACCGTCACTCTTCAGCAGTCTGGGTGAGAGAAATTTCTCCTGTGTTAGGATGCACTAAGACACCGCTGTCCAAAAAGACAATATGCAAGGCAGAAGGCACCAGGACCTCTAGAAAAATTAAGGGGATATTTGGAAGGCTGGGGGTTGTGTCCATAAGAATAGCAATATTGTCTTACTGTCCAGTCTCCACCTCTAAGCAGATGCCTACAGAGTATCAAGAACAGAGTGTGCAAGCATAGGCAATACTCTCCCAGCCTCAATTATTTTTTCTGTTTTAGGACCTTTGAAGAAGTTGCTTTGCACTTAATAACCATCAGCATATCTTTATTTCATGGTCTCATCCATTCTCCTCTTGAAAAACTTTAAACAACAACAGTGTCCTTTGGCAATGAGTTGCCCAGGTCTGCTGCCCACTGCATGAAGAGCAGCCCCCTGTTTGCTTGGTTTTTTGGTTTTATTCTTGGGATAGAGGGATGGCTGTTTTGGGGTAGGTGGGGAAGGGTTTATATAGAGTGTGAACCTTCCTCTTAATCTGTGTTGAGATCTCTCTAGAAGGTCAGAGCAGCCAGTCTGACCACCTCTCAGCAGCTGGCTTTGATCCATCACTGATCCAGGCCTAATAAATAAATTCCAGTGAATATAGGCTGACTTTTTGCAGCCAAACATTTATTCACTATTTCTTACCAGTGGTTTGTACTATACAGAACTTTTCACTGTTCAAGACCTCCCATTACTTTCAATTTACATCTCAATATATTGGTCTGGCTGCAGACAAAAAAAAGCTGACACAATTTCTACAGCTTCCCTTATGGTCCTATAAAAATCATGCTTTGTACAGAAGATACGAAGATGTAGTGTGGATGTTGCATTTAATGCTATCTTCAGGCCTTTGGTAGGTTTTTTTAATGCACCAATATCCTCCTGTGCAATGAATTTATAGAACAAAATTCACTAGGGGTTGGTATGGAAAGCCTCTAACTGTTTTGGCTAACCAACTTCTGGCTTAGAAGAGCCATTGTAGAGATCTGCTATGCATAAAGCAAAGTTAACATGTCTTTAACACAAAGCTTATTTTCCTGAAGCAATTATAAAAAGCCCACAGTGATAAGGCATTTTATATTTTATTTGTTGTTTTTCAGCACAGTAGAAAGTCATTCAGTCTAAGCAACTGAAAACCATTTTAGGCTTAGCAATATGTTGAGATAAACGATAAAGTATTTAAAAGGCTCATTATACTGAAGAATAACCGTCCATAACAATTAAAGATACTAAAAAATGCTTTCAGAGAGGCACAACAGAAATTTAGCTGACAAAATGGATAATAAATTGGGATTTTTGGTTATATACAGTTTTGCACTGACGGTCTCACTGAAACTTCAAATATACAATGAAGATCAGATAATAGTGAAGATGTTGGCAGTTCTTTTCTATTTTGTTACTGTTCCTTTTCTAGCATGGCATTTCACATATGAATTATACTTTGCTGTCCCTATTCTTTGTTGTTTTCCATACTCACTATGATATAAATATCATAGTTCATTTGATTAGGTTTGAATGTCTCATTATTCTTAATATAGTGTTCATGTTATTTGTTTCTCCAAGAAAGAAAAAGGAAAGTAACATGATTTATTGAGTTAATGTAGACACCAAATTCAGACTTGAAAAAAATGCATTTGTTTCTATAATTATGACAAGTGTTGTGCTCATTGCACCAGGCCTGTGCTTGGCCTTATAGTTTGCTTTTTGTATTACTTGGTATTTCACTAGGCTAAAATGTTTCGGTAACTATTTTTACTGTTGTGTTAAATAACTACTCGTATACACACACTTTTGTATTTGAATGAATTTCCTCGTTTTGGGTCACCCCACAGACATTGGCTAAGCCATTCTGGTTCATAACTGATGCTGTCTGGAAAAGCTGTCTGGGTACATTGTTGTGTCCAGATAATAGCTTGCATCCGAGTCTGCCTTGACAAGCAAAAATAGATGGAAACGTCCACATTTTAGAAAACAACTTAAGAAAATAAATATAAATGTCAGTACATTTTATCCTGTATGTTTCTTCAGTTATACTGTGCTTTCTACAGTTTCTCTCCGATTCATGATTTTCCTTGGTCCAACAGTCAACAGAAGCTTTATCAGATCCTTCCTTTAGCACTGCTTATGCTCGCTAATTAAAAGGTTCTGTTGCGTTGTTTTTGTGCATAGCAAGTAATCTTTATTACCAGGCCAAAAGTTGGCATACACTTTATGATGACTGCTTTGTCTCTGGAGCTGGTGAATCCTTTCCAATTCAGTCCAAGTTACGTTTGAGGTCACCCCAAGTTTTCATCTTTTTTCCCTTCCTTCCATTTTAGAGGGTTTGTTTAGTTTGAACAGCTGTTGCTTCTGTACAAATGGCATAAATGTTGACTATGTGTTTGTATACAATTTCTGTATGAAAGACTATCCTGTAATATTAATACAATTGTACATTTTCATTGTCATTCATAATTTACCAAAATTTGACTTCTTCTCCCCCCAATCTGGACTCTTATACTCTGTGCTAATTTTTTTCAATTTATATGTCTGATTTTTAAAAAAACCTTTTCATTCAAGTTTGTAGTTTTCATTATTTTGAGACTTACAGTTTCTATGAATAGTTCCAAAATGTTCCCAGTTACACTTACTGAACTCCTACACATTGCGACTTTACTTAGGTTGATGATAATACACATTCACAGTTTTGAATTTTTGATCCTTTTTCACACAGTTGTCAAAAAAAAAAAAATCATTTTTGTTTATTCTTCACATAACATGGCTCTTTTCCCCTCTCCTCTCGCAGTTCCTTGTAATGTACTTGCTTTATTCAAAACTCATCTTGTTTTCCAGATATCCCAGTCACCTTGGTGAGATTATTAAATTGAATTTTTTTAATATCCTGTCAGTCAGCTTGAAAATATTACTACTTTACTGATTTTTATTTCACTATCAGATCAGGAAAACTAACTAGGCAAATTATGGTGGTTTTCAACACTTTAAAAATTAGGGTTTTCACAGCAGATGCTGCTAGAGATCTTCTGTATCTCTGTGTTGTATTTTACCGTGGAATTAAATCAGTTCGTTTTTCAAGCTATCTAGTTTGGTTTTTTCTGTATAACTGCAAATATCCAAATTCTGCTTCAGTTTTTCAGAGTGCTTGATCTTTGTAAATAAAGGTTTAATTGAGTTTTCATCTCCTCTCTTTGCAAAAGTGAACTTTGATTTTTGTATTTTAACTTTGGGAAGTCACAGAGAGGAAAAAGCATACAAACCAGATCTCTTAATGAAATGGGTATTTGGTAAGTTAGTTATGCTCAGTTACGGAAGTATGAAAACCTTAAATGCCTTTTAAAAAAAAGATACGCAGTCTGATACACAACACGCAATTACGTTCTTTAGAAAATATGAGAAGACAACGATGGGTATACTGTTACAAGGATGTAGAAAGCTGGGAAAGTTTGCAGATAGAAATGTATCCTATCCAGAGCTCTAGAATAGTTTTTCAATTGCGTTTGTTATTTAGCTCACCAAATGCTTAAATTATTTATCTCTGTCTTGTTAGAAAAAAGTAGAAATGTGACATAAAAACCTCATTGTCTTTCACTTCTGTAAGGCAATATCCGTGATGTGATGGGTATCCATGATGTGATGGTTCGGTTGTTGGTGAGCTTCCTGGCATGCTTGGGCCATGGCCAGGCTCGGACCAGAGTTGTCTGATTGTTTCCTCGTCCTTTTCTGCCCATCTCTGTGTATCCATTTGCTGCCTCCTGTCTTGCCAGGCACTGTAGGCTCCTTGGGGCCTACACACTCTGTGCTACACTCACTGTTTTCTCAGCAAAATAGGTTTTGAAACATAATTTGGCTTCTTAGCTGCTACGGTTAGCAATCATCAATGATTTAAAACGGTGGTACAAGTATAGTTTCATCAGGCATCCTCAGCCTTTAAGTGTGGCTTCCCAGAACTGACCGTCATATGAATCCCGGCTCTCTTTTTCTGAGAAGTGATTTGGCGGTGCTGGGAGAACCCTGGATTGTGTCAGTTGGGCTGGGCATCTGCCACCAGAACCTGCCCTTGCTAGTTGGTGAGGACAAGGTGGGATTGTGGGCAAGAGCCCACCAGAAATGCAGATGTTGGGAGTGGGCTGTGTGATTTTTCTAGACGTGATATAGCTTTATGTCTTGGAGCTCTCCCTAAGTGGTTTGCTAAGGGTCACACAGCTGTAGTGGAAGCAGGAATGGAGCTCAGCTCTGTATCAGCTGGAGAATCTTACTCATTTGCCTTAACATACGGAAATAAGAGAAAATTAAAACAAGCTTCAGGAATTGGAGAGAGGATGAAACAAATCTAGGCTGGTTGGTGTAGGAGCAGTGTGTCTTGAGAGACAGAAGAAATGCAGAAAGGAAGTACAAGATGCATAAGTGAGAGATGAGGATGGGGCGTACTTTGTGGAGTCAGAACGGGCTCAAAGTGCCAGAGCTCAGAGATCACAAAGGCTGGAGCAGCCAGTGGCATTTGAATTGCACCTCAGAAGCTCACTACCTTTTGCACGGAGGGCAGTGCATTAGTAAAATCATTGTAAATGAAGAATAAGCACACATTTTGTGTGTGCTGTGAGTAAGAACCCTTCAGTTCAGGTGGCACTGTACCATCTCTAGAGTCATCTGAAAGCTGCTGTGCACCAGACTTGGAGCTGAATGACGGCAATAAATATAGGCTATCTCAGAAGCAGAGATATATCCACAGTCTGCGTATTTCAGTAAATATATGACTGGAAGAGAAATACTGTTTTTTCCAAGGTCTTACAGTAGGCTAAGATTTTATTTATGATGTGTGGCAGTAGTTTCAATCTACGTGGTACCGGGATGGCTCATAGTGTATCCACCAAGCTTGCAAGAATGTAAATAGACTCTGCGCTCTGACTGTCAGCAGTATGACAGATAGCTGAGCTGTTCTGGGACATTACTCCTATGAATTGTGTTTTCTTGTGGTCTTTTTTTTTTAAAAAAGACAAGAAGATTTGTTTCTGTAATCAATCCTTAGTGTTTAAAAATTAAATATTCAACCATTTGGTTATTTTAAGGCAGGCATAGACTTTTGGGTGAGCTCTCCAAAATTACCTCTGACCGACCTCTTGGGTCATTCTTATGGAGATTCTGTAAGAGTTGTGGTTCCACTTACAAGTCCTAGGTCCTAACACTGCCAAGTTTTCCAAATGAAAATTAAAAGTGAAACATCCCGAAAGAAAAGAAATGCCAACTTACAGCTCCAACATTTTCATTAGTAATTGTTTAGTATTTTATAATGCAGTGGCATCTAAAGCCATGAATAGCTGCAGATGTCTGGGGCTTAAGGGTTCTATTGAGGTAAGAAATAGCAGAAACACTCAACACAGTTGGTTATCTAAAGGCTCCAAAAGCCTGCTCTGTACCTGGCTTGAGGAGTCATCCAAGGTGTGGTGCTTCAGCTTTGCTCGAGTAACGTTTTCTAACTGATTATATTCCATCATGAAATCTCCAATCAGATACAATTGTTTACTTACCCTTTCTCCATCTTACCTTCACAGAAAACTGAAAAATGCCCTTGTACCTAAGGCATGCTGGGCAAAGCGGCAGGGCTACTGCAGCCTGTGCGACGCTTTTCTCCTCCACCATCTCCATGTCTCAAGAGAGATTGAGGGGAGCAATTCCTTTTCAATGGCTGTAGTAGAAGCTATTTCCTTCTTGCTGTTGATACTATGAGGGGTATTTTCACCTCTGCCTGCTGATTTTAGTTTGGCCATCATGATGAATGAGGGAGCATAGGATAGATTTAGGGAATGGGTCTGTGCAGTGTGAGATGGGATGGTTTGAGGGAGAACAAGAGATGAGAAAAGAGAGTGCATTTCAGAGGTAAGTGAACATGATGGAGAGAAGTGGGAAGAAATAAAATGAAAAATGCTTGCTAAATTCACACAGGAAAAGATGTGGCATGAAAAGAAAGGGAGCGTGCAGGGGAGGAGACAGGAAGAAAGTAATAAAACAACAGAAATGTTACATTACAAAAAAAAAAATTAAATCAGTTGCTGATGAATGTAACGGTAGCGCACGACACTTAGATATAAGGCCTTGAACAGAGAGAATACAGGTTAAGAGTTCTAAATTTTATCATTTTTTATTACTACTATTTTGTTCAGACAAATTAAATTATTTGACAGAAATGAAAAGCTTTTCTCAGGCTGAGGCTTGCGTGCCAGTTTTCACCACAAACGCATTTTTAGAGTTCAGTTATAATCTCCTGGAAATACATAAAAATGAAAATGCTGATACAGGCTAGAGTGTGGTAATGAGAATATGCCTCAAAAAGAAATGAGAGGTTTTATTGCACTACATCTTAGGATCTTAGCATATCATGCTTGCTTGTTGAATAATAATTTCCCATTCATATCAGTTCTGGTTTTCCCTCCTCTTCCTCTCTTTCTCCACCCTTCCTCCCAGCTTGAGAGGACTTAACCAGCGCTGCAGGCTTCTATTTCGTATGAGCATCCTCCAGTGCACTTCACTATAATGGTGAGAGCGCTGCAATTCCCAGGCTGATTGCTCTTGAGCTGGCATGTAGGTCATCACCTCCTCGTTCGCTTTGTCTTCTGTCCAAAGAGCTGATAAAATGCACATTGCTGAGCTGTGGCTTTCCAGTGGCTGTTGAAGGTTTGTCACAAATCAGTTGTCGTCTTTCTGCACCTGCAGCATGGCTTTTTGCTCTTTGCCAGGCATAAATAGCAGGTGGTCTCCTTATAGGAATATTTTACATAAGCAAAGCTTTTCTGTGTTTAGGTTTGCTCCTGCCTCATAAATCCCAGTTCGGGCAATAGGCAGCAGCTCTTCTAACCCATCTGCTGGGAAGGGTCCTCAAACACACCTTGGTGAGACAGCTTTCTGCAACTCCTGAAGAGTTAAAATTGTTGCTTAGCTCAAATGAAAAAGAGCTTTGTATATGTTGGGCACTAGAGGTCAGCTGAATCAGGGCATGGATAATTGAATATACATTTTTTTCCTTTTATTTCAACCGCATTCTCTCTCACTTAAGAGGAAGCTGCATCTCTTATCCCTCACTCAGCAGTCTGAGCATTCCTATGTCACGTACTCCTGAATGAAAGAACTGAAACAATACCAAATTTCCTATTTTAACTGGCTTTTATGAAAATCACTGGCCAGTAATGTTAGACTGACATTTTCGTTCCTACCACTAGCAGGGACTCGCAGGATGAGCTTTCCTTCACCACAGTGGTGTGATGGCAGCGGCGCAGGGGCTGCTGTCAGGTCGGTTCTTCACTCGTTTACACCAATTTCACACAGCTCTAGCTCCACTCACGACGTTTTTCCTCATTCTCATTAGCATCTGCAGAAAGGCTATGCAAATCAGTTTCCACATGATCTTGATACTGATTTCATAGCGAAGGTAACACTGTGCTCAACCTGTAACATTGCTCTTAAAACGTGAATGCTGTTTCTCTTGCCGTCTGGGTGCCGGGTTTGTGCAGCCAGGGCCTGGATGCAGCCCTCGGGGCCCTTCCAGAAGCGCTCAGACATCTGCAGAAGTGCCTGGTCAGGGAAGTGGATGATGTGCTGATTCAGAGCTTATGGCTGCCTGTCCGCTCCCTGCGGGAAAGCAGCAGCGTTGCCACCACTGCCCTTCCCCAGGGAGGAATTGCTCCCGCTCTGGAATGGCTGGCTGCAGCCAGCTCCAGGGAAAACGAGCGTCTCTCAGCCTTCCTGGCCACTGAGGTGTCTTTGTGGCATTGCTACAAAATGTCTTCATAATTGAGCAAGGTAGAGTGCGTCAGCAGCCGTGCCCAGCTGTAATACTTTTGTTAAACAAACCCAGACTTTATGGTGTATGGTCTAGCACTATTGAAAAGCTTTTTACGTGAGGAAAAGGGATATTGGGGTGGGAAGGAGACAAATGGAAGGGAGGATATTACGTGGTCAGTGCTCAGGGCTTTCTAGGAAGGAAACTGAAAGTGTGGGCAAGAATGAAGAAGATGAGGCTAAAGGTGTAGGTGGTTTCAAGTCAGAAGCATCTGTTGGAATTTACTTCAGAGTACTTAAGGACTTGGCTGAAGCAATCTTTGAATCGTTACTTCTGTATTTCTTGAGAACTCATGGAGGGGGAGAGAGAGAGGGTCTGAGAGGACTAGGGATGGGCAGAGATGGAAACGGGGAAAGAGGAGAAGTTGTTGATAATTACAGACCAGGTGTTAAAAAAATTTTTTTTAAAAAATTATTAAATAATTTGCAAATACTTAGCAAGTAGCGAGGGAATATCCAAATAAATTTGTCAAGAAGGAATTATATCCAACTAGTCCAATTTCTAACATTGACGGAGTAACTGGCAGAAAGGCTAAGAAAGAAATCTTAGACATGATCCATTCTGACTTCAGTAAGTCTTTTGACACTATTTCACTTGACACTGTACTGTGTAAACCAGGGAAGTACTCTAAATGAGGTCTCTATAAAGTGACTTCTGCAGTGGTTGAAAGGCTGCAGCAAAGGTTTGGCTTTCAATGACTTGATATTCCAAGTGGTGGGAGTCAGCTTTCTCAAGGGCTCTGTTGTGTGCCCTGTTTTCTTCAATATTTCTTTTATGATTTGCATAATGAATTTGAAAATACTTATGAAATTATGGATGACACTCAACTGAAAGGGGTTATGAACATTCTGAGGACAGGACAGGATCAGACTTTAAAATATTCTGGATAAATTAGGATAAGGGTTTGCAATGAGTAAGATAGTATTCAGTTAAGTGTGGAAGCCGCAGCTGGGAAGGAAAAATCAAATGTACAAATGTAAAACAGGAAATAATAAGCTAAGCAGCTGTGCTGCAGAGCAGAATCAGTGTTCGTTTTTAGTGGATGACAAATTAAGCAGCATAGTGGTGTGATGCCATTGCAAAAAGTGCAAGTCTTGCTGAGTTTTATAAAGAGTGTGCGCCCCAGGTGAAGCCGTTGTGGATGCTGTCTCCGGTATTTGGGTTCCACACTAGGAAAGAGGTTGGCAAACTGAATACAGGAGCAGGAAGGAGGACTGTTTTAGAAAACATGATGTGAGACAGGGCTTGAAGAATTACTTTTTTTTTAGATTAATTTAGGAATTCTCTATTTTTCTGGACTTACCGTTTACCAAACGTTGCACTACTCAAATCAAATAGTACAGCATTTCTAGATCCACTGGACTAGATCCAAGGAGAAGCAGAATTAGCACCGTTTGAAATTACAGACTGTGAAGCTGAGCAAAATGAAAAATACTTCAAAGAGCTGTACAATTCATGGAAAAACTTTGAAGAGCTTTGGGGTTTGACTGTTTTCTTAGCAAAGGAATTTAAATTCTTAATTCAACTCTGCTACTCCTACTACTTCTCCCCCACCGGATTTAATGGCACTGCATATAACCTTACTATTTAAACAACCCCTAATTAGGATGTCAGAGAGAGTTTGCCTTCCAGGCACTCCCACAAGTTGGTGCCTTTTCCTCTCCTTGCAGAGGAGGTGGTCTCAGCTTTTGCCTTGCCAGTTAAACTCCCTTCAGCCACCTACTTCTTTCCAACCCCTCTTTTGGTATTTTTCCCCCCATCTCATATGAAAAATTCCAACTCGGATTCCCCGAAGTTGCCATCTTGTTCATGTTCTTTTGAACAACTTGGTCACTGAGCATTTTTCCACCAGAGCTGCTCTTAGGTTGCCCTCTGATGCACTTTCTTGGACAATAGTGCTGCTTCTTTCCAATCTGGTTGCTTTGGAAGACTTGGGCATCATCTGCCAGAGCGATGGGCCACAGCTATGAATGTAAGGTCAGCAAACTGCCAGCTTTATCACTGGTCAACCTGTCAGATCACCTCTCTTGCTGTAGGGCCTGATGGTGCCTGATGGAAACACTCAAGCTGACGCGTCCTTTGCATCCCACGTGCAAGTCCCTGCCCTGCAGAGCAGCATGGCAAGCACAGCAGCTTTGTGCACCTCGGTTCTGCTACGAGATTTGTGGAAAACAGTCATCTGATAATTGTTGAGCCTTTGATGATATTAATTGGCTGTGGATTATGCAGCTTTCTGGGGTTTTTAATTCTTTTGGGTCTCATGTCTCAAGATCTTTTTTCCTGAGACTAGAACAATAGTTTATTGCACATGAAAACTTCTGTATGGCATTATAATGCACTGCAGCAGTTATTAATAAAGTGAGGAATGTACAGGGGGTAAAAGCTATAAATGCATCGAGCAAGAAAGAACTGGAATAACTAACGATTTAAAAAGATAGAATAAGAATCTATGTACCATATGATATCTAAGCAGATTTTCCCCCGGTATTCCACATAAAGTCTGCTCCTTCAGTATCTGCTGTATTTGCAGAATTTCTCATTCTTTTCCAAACAACACATTGCTGGGTATGAAATACCTGTGGCACATTTTATAGTCCTGAGATGACTACAAACCAGTTGCAAGTTACGTTCCGTAACAGAGCACAAAGGTGGATATTTTAAATATCTGTTTGCTGGACTAAGAAGTGCTTCTGAACCAGGTGTGACTGAAGTTGCTGCAATTGTGCTTTCCACAAAACTAGTATCCTTTTCATGTGCATTGGAGTTTGGTTCAAAAATGTCTTGATGGTGCTGATGCACATGGAATCACACAGCAGTAAGAAATATCCTGATGCTGGGAGGGGTGGAAGCAGAGAGCACTCTCCTACTGTGTGCAACGTGCATGAGAGGGGAGGAAAAAGCATGAGGGAGACTTTAAGCAGCCTCTTTTCTTTAATAGGACACAGCTTACATTTTTTTTAGTCTCTGGGCTGGTGGCAGGCTGCAGTTGTACAGTGTGTTGTTGCACGGGTTGATGATGAGCGAGGTCCCACAGGAGCACTTGTGGTCTGTGGGGGAAACTTGTTTGGTGTTGCTTTCCTGGTAGTGATGGCAGTTTGTCTCAGGAGCTAGGCAGAGTTTGCAAGGAGGGGGAGACTGGGTCAGTGGATGGTTTTCAAGCAGGTACTTTCTTGGCCATTTCATGTAAGTGGCGTTTGGCCATGCACAAAATGAAAGCAGCAGGTGAGTTTCCTCACGCGGCAGGTTTTCACTCAAAAAAAGAGGTTGCTTTCTTTTGAACTTTTTGCAAACATTGGTAAACCAATATAACACAGACTGATGCTTTCCAGTGCTATGTGTTAACTGTGTTTTTCACTCCGTCCTAGCCAGGGAGAGCTGTGCAGGCCCTCTGCAGTCAGAGAACGTCGTTTCACGTGCCCTGCAGTCTTGCTACAAACTGCATGGGACAGGATGAAAGGGGGAAAGCCTGATGCCTTCACCTAGAAAACAAAAGAAAATGATCATATTCAAGAAAAAAATGGAAAACCAATAAACACAGATTCCCTGTGGTGTCATTTTATAGTCTATTTCAGAATACAAGCTTATATTAAATATCATTTGACAAATATATTCTGCTGCTTAAGCTGCCCTTGGGATGCTCACTGTTTACCAATGTATTTATTGTAGCTAATGGTAATGCAGGTGTTTTTCTAAAAAAAACCTGTAACGTTGCACAGAATTTTCTTTTCCACTCATAGATCAGATTTCTTCAGATTATCGTCTGTAAAGTTGTAGCCCCATTTTCGTATGAACTAACGGCCTGAATCTAAGTCTTTATCCCAAGTATTGTCCTGGCCCAAACCACGACAAGTATTTAACTGAGAAAGATCTGTCCCTCAGCTTCAGGCATAGCTGAACCGAATACGATGTAGATGAGAGGGGTCCGCTGTACAGAGCGAATACTTTGTGTTACAAGATTTCTCACAATTCTTTGATGCAGAAGGAGCCGAGTCAGGCAGAGGCCCTGCTGAATGTCTTGCTGGTTTAGGATTGCTGTCTTTTAATCTCAAAGGTGAGAATTCTGTGGAAATTCTTCCCTTAGAAATTTTCCTGCTTCTGTTTTCTACCAGACAGCCAGTCTGCTGCTCCCTGCTTCTCCAGAGGATGTATTAGTATGCTTTGAAGGTGAGTGACTTTGGTGTTGATCACCTTTGGCCTTCTCTGCATCCCCCGGTAGCGGCCGGGGCCATGAGCCCAGCAGAACAGAGTCTCAGCAGAGATGCTGAACTTTTCCTGCTGGGGCTGTGCCAGTACCAGCCGATATGAAATGTAAAGCTTGAACTTTCAAACTCCAATTCGTAGGGAGTGCTTGTGCAGGGAAGGTCAAGCTGATGGACTGTCAGCTTTAGTCAGTCCTAGGGGGAACGGCATGGCCTGAAATGCTGAAAGTTCACTCCATGCTACCCTTGCACAGCTTTTTTTTCTTTTTTTTTTTTTTAATGCCAGAGTTTCTTGCTGCATATAACAGACTATTTGAAAAGATAAGTGAACTTCTTTCAAATCCTTGTCACCAAGTTGGCTACATCCCAGGGATTGCCTTGAGGTGTTTGTGGAGTTTGCTTTTAATTACCATTTCATGTTACCGTCTCTTAAATTTACTCCTGGACTTTGACTCTTGGTTGTAGTCTACTGGTGTTGCTTTCGGGGCTAGTCCTTGCATACCTGTGAAAGGTGACAGGTTTCTCTCTGTGTGTTTTTAAATCAATAATATAACCTAGAATAGCTTCTACTTATTAATTTACCTCCTTGAACTAAACCTAAATCAGGGATGTTTTGTGGATCTCGCCTCTACCTTCAGTCTCCCTCCCCTCTGTTGCCAGTCCCCAGGTTGCATTTCTCTATTCACTAACAATCCTTCCTTTGCTTGGGGATGCTCACAGAGTCCTTGGAGGTTTCACAGTGCTGATAATGTCAAAATAAAAATAGTTTCTGTTCTTTGTGAGGAACTGGACTTTTCAAATCCTGGATAAAGCTATGTGAGAAATCACCTTGTATCATTAGTAAAGGGTAGGGTTTATAATTTCATTTTTATTAGAGAGGATGAATTTCTTATGCTCTTTGACACAAGTAGAAAGAGGAAGAGAATTTTGGTATAGTGTGCCATTCTCCTGATTTTTAAATCAATGTTTGCGTTTCTTCTCTTTCCCTCCGAACTATTCAAACTTAATTACATTCTTCAGTTAGGAACATTGGATTTATTTCTTTTATCATTATAATTAAAGAAAAGTCTATGGTAATTGTCTATGGTAATTACTGCCTAATATGCATTATCATTATATGTAAATGTCGGACTCTTGCAAACAGCTTTACAGAGTCAATTACAAAAATGATCTGCTTAAGATAAATTCTTCAGACTTGTTCAGTTCCACAAATACGAATCACTTTGGCGCAATATATTTCTTGTATTTAAATGATGGCTGAGCTTGATGAGACAAGTTGCCATTTATAATGCATGTTCTGTTTTCCCCACACTTTGGTTTTCATCATTGCTACTGTTCCTTTGACAAAGCTGCAGTGACATTTTGATGCCGTGTTTTTATTGACTTGAGAAGATTAACATTTACTAGGACCACGACCTGATTTCTGTTAGTCTACACAGAGATGCCACCTGTAATAAAAAGCACATTTTTGAAATCGTAAACATGTACGTAGTCAGCTTCCTTTTGAAATGACTAAGTATCCTCAGGTTTCAGAGTCACCATTACACAAAGATGTTCTCCTCGTGAGAGTGAGATGTTAATGAAAACTGCAGGCAGCGGTGACATAGGGCTGATGGCTGGAGCATGCTGCCCTCTGCCTACAGAATGTAGGAAATGTATTTTGCTTCTCTATCTTGCAGGGTTTAACCTGCATCAGTGCAAAACTTGCATGCGGCTACCTTGGTGTATCTTAGGAATTCCCTGCCATTATAAAAGTCTCATTGCAACATGTTTTAAAATCCCTGCTTTTAAGACGGTTTGGGTTGTTACCCTACTGCTAAGGCTGTAATGAAATATTTCAGCCGTGCGTTCTGTGAGGAGAACCATCTTTTGGTCGTGATAAATGTGTATAAATTCAGGAGCCTTTTGTACTTTCTGTAAGAAATTTGAAAATGACCTCAGCATTGTAGCCAATACTCCCTTTCTCTCAAAAAAAGCAGGTTCGTGCCTGTAGAAGCAATTATTGATCATGCATGTGTGCCATGTTTGTCTAAATAATCAGCATGCCAGCACTTCTGCTTTTTATTTTTTTTTTTTTTTTTTAATTTTATATATAAAGCCTTCGGAATAGCTGCATTGTATAAAATCCAGTTCTTTTCTGATTTTTCCAATAAAGGCCTTCATGAAGAAGCATGCAGTGTTCAGAGAGTTTCAATAAAAATGAAGTGTGTACTTCCGGAACTAAAGTAGTAATCAAGCAAAAAACCCAAGACATTTAATGTTTTTATGATTATTAAAATGGTGGTTGTAGTGTTAGGCTTATGATTTGAAGAAGTTGAAAATATTTACATCTGGGTACCATTTTTACTGTGTGCGCAGATCACCAAATACACAGATGAATGTGTGTTTAGGTATGAGGGACATTATAAAAAAAATGTGAAACTAGTAGTTTGTTGTGTGTTTGTGATCATACTAGAGGGTTGTGGAGTTGTCAACTGTATAATTACTTCAGCATGTAAAATAAATTTTTTAGAAAGGTATTTTGGGAAACACTGAGAGAGCTTTAAAACAACTTGCTGAAAATAGTCATAAAATCTGTTTATCATCTTGATGACCGTATTCCTATGTATCTCTGTTGCTACCTCAAAATTTATCTTGTAATACGTAGAGGCTTGTAAGACTGTCTTAAATGTGTCCAGCTCCTGGAGTCCTACGAGCACATAGAGTCTGTTTTTACTTACAAAGTAATTTTCCATCCTCCTTCCAAAAGTAAAATACCCCACTACATCCTCAAAACCCAAAAGAAGCATGCAGAGACCTGGCATGCTACTTAGTGTATCCTGAAAGTCCAGAGTGAAAAGGAGGAAAAGGAGCTCTGTAATTTTCTCTTAACTTTGAAGAAAAGCCTTTTGTGGTGGCGGGGTTGTGCCAGCAGTATGGCAGCACGCACGTGGCTTTGTAGGTGTAGTCATGGTCCCAGCTCAACATCTGTCTGGCGGAGGTTTGTACCCCTGATAGGGAATTGAACGCTTCTAGACGTGGTGTTCTGGTGGTGATGCCACAACTAAAGCATTTGGTGTTTTGCCAGGTCTTGGGCACTCAGCCAGCCTATGTGTTTTCAGACGTGGTTGTTGGCCATCCTCGTACAATCAAGCCAACACACACAACCTGCTGGGATGAAGCAAGATGCTGCTCCATTTGACATACTTTGGAATGCCTTCAGTTGGTGAATTGTTACAACTCTTGGCCCCCAGGATGAATTGTCTTTGGAAATCTGGTTTAATGGTCATGCTTGTGAGAACACCTCTCCACAAGAAGGCATCACGCATATTTGCATCTTCACACATGCACAAACTGCTTTTCTGGCCCACTCTCACCTTGTTTGAAGTGTAGAGAGTCTGCAGTCTTTTGACTGTGAAAGTTTGATTTATTTTTGCTTGAGACAATTATGGGATCCTCTTTATGGGATCCTGGTTTCTGGCTGCTGCTTTGTGCCGCCTTCCCTGTAGTGCTGTTGGCATAATGGCATGCGGTTGTGTCTCTGGAGACCTTGGCAGGGCACCTCAGTGACCAGGTCTCTGCTCTTCTGCCTGATGTGCCTCCTGGTGCTAGCGGCCAAGCACAGGTGATGAGATGGGATGGAAAACATTACAAGAGGCTTTTATGCCTGTAGTGTGCTTGTGCAACTTACCTCCCCAAACTTTTCTAAATTTGTCTATACCGGGGTTTTGTTGGATGCTCACTTTTATTGAATGGATTCTCACGTGAGCATTATTTTAGAGTAATATGGCATTTCCATGAAATGTTGTGGTATCAGCTAGAAAAAAAACCCCATAGATCAACAATTCACAGGTTTGAAATGAGAGGCAAGTTGCAAGAATTTTTTTGTTAAACAATGAAGACAGAGTAAGTAACGGGTCTGTCTCTAATTCATCTAGGCAAAAACGTAGCAGGCTGGTCACCTCTTTCAGCTGGTCTTGACGGGTGCCTTTCATCCAGGGGAGAGTAAGGGCAGGTGGGTGGTAGGGCTGGGGATGCTTTGCAGCCCTTCAGGCTCACTCATGCATATCCAGCCTCTCACCTTTCAAGTTTCAGAGTAAAATGCATATAGTGATTTTCTTTTTTAGAGAATTCCATAAATATTTTAAATGAAATGCCATGTCCTATTTCATGAATCTTACATTATTTATTTTAAGGCTGGCTTTAATAAGAAAATCTGAAAGTTTGCATGCAACGAAGAGCAAATAGAGCCCAGTTTCATTTCCATGAACATTACTGTGCAAACTACAGTTAAAATGAATACTGGATACTTGTTCTAGGATTATCTGGAATTTGCTAGGAAGCTGCTTAAATTCTAAGTTATTCTAATGCGCACTGCAAAGCAGCTGGTCATGAGCGCTGGGTAAGATTTGGCTCCATGTGCTGCGGTGTTCATGTTCTGGATTGCCTTTTGGAGTAATTTACTGCTTTCATGTCTTCCCACCCCCCCGCCTTTCAAAGTGGCCTGACAAGACTAAGGCTGTCATTTTGTAGGTTTGGTCAAAAGTTACGAAGCCAGCAAAAATGTAGTTATTTTTTTGGAAGAGGGAAGTGTCAGCTCTTGCCAGTAGAGGGAGTGGATGGACACTGATCTGGGACTTCTCGTCGGTGCACAGGGAGTGCGTGCGTGTGTTTGCGCGTGGGTCCAGAGATGCATGTGCTCTACTACCTGCGCATGCATACTCATCTTTTCCGTGTGCTGCAGAAATATATCTTGTATTGAGAAAAAAAATTCTGATAGGGATTTGTGCTTATGGATGGAAAAAAAAAAAAAGGAGGGGGGGAATAAATGCATCAGTGCTATCACATTTCATGTTTAATTAAAAGGGGGAAAGAGAGGGAAATTATCACCTTGTTGCAGACCCATCAGGCAAGGTAACTGTTTTCACCGTTTTTCTGTAATTTTGGTAATATCTAAGGATTTAGCAAAATAAGGTCTTTTTTTCTTTGTTACTCAATTCTGTTCACAGAAAAACTTTGTTTAAACTACGCAAAAAAGTCCAATTAAAAAAAAAAAATCATGCTGGTCCTGGTCTTTAAAAAAAACATTGTCACAATGAACCCCAGTGCCAAATTCCTAGTTAAATTAAATTAAAATTGCCTTTTCTAACATTTGCGCCCATTTTCCTCTCCCTGGTAGTATTTGTGAACCTATCAGGCAGCCATTATTAATTATTGTTTATACAAGTCTTAAATGCTTGTAGTTCTGCCACTTAAAATGACCTTCCTTGGTGCCACAATAGGTAAGGCAGAACGACAGGTTACAACGTTTAGGGGAAAAGGCTTGTTCTTGCTGTTGCCGCCGAGTTTGATGGTCTGTGGAGCAGCGGAGAAGCAGGTGCTGCAGCACGAAGGAGGATCTGGAGTTTCGGCTGGGGGAGCGGAGGGCGGCGGTGGGCTGCAGGGACAGGGCATGCCATGGGGTGGCCGGCTCTTACTAATCCACCCCAGGGACTTTGGTGGGAAGATGAAGGGGGGGTAGCAGTGAGGTGGCCAGTCCCAGTGGAAGGATCCTTGTTGTCCTGTCACCACTCTTGCCTTGGTAGCAGAAGGCTGGAGGCAGCTCCATTCCCCTGTCTCAAGCTCTGGTAGGAGGGAAAGGCATGGAGGAAAGCTGGGTCTCTGACAGTTTTTTCACACTATTTAGGACTTGAAGCAGAGCTTGGGGCACGCATATGGGAGCACATGCATACCTGGAAGCGGGTACAAAGGGCTGGTTACAGGAGGGCATCCCCTGGTGGAGGAAGAGCCGCTGCACCCAGCGCCACCATCTTTGTGCCTCCCAGACTGAGCTGGCTGTAAGGGAAGGGCAGGTTTGGGACAGAGGCTCCTCAGTGCATTAGGAGGTGCATTGGCTGAAGCAGAAGACTAGATCCTGGCGCCCAGGAACTTCTGTCACATCTTATTCATTCCTAACACCTAGATTTGAGCATCTCTTGCTCCTCAAAAGTGGAAGATCTTTCTCAGATTGAACAATGGCAGGAGACTCTTGCTCCCCATCTGCTGGGCAGATCGGGCTTTAAACTCATGGATACCATCACCACCACTCCACCTTCTGATCGAGAGAGGAGCATCGTCCTTTTATGGACTGAAAGGCTGTAGTTGTTCCACATTTGTGACACTGTCTCCTGGGCTGGGTTTTTTCTGGGGAGAGTGGGGCGTTTCCTGAGGTATTTGGAAACAAACTTGTTTCAAGAACAACCCCTAAGTGCTGCTTTGGCGTAAGTAAAACAGTCGTCTTTACGTTTTATCAGAAAATATTCCTGCTTATCTCTACATAATTCGAACTGATGGGATTTGTGCATTGGTTACTCAGTTTGTCTCCCAGTCACTGCTCTGGCATCTGATGGCATGTGTCACTTCAAACCCTGTGGTGCTGTCGCAGGGCACGCTATGTCCCAGACCTGGGGGAGGTAAAACATGACCTCATCACAGGCCTTGGAACCAGTGTAAGGAATCTGTCCTGTGGAGGCGGTGGACCAGTCTGTGGTAGGAAAGTAGCAATGTGTTGGCAGTAACAGAGCCACCTCCGAGGTGGTTTTGAAAGCTGGTTCATGCTCAGAGAGGATTTGAAACGTTTCCAGCCTTCTCCATTTCCTTTTCCAAACATGGAGCAATCTTGGGTTTTCAGTCTTGTCTTCCCAACAAACGCTCGGTGCAGAAACATCCAGGTACGTTTCCCTCACGTGCTCCTTCCACAAACACAAAGTGCGGAGGAGAGAGACTTGACCATGGAGGAGGAAAGCTTCATTTCAGCAGCATCCAAAAGATGTTGAAAAAAGAGCACTGTAAGAACCTGAATAAACATAAAATGAATAGATGTTTCCCCCCAAAAGTTGTGATGCATGAAATAAAATACAGCTGCCTTTCCTGAAAGCTTGTTTCTTGCACCCTGCAATGGGTGAAGGAAGCTTCTGCCTTGTCGAGGATTTTTGTTGGCAGCAGATTCACCTGTGCTCTAATGTTGAGTATACATACTGTAGCATTTTGATAGTTAAAGGTATGAAGGGAAACTTCTTTTTAATCTCTTACGAAATCAAAGCTGCCTTTTATGACACTTGTTTAATAATCTAACGTAGCAGAGGAGTATGGGAAACAGCTCTTAACCTTGAAAATCAACCTGGAAAAAATGCTGTGAAGAGGATTTATATGGTGACAAATTTAACAATCCACTGAATCGCTTTTTCTCCTGAGATGTGAACTCTTACAGCTCTCCAATAGAGACATGGTTTAAAAGACCGAAGAATCATAGAACCATAGAATTGTTAAGGTTGGAAAGGACCTTTAAGATCATCAAGTCCAACCATTAACTTAACCTGACAAAACCACTTCTAAACCGTATCCCCAAGTACCACGTCTACCCTTTTTTTAAACACCTCCAGGGATGGCGAATCCACCACCTCCCTGGGCAGCCTATTCCAATGTTGGATAACCATTTCAGTGAAAAAATTTTTCCTAACATCCAACCTAAACCTCGCCTGGCTTAACTTGAACCCATTTCCTCTCATCCTATCTTTTGTCACTAGGGAGGTCAGTCCCCATCTCTCGCCAACCTCCTTTCAGGTAGTTGTAGAGAGTGATAAGGTCTGCCTTCAGTTTTAGAAAGAACTTTCTTTGCAACCAAGTTTAAAAAGTAGTGGGAGACTACTATGCTGTATACTGTATGATAAATTCTACAGGAGCTACTTTTACATAGCTGGTTTTTTGAGTTTCTTATTGGGTCTTACTGAGTTTCTTACTGTTTCGTGGCTGTCCTTTTCGTGGTTTTGGGGGGGGGGGGGGGGGGGGGGGGTTTGTTT
>VYXH01000563.1:446545-519930 GCA_013397275.1 Burhinus bistriatus
GGGTGGGGGGTGTGGTGTTTGTTTTTTTTTTTTTTTAAGCTGGTTCATTATGGACGTAACTCATATGTTCTCCCCCCTCATGAATGAAACAGCACATGGTTCACAAGCAGCTGGAGAAAGGAAAAACAAATTGTAGATTTTGTCACCCATGCCGGGGAGATGTTTTAAATATTACATAAAGAGTGGAACAAAAAGAACACTGGCTGTAAAAATTAAAACCACAACGAACAAACCCCAAACACCTTTTCATATTATTAAAAACAAAAACAAAAAAACAAAATAGAGCAATTTTCTAAAACACAGTAGCCTTTTGTGAAGTGTATATGATATGGGTCTTCTGCTTCATTATAATTCTGAGATCCCATTGATTAAAGGCATGACCTTTCCTTGTTACCTAAATGATTCATTAGCTTTTTCAGAAGATGACTTCCTGTGTCTAATGCTGCCCTGTGCTGAGATTTCGAGCAAGCTGCTAACATGGATCATATTGTATCTTTCCTTGCATTGTTATCGTAACTTTTAATTGAGGCTGTCTTTTATTATGGTAGTTCTTACTGCCATTTTGCTGTAACTCGTTTCCTTGCAATTAGATATGTCCCGTCCCTGAAATGCAATTTTCTTTGTGCTGGTAAATGCACAGTACAAGTTTTACATGAGTCCTTTCCTAGGACTTTAGCATTCGATAAAAAATAAGGATCAGAAACTGGTGCCCCCGAGGCAGGATTTTGCAGTGCTTGAAGCACTTCAGGCAAATGCACTGCGGCTGGGGCAGAGCTGGCATGGATTAAAAAGAGAGGAAAATTCTCCGCGAAAGACCGAGGGTTGCGACCAGTGCAACTCGGAAAGAAAAGGGAGGAAAAAAGCCTTTTTCTTTTTTGGCAGTCCCTGTCTGTCTTGGCATAACATTAAATGGAGAGGAAGGGATGTGATACTAGCCGTCATTCAAATCCATTGCTAATGGCAGAGTTTTCTTCCAGAGCCAGAGATGGGGCTTGCTGCCAGCCTGAACCGTCTTGTCCGGGGAGTCAGGAGGAGGTGAGCTACACACTAGTCATAGCTCAGTGCCTTCCTCCGGCACCTCGTCCTTAGTCCTGCTTAGCATACGACTGTGCTTATCAGATTTGGATGATGGACTTGAGAGGGAGCTTGTCCACCAAAGTGCTATTTTAAATAAAAGGCGAACATTTCAATACTGACAGTATTTTTGAGCGAACAAAAAGTGGCTTTTTGTTAGTCAGGCATCATATAACTAAAAATACTGTTCCAATAAAAATGTAACGGGGGTATTGAAGGATGTGCTATGATATAACGGTAGGGCTGTTATTTATTTCCATGCTGAAGCTCAAGGTATTTAGTTCAGTTGTGATTTGTTTCTGATATCTGGGCATAAGTTTCCAAGCAGCCCTACACAAAGGGTGTCAAGTTGCCTCTTAATTAGTATTGAACCTTCTGGGAAAGGACTGCTGACTCACTATATAACTCAGTCTGCAACTGCTTTGTCATTTGTCACACGCCACTAAGCAACTCTTAGATATTAGAAACCATCCGTCAGTACCTCCCTCAGCTGGATCCAAACTGACAGCTTACGAACGAAAGCGTCCCAAAATCAAAGTCAATCTTCTGAGCTGTTCAGTCCCTTGAAACAAATGTTTCATGTGGAATAAACTGAATATTAATGACTCTGATAAGAAAACGAACCTTTATAGTCATCTCTGCCGTTTTCTCTTCTGTCTTTGTTTCCACTCAGAGTGAGTGGGTAGTCTCCTTTTGGTTCGCAGCTCTCTGTGGGGTGGTACTGCAGACTCCATGTAGGCATTTCAATATGGTTCTACCCCTCTTCCTACTCCTCTTTGGCTTAAAGAGCTAAAACAGGGAACAAGGGCCTTTGTGTTCTGGAATCCTCCAAGGACTGAATCCACAGCTACAAATTCTGGATGAGACATCTGTTGTGCTTCCGATCATCTCAGCACTGGAGCCTGTTGCATTACAGCTTTAGTTCGTAAACTCAACCCTTTAAGGGAAATTATCCATGAATATGTTTATTCATACAGGCTTCCAGATGTTACATCAAAGATTAGGGCCAGTAGTTCTTAGGAAAGCAAGTGGAGAGGATACTGGAGTTTACCTCTGCTCACACAGGATTACTGTCAATATAGGGTTTGCTTCCAGTTCAGTGTTGATAAAAGACCCACATACTTTTTATAAAGGGTTTTGTATTTTGCAGCTGAGGTTTATTGCGCGTGTTTAACAGAGAAAGTGAAAACCGACTAGGGAAGAACAGATAAATGAATATAAATGAAGTACTTCAAAATTTATGAAAACCGCTTAGTTTTCCTCTCTGCTTTTGATGAGAGGATCTTGAAGTAGTAAATTCAGTATTTCCAGGATTCCAAGCAGTCCTTCTAATATCTGCCCCATCTTTGTGCAAAAGGCAGGGAAAGATCTGTCTACACCTCAGATGCAGGCACATCCCAAATCTGTCAATTTACAATGCCCGGGAAGAGGCCAGTGGGAAGCGCAGCACCACGCACCCAGCAAAAGGCTGTTACAGCTGCCCTGCTCGGAGGCACCCCAAGTGAAGAGTCCGTGGGGCACCACCTTTTCATCGCTTAACAGACTTAAAATGCACAGCCTGAAATGAGCATGTCAGTGGAAATGTGCTGCCTCTGTGTGTGGGTTAAGTGTGAAAATGTGCATTATTATTTTTAGGCTTTTTTTTTTTTTTTTTTTTAACACTTATTTTGGAGAAAACTTAGCATCCTCACTAAAGCCTCATGTGAAAACGACATTAGTATCTGTAGGCTCATCTTCATGTCAGTAAGACATGAATTGGCATAAATGAAACACCTCTTTCAGGAGAATGCTGTGCTTCTAATTAAAAGAAAAAGATCAAGAGACAGGCGTGTTGTTATGGGAGGGAGTGCAGTGGGTACCTGCATTATGATCAACTTCAGGAATATGCTTCCGTTTCTGGAGGCTTTTCGTATCCAAATGAAAGCAAGCAGAGATTTGCTATTTATATGTATTTTTTTACACTCTGTTTCTTTATACTATACTCGGATTGTGCATCTTACCTTCCTGCAGCCTCACCCATTTCCTCCAGTATGTATTTGGCAGTGCTGCAGGAGCATCCCTGTTGCCGGACCACAGTACCAGCAGAGCTTCTCTGACCTGGAGCTCAACCAGCGATAGCAATTGCTCTGTAAACATGGGCTGTCTCGGTTGCATTTGCTCTCAGTAGGGCTTCTCCCTCCCAAAGAGTAACTTTACCACTCACCCAACTCGGAATGTCTAAATTCTCTGTTCACAGCCTGCACCATTAGGGGGTTTTCCTCCTGGAAGGTGTGCCCCAGGTGTTGTAGGCGATGTTGACATAAGCAGCTTGAAGCCCCAGTTGTGGCCAAGTAGAGGATGAATCTTTAATGCCTTCTGCTTGAGCTGCATTGCGTTTTCATGCATCACGGAAAGTGCTGCATTCAATCTTTATTTAGGTTTTCTTATCAGGTATGAAATGAGCTGATGGCAAAATCCGCAGTTACTTCAGATTTTTAAATGATGGAGATAGATGGCTGTAATCTTCTGTCATTTGACATGATTTTTACCCCTACATTTTTGTGCCCTGGCAGAAATCATGGGAATTCAGATGGTAATGAGGTGGCATCCAGATGCATGGCACACAGGCGCATATGCACAAAATATTGATCTAAATATGTCCTGACAAGCTGGTCAGGCAGCAGTCTGAAGGAAAGGAAACTTCTGAAGTGAAAGAGAAATAATGACAATAATGAAGCGGCAGAACGTTGATTTTAATACGTAGCAGCAGTATGAAGATCTGGGTCTGATGAATCAGAAGAGGGAGGCTGGCACAGGAGCCTGCTGTGATTTGTTGCATACATTTGTTTCCATTTTTATCCATTAGCAGCACTGTGAGCATTCGGATGCAGCCGAGAGATTGGGAATGGGGAGCAGGGGGAGGGGAACTTGGGCTGTTAAAGCTTTGATAGGTGGTGAATTTATATCAACTAGCTTTCTAATTTCCTGTTAAAACACCTGGGCCCCTTTCTCCTTGCCTTATTTTTTAAATAAATAAATAAATGGCACAGTTACCATTCTGTTTCTGCATTCCAAGCAGCAGCTCGGGAGCATTTCCATCACCTCAACAGTTTTATGGACCTTTCCGGTAAGGCAGCAGGTCTTGGAGGTTGGTGCAGTACCATTAGCATATGCCTCTGCAAAATATTTCATCCTTTTGTGACTCCCTTTTGATCAATTAAGTTTATGTAGCTCTTTCCAAGTAAGTTCATAGAGAGAATCTGTACACAGCCTTCTCTTTGTGGTACCAAGTTTATTTTCATTGCTGAAGTGCAGCAGCTGGCGTGATGCAAACCTAAATGTATGTTGGGGAAAAAAAAGCAAGTGCTTTACAGCGATTGCTGTACGAGGTGGTTTTCATAAAGCCTGTGACACATGAACAAATACAAAGAATTCAAGCTCACAGTATTGCCAACTTTCTGTCTCTGGCCGTGAACGCACTGATCTCTGGTATCTGTAGATGCAGCCTGTTTGTGCCCATCCAGGTGCAGTTTGACCTTACATTTGAACGGAAAGCTAGCGACATGCTGTGGAATACATTAATATGCGCACTGTGAAAGAGGAGAGGAAAAAAAGAGAGAAGTACCTTTGGCTGTGATCTTCCCTTTAATTTATTGCTGGTTTCTATAAAATTTCAGTAATGAAACAAATATTGAATAAACATTAAAGAGGGAGAGGGATTTCAGGTTTTGAAGATATCATGCCCATAATTAATAAGCAGTATAGATTTGTAAATAATAAACTCTGTCACAGTTGGAGTATAATACAAAGTTAATGGAAGAAACACTAGTGCTTGATGCAGTACTTCAGGATGTTTGTGGGTCTGTTGAAGTGTTTGGTGAATTTTAAATGCTCATGATCTAACAAGGGAAAATACCTCAAAATGAGTTGGTTGAGAAGCACCCCCAGGAATTGACTCAAGGATAACGAAGGCAGTAGTGACTTAACAACCTCTTTAACTCTTGAGAAAGTTAGCAGATGAAATTAAATCAGGAGACCTACGTAGCAATGAGTGGAGATGTGTTTGACTAGTCTTTAAAACAACTGGAAATGTGTAATATGCAGAAGAATATCATATGATTTTGCAAATTAATGCATCTGTGGGGGAACAATCCAAGATACGATGATACGCTGTGAATGGAAAGCTGGGAAAGCAGTGGTGCATAGAGGGACTGGCATATGCAGGCAGTTAAGTTTGCTATACACTAACAGCAGCAATACTTGCAAAAAGGAGTTACTAATTCTGTACTAAGAAAGGGCATGTCACAGGCACAGGAAACTGCCCCTGCTTAAATTGTTGGACTGCACCAAAATTATTAAATTAAATTCTGGCTGCTTCCCATCTTGAAACATAGGAGCAAACAGAAAGGGTTCAGTAAAAAACAGCAGATGGATTTCAGACCTGGGTTATGAGAAAAGGTAAAAATGTATGAGCATAGCATATTTGTACCCAATGAATAATTATTAGAAGAGCTCAGATACCTGTGGAGAGAGGAGATGAGTTTTAAGGGAAATTCTGAAAGGTCACAATAGTTGCAGAAAAGTGTAGAAAAATAAGGGAAAAACTAGAACGAGTTATTAAGAAATTTTCACTGAGATTATTGAATCATGTGAAACATCTTCAGAAAAAAAGGTTTTTGACTGTGTGACATGATGAAGCAAAGTGGCAACTTTTCAAGAGCAGCGCTGGGGTGGCAGAGGTGAACTCGTCAGGAATTCAAGGTGGGGTTGTTTGTGCTTTTAAAAAATATATGTGGGTTCCAGGCAAAATTGCTAGTTGGTTAGTGGAAATGTAATTCAGAACTTGAAGACTGATGTCTGTTGCTAAGCTATTAATTCATACCTGACAGTGCGAAAGAAATGTGTGAGAGGGTTTTTGTATAAGAATGTTGGACTGTTAGAAAAATATTTAAAACAATGATTTGTTACCACTAATTGATAGTTTACAAGTGATAAGTTTACAATAATACAGGAGAAATTTGTTCTTTCTAGGAAGATACCCAGTGTTTTGATTTTTTTCAGTTATCCTTTTAATTTTCCAAGAGTAACATTTGTTTTTTTGACTGGCATATTTTAGTTTTCTATTGGGCTGTTCTTTAATACATGGTTTTGCCTCTGTATTTAGGTGCTCCCAGTTTGTTATTCATCATTATTGTATATGATGTCATGTATACTTTAGGAGATTGTAGGGTTTCTCTGATTTAAAATAAAGGAAAAACACCCTGATAAATATGTATACAGACTTTTAAGCGTTAAATGTTATCTGGCCAAGCTTCGAACTTTGTTGAAGAGTAGTTTAGAAGGAGCTATAAAAAGTCTGATGAATAGCAGTGGGACACCACTAAAGCACTAATGATCCACGGAAGGAATGACACTAAAACAAGCTTGAGGTTATCAACCTTTCACTTTTGAGACTTATGTTACAAATACTTCAACCCCTTGCCTAGGAACCTTTCCTTCGTTTGCTTTGTTAACCATTTCCTGAGAGCAAAGCATAGTGATAATTTCCTTTGAGTCATACATGTAATAGATGTTCTCTTTTTCTGATGTAAATAACATGCTTTGTGCTACTTTGCACATACATCTTTGCCATCTGTGTCTGTGGATCCTGTCCCTTCTTTTACAGCAAAAGGGAAGGGACATGAGGGGTTGAGGATGGTGCACAAAAAGGTTTCCCTGCTCTTGAAGTGTTAGCACTTTGAGAATGTGGAGCAGTTTTGGAGCACAACGGGGCAGTTTTTCTAACGCATTAGGAATTCTGATTATAAAAAGATTTTTAAATGAATGTTAATTATATGTTTGATAAAACATGTTCTGTAGCTAGTCCTGTCTTTTAATAACAGATTCATTAATAATAGATTTTGCCATTGTGCAAACCTGATTAGTATTTTAAGGATGAAAATAGCCTGAAGACTCTTCCAGTCTATTTTTTAATGGTGTCTATTTCTTTTATTCAAAGGAGTAGTTTAAAGTAGATACAGACAACAGGAGGCCATCACAATCTCATCTTTTGCTTTGTATACTTTCTAAGGCAAGAAAAGACATGTAAGATGTTTGGTTACCCCCCGTGTAAGCAGGATGCAGCATCCAGCCTGTTATTGTTACAGCAAGTCCAATAATTGATGTTTTGCAAAAATGCGTATTCCAGAAAGGCAGGCAGGCAGTGGCTCTTCAGAGAACCATTTTGATAGTTTTATCTGTCGGTAGATCTTCCCATTCGAAGGTGGTGATTAGTTTGAATTTTACTGGCTTTGAATTCCAACGACTTGTTTTTCCTGTGCAGCTTTTCATTGCCTCCCTTGTCCATCAAGTGATGGAGAAGCTCTTGAGCGCTCAACATGTTCTTCCTATGACAGCTCTTAGGGACCGTGTCATCAGGTCACTGTCCAAAATTCTTCTAATATAATATTATGCTTGCTGAGTCTTTCACTGCACGAGGCATTTTTATTGCTCAAATCATTCTTGGTACTCTTCCCTACATCCTGTCCAGTTTTTCAACTTTTTAAAAACAAACAAATACAAACCAAGTGAAGCTCAGCATAGATACTGGAGTCAAATATCAGGTTCTAGTATAGGTCTCCCTACACAAGACAGGTAGCGATCTTTTCGGTACTTGTACTCAGGCTTCCCCCATGTATACAAGCAATGATTGCATTAAACTGGTTATCACGGTTGCTGTTCATTTACTTTTGAATGATCTGCCCAGTCATTTTTAGAGTCATTGTATTCTGGGATATGCTCCCTAGTACTGCAGGTGTGGTCTGTGTTCCTTGTTCTTACATCTTGTATTTGGATGCTTAATTGTGTGTCTTTTCACTAAACTCTGGTGGTAAAAGTATTTGGTAACACATAGGTATTTCTACAGTGCAGCACTGGAAGATACCCAGGCTCGCTCTCATTTAGCTGCCAGACGGAGTCTGGTTGTAGTAACACAGAATTAATTCAGATTAGCTCACTTTATTTCCAAGTCTTGAGCCAGGCTAGTGAATTCCAAGTGTGCTGCATTGTGTGGCGCAGCAGTCCCTGGTGGGATGTGGGTATCTGCAGTGGAAGAGTACACAAGTCTCAACAGGTCTCAGTTCTTATTTTTTATTTGTGATTTTTGCTCAGAGGTTTAAATACCTTTTAAACAGTTACAGTTCAAATGGTGATCCAAAATGTCTTAATTATTCATTAATTCCATTTTTAAAATTGTCACCTAAAACAAAGGCTTGGAATTTAAAGACTGTACAGAAGTGTCAGTGCTACTGGCCATACGCCATGACATGCTGATGTACGATGATACAACGCTCTTCCTGAGGCTATGAACACCGATGTATTTGCACAGAAACTTGAAGGATGTGCCTTCTCAAATAGGTGCATAGTTTCAGAAGATGCCAGAGAAGACCTGGTGTGGATGCTAGGCTTCAAATATGAGGCCAGCTAAAGCCGTGGGTTTGTCACAAATTTTATTTCAGAACACAAAACCAGAGGAAATAACGGTCCTTGAATTACAGGTTGCCATGTGATAGAAACTGAGTGCAGGGCAGTTTATAGGGTATCAACATTGTTGGTCTCAGGAGGCCACAGAGTACGTGGCACCGACCTTGTAAAATGCCAGCAGCCACAGCTTTAACAGCACTGGCAAGGTGGAGTTTTGCTCTCAGGCAATGGTGGGAGAGCAGAGCGTGTTCATGCTGCATAGGGATCCATGTAGGCATAGAAGGACCTTCTCACTTGGCAGGAGGATTTCCTTCCTCACCCCAAGTCTGTTATGCCTTTCCTGTTCCTCTTGTGTTAAACCAGACTACAGTAACAGATCACTGTCCTTTTCGTTCTTCCTTAATGGTGGCTGATCGTAAGTCCTCAGAAGACAGCAAAATTTCCAAACGAGTCAAATTTTGTATTGCCAAATGAAAAACTCCCGGAAGATACGCAGGACAAGCCTGGGATGTAGTGAGCTGTCTGTGACCTGCAAGCCTTCGCAAGATCTGCACAGGCAGACCTAGTGTGCGAGTACGTTGCAGACAAATGGATCAAAAGCTAGTGATCGTTTCTTCTGGGAGAGATCAGCAAACTGGAAACTGCAAGGTTCATACTGGAAGCCTACGTCAGCACTAGGATCACGCCATTCCTGTTAGGGAATTGTCAAACTTCATCCAAAGGTTGCTCAGGACCTGCCCAGCTGCTTCCAGGGTGGTACCGCCACGTGTGTCTGCTGTCACTGTGGAGCACGGCTTGCACAGGGACAGGACAGTGCTGTGCAAGTTTGGCAATTAGAGTAAAACGTGAACCTGTTAGCAAGTTAAGGTAACGGCTCTATCCAACAAAGACGTTGTAATCAGGAGAGTCAGCACCCTTTGTTCAAACTGGAATAATTTTTTTTTTTCTTTCCTCTGTTGCTTGTTTTTCCCTGCCCTGTGTATCCAGTCAGTTTTTCTGGATTTTCCATTTATCTTTGGTTTTCACACCAGTTCTGCTTCTGGGATGAAACAGTTGATGGGCCTGGGAAGGTGCAGTGGTTGGGGCCAGTTGGCTGGCTGTTGCTCATCCCGCAGGCAAGCATACAGCATGCGACCTAATTTCAGTATAGAAACCCACTCTGCTTCGGAAAAGCAGCTGCTACCATGTCTTCCTGCAGCTTGCATGCAGGTAGGAATATAACTGTACCAGTGAATCAGCGTTTCCCTTTGTCTTGCAAAGACTTGGAGGTATTGCCGGTTGAAACTCTGCTTGTGCCATCTCTTCTTTCTGCTGCGTCTCTAGAGCTATAATCTTCCATTGCCATCCTTTTGATGGAATCTTGAATATAAAGGCTCACACAAAAAAATTTACTGAGTTAATTCCTAAAAATCTCCTGTAGTAGATGAAATGACCTTACATTATATTCTTGACTCATCCCTCCAAATACACATTTTATTTTCTAGTGTGATATTCCAATTTCACGGCTGCTTAATAGGTTGATAAAAATATGGAAACAAAGCAGTATAGCTAGAGAGAGGTATAATTATTCCACTTTTGTTCAAGTGGTTTCAGTGGAATCATAATCTTTTTTTTGTTTTTAAATGAGAGTAAAACCAGCTGTTTTCTGCTAAGTGTAAGAGATTGTCCCTGCTTCCAGTATGGTAATTTTGAGGAAATGCTTAGCTGTGTTTTGTTAAAGACTGATGTAGCAATAGGAAGGTCATCATTTTGACTAATTGAAAAAGCCTCTACAAAGTACAAAGCCTTACAGAAATTGTAATTACCAGAGTCTTTAACCATGTAGTGCAGCATGTGGAAGCCACTTGTAAGACAGAGTCATCCTTTAGTTTTGAGATTACATTAAATCCCAGAGCCTGTAATTATACGCATGTTGCTGGCAGGAGCCCGCGCTGGGCTGATTGTGTTCATTGAACAGGGTCGTTACTTGTTGTTTCTCTCCTTGAGATCTACAAGCATCCTAGAAGGCGCGGGGCTGTTTGTGGTACCTTTGACTGCTGGGAGGGCAGACGGACTACCTTGGTTGTAGGTTAGTTCATTATATTTTGAGAGACTGCAACATACTTATGCTACTAAAAGTTTCTAATTTTTGTAGTACACACAGCATCTTCTCTTTTATAATTCTCTTAAGTCCCTAATTATTTTTAAACAAAGATTTGCATCTAGGAAAGCCTGGGAAAGCTAGGAAAGCTGCTGAAGAGCCAGCAACTGAAATGAAGTTAGGAATGAAAAGTCATAGTTGTGCTACATCTCTCAAAGGGCTTTTTAGGACAGTTTCTCATAGTTTCTCCAATAAAAAACATCTCTCAACCTTTCTATATCAAAGCAGTTTCACTGAAAAGGACAGTTTTAATTTTTGCCAGTAATTGACGTGGACTGGCGTAAAGCATTTTTGTGAAGGTCTGGCATGGGATTGCTGTGAAGCATAACGTAGGGAATGCTGTTTCTTATGGTACGCTGGAGGGTAGTGTCTACTGAGGAGTTGTTTTCATACAGACAAGGTGTATGTAGTCTGCTTCCTTTAATACTACATTGTAAATTTTATAAGATATATCATTAAATTAGACTTTTTAAAAAAAAAATTAATTAAAACGTGATTCTTTGCTGTATTATAAAACACTTTAACAAAAAGCCATCCCAGAAAGTGGCAATATTGACTGATTTTACCACCAGTTGCTTAATACCTGCTGATTCAAAAAGGCTGACACTGCTTGGAGCAAATAAATTAAGATTTTTTTTTCTATCCAGAAAGTCCCTGAATTATTTTTTACTAATCTGTTCACAGGTAATGAAGCTACCATATTTGTGCAGTGCCACAGCAATGGTGTTTTGGCATCCACTCAGATCTTTCACAGATTTATTCTCATCCCCTCTTACCATTTTCAGCACACACATATCCTTGCTTTCCAACGTGCTGCACCTTCTACGTGAAGTGTTCTCCAGCAATGGTCCTTGGAAGCCACTGCACCTCTTAAGGATTTTTCATGACCTGTAAAGCCGCCTGCCACAAAGTCTGTGTGAAATTGTCCAATGGTGTTGCAAAGGTGGTTAATATAGCTAGGAAATAGCTACTGTAGTTGATTTAATAAACATGTAAATTTACAAGACCCTCCAAATTATGTAAAGCTGACAAGTTGTCTGCATTCATAATCTGAGTGCTGAGAACAACAGGGTGGTTTTATGGCGCTTTCCTTTTTATTCCCCCTCCCTGTAGTGAAGGGGAATCTTTGTAATGAAACACTATCCATTGCAAGACTGAGTCCACTGCTGCATGGGAATACAGCTCATGTCTTTGGGATGAAAAATGTTCAAATTTTCTTTTATTAAGATTGAGATTCTTGGTTTTGTTGCTAGTTCTTGATTGATACAAGGACGTATCAAATACAATAGTGGAAATGTTTCAGTTTTCAAAACAGAAGTATCCATAGGGTCATTTATTATTTTCAGAGCTAAATTAATTCTCTTTTTGCTTAAAAATCTGACTTTTAATTTGAATAATGTTGGTAGGTGCCAGTGGTATCTTTTAAAATGATGGAACAAAATGTTCAGTTGTACAAAATCTTAATGCATTCGGAGTTCATAATATTTCATTTCAGTTTTCTTATCCGGATGAATCCACTAGATATCATTTGTGTCTTCCTAACACATTAAACATTTGATATCTCTATGTCTTTCTGGTTGCCTTAGTGTTTCATTGAGGCTGTAGTTTGAGTATGTCACTGTCTTCGTTGAACCCCATGGATTGGCTTTCTAAAAGGACTGGGTCTTCGGTGTACACCACTTTGACCAAGTGAGTAGTCTGTGGTGTATCCCATTCATAGCGGTGACACACAGACTTGTCCCACAAAGAAAACTGAGAGCATGCGACATCCAAAAACAGTGACGGCAGCTCATATAGGCAAATGCCCTGTAAAGTAAAAGAGGGGAGAGGGGTGTAACTGATTTTAAGATGCTGCTCAGTCAGCCTGTGAAAAGAAATGTCTGATGCAGTGTGTGAGTGGAATTGAAGCAAGAAGTATCTTCTGAGTATATGTTCCTATGAAACGGAAGGGTGTGCGTATTAGAGTTATGTTTTCTGGATAAAAAAGGCATCTTTGGCAAACTTAATTTTTTTTCTCCAAACACAACTTGATATCTTGTAGAATTTGTATTCTTCACTGAATACTGTTTTCATAGAAATTTCTTGATTGCATCTAAATGACAAACTATATAAACATTACAATCTTCAATTTAATTTAGAGAAATTTCATGATATAATTTTGTTTTTATCCTGCAGAGAAGTGTAATAGATCTTAACTTTTTTGATTCATTTATTTCAGCTAATGTAATCTGATAAGATTAACCAGAAGATGGTGTTAAATAGGATCCGTATATTATACTGCCTGTCTTATCACATGGAAATATAAGCTTCTTTCATCTAGTGACCTTCTACTGAGTATTTATGAATACAAATTCAGTTGAGGAAATATTTGTGTGTTATATATAACCTAGAGTTTATAAATAACCTTTCAGATTCCTGAGGAAAGGAGTGAGCACAGCAATAAAAGTGATACAGATTCATGCTGCTGTCCAAAAGGATCAAAATGAAAAAAGAGATTTTTTACAGATGAGCCTAGAGAAAATAGTAATAATATTTGTAGCTCTGTTAATTACTAAGGAAGAAATGTAGTTAGTAAAGACTTTAACCTGTGTTACATAGAGTATAAATAAGTTCTCAGTATGTCTGAGGGCTTTTGATCTCCTATTATTACATTACCCACCCTTCCTCCAATCCTACCTCTTTTTTTTTTTTACCTCCTCTCGCATTATTTCTCCTGAAAAAACAGTTGAGTCCATCTGCAGGGCTGAATGACTGACACCTCAGAAAATGATGTCTGACTTTTGGAAAGTTGAGACATTTAATAATCATGAAATCCTTAATTTGGTTAAAAAAAGTAATATTCTGAACAGTTAAGAATACCTGAAGTGTACCTAAGTTCGTTTCAGAAGCAGGACTTTGGGCAAGAACAGTTCTGGCAGTCCCGGTGATTGCTGTCCTGCAAGAAAGTGGTAAAACCAGGAGCAACATGAGTGTGTATTTGGGAAATTGTTCCAATAACTGGATTACTGTTCTTGAACTACCAAAAACCAGGAAAAAAAAAATCCTGCAATAAATAGAATATATCATTACATTCGGTGCTGTACTTGAAGTACGAAATCTTTGTCTTACGAAATCTTTTTGAGGAATTCAAATCTGCACATGACCTCCTTTGGCAGGGACAGAAGAATTGTCTGAAGAAACATAAGCAAAAAATAATCCTATTGACTTGGTTGGAAGTAGCTATTGCTGTGCTTCAGAGGCTATTTAGCATATGCATCAGTAATCTAGAAGAAGTAGTAAACAATACAATAAGCTTTTCGGATCAAGGACTACATCTTTTCTGTTAGTGAAGCCTTATCTGACCAGGTCTGCAGCTGGTTTTGCATATATATCACAGTTTCTGTATCATTATTACGGTTTTATACATTTTTACATAATCTTGTTGGGGCTCAGCATGTACTTGCAGAAAGTCTTGTTTTTTCTCCTGTGTCTGAAGGCTGTTTTTTGCAGCCTCCTACTCCATAAATGTGCTCTTTTTTGCCTCCTCTACCAGGGGGGCTGAACCAGGGTAAGTCGTGAAGGCAGATCACACAGGTAAGTCCTAAGCAGTTCTTTCTCATGGCGTAGATACAGCCTCTTGCTGTTCTCTGCATGGCAGAAGTCCTCAAGGATGTCAAAATTACACTCTGAAGGAGAGAAGACAAAAGCAGGCTCTCGAGAACTGCTCACCAAAAACACCTACTTTCAAAGCACAGGAGGGGCACTGCAGGCTCACCTGGTTCTGATGCTGGCAGGTGGTGGCAAGGTCCATCTCCAAAGAGGTGGGAGTGAAGACCTATCTGCCTGATGTAGACAGTGCTGACCCTACGCTTTATGCAGTCTTCCTTGTTTGTATTGACTGGGAAGAATCAAAGAACATATTTTAGGGCAGCTAAACAATCATCTTTCAGTATCTTCTGGTTACCCTTGAGGTAAGGGGAGGTGTTTAAATGGCTCTGTCTGGGACACGACAAGATTTATGGCGCCAGGGTCAGGCACCTGGCAGGTGAAAAGACAGCAATGGATGCTGGTCTGCAGAAAGGGAGCAGCAAGTTCAGGGCAGCTTCAGCATCTCACACCTGAAAGAGTCGTGAGCAGGGGCTGCATGCTGAGGCCAAAGCCTTGTGATGCTCTCTGGAACAGCTTTTCCAGTGGAGCGTGGAGAAAAGATACAGGGTGGTATTGATTGGTGTTATTGGTGTCAAGTCCTGTTACCTAAGCAGGAGGTGGCAAGAAATAAGGGTGGCAAATTTTCTCAAGAAGCACATTGGCAGCGCTGGCAGAGAGCGAGCCACTTACTCCTTTCTTGGGTGTGTCTTTTTGAGGGGATGAGAATACACAACTCCTTTCCCCCTCTGCGATAGGCCAAGATTCTCCATTTTCTTTCCAAACCACTGAATTATGCTGGCTTAAACCTCCACGTTCTTTCCCTAGTTTCACCCCTCCTTGCACACCCCACTCATCCCTGGCCAGAGGTCTGTGGTTAGGGCGCTGGAGTGATCAGCCCACGGCTTCAGGTGCACCTGCTTTTCTGCTAGTTGGATTTTACAGCTGTTCGGAACAACAGCCGCTACAAGAAGTGGTAACAAGGTTGGTGAACAGATGACTCGATTACCCCTATCTGGTTTTAATGACAATAAAATAAAATCAATTTTCTCCGGGCCTGTCTGGGCAATTGCAGTTGTGCTGATGGAATGTTTCACCTTGGCCTTGGAAATACGGCTGTTGCTATAACCAATAAAACAAAAATAAGAAAAACAATTACTGTAATAGTGAGTTGGAATATGGAGCTACTGATGCAGCGCGGAGTGGGCAGGGAGAGAGAATTGGCTCCAAGTGTGAAAGCTGTCTGTACCTCCTCCTGGCTTTCTGTAGCTGACAGTAGAATATGTGCACCCTAACGCCGGACCATAACATTAAATATAGCAATGGATAAAAGGTGTCAGAAGATAAACTGAGCAATTTTGAAATCAAAGCAAGTGAATGGGACAGAGTATATGAAGACAGTTTTAAATATATCACCCAAGCAAAGCAGAAGTCTTGACAAAGAAATAATTATCTATTGCTTTAAAGGAGAGTATCTGATGCAGCACTTGGTTTCTGTGCATAAATTTGACTTGACGAACTTTATATGGCTTACTCTTCTTTGCTTGCTTGCTTGTTTTTTAGAATGGGTGTGGAGTTTTGTCCTTTAGTAAATTTTCAGCTCCATAAAGGTGGGACAAAGCTCTCGCTTAAGTGATGTGCTCCACTTCACTGTTTTCTGAATGAATTGTAAAGGCAGGTTAATTTGCTGTCTGAATAGGCATAAGAGGACGTAAAACTCCTGGTGGGCTGAAGAAATCTTACAAAATCTTACAAGTGGTGCAATGTTCGGTGAAATAAATTCTCAGGTGCATTAAAAGCTGCTCTCTTCTCCAGTGAGGGGAGAAAACCTGATTCACCGTGTGTTTTTTATGCAGCATCACTTTATTTATTTTGGTGTGATCAAATGCTCGGCGGTCCTGCCCACACACAACAATCCATCACTTCCCTCCAACTCTCGCCCTCCCCCTGTGGTCTGTGCTTCAACGACTGTAATATACTTGTCTACAATTGTCAAAAAGCTTTCATGGTGATAAAATCAGGCTTTTTCTTTTCTTCTTCCCTGCAGATCTGTAAGATTAAATCTTTAATATGCTTTGATTGGAGTAATTTCCTATTGAAATAGGCTCCTTCTCCCCCAGAATTAGGATTCCTAGTATTTTTTTGCCCTATTTATCCAGAGGGAACCATAAGGGAAAGGAAAGATGCGAGGAAAGAGAGAGGAGAAAAATTGCCACGTCTGCTGAAACGCGGGCCCCTTTGCCTGGCAGAGCAACCATCGCTCCCTGCACAGTCGGGGAATGCGAGAGACTGGGGAACGGCTCCCTCCAATATCCGCGTCCGTCTGCGTGTGCAGTTGGATGCTTTCTAGCTTTTAAAGAAATACAGCTTTTTAAACCCTTCATCTCCCCATGCAGGTGGTGGTGGTGGTGGTGGTAGCAGTGAGTGACATAGCTTTGGTGGATGACACAGAGCTGATCTCTGCATCAGCCAAGAGGAATTAAGCTTTGTCACTCCCCGCCGGGGCTACCTTTCGCCTGGTATGTGCGGGAGGAGGAATTCACAGGCTTCTGCTGCATTCACCCGAGCAGAGCCCTGAGCGCGCTTTGCCAGGGGAGGCAAGCAGCGAGAATGATAGCTGTCTCTTTTAAATGCCGCTGTCAAATCCTGAGGAGACTTGCCAAAGGTAACGTGCTTTCCTTCTTATTTATTCAGGGGCTCCATTGCAGCCTTCCAGAGACACAGCCTGATGTTTTTACTTTTAAATATGACCGTCCTTCCAATTTACTGCCAGGCAACAAAGAACTCTGAATACAGAAATGTGTAGGGACTCTTTCAGTTAAAATCCTTACATGTCCCATGCTGTGCTCCTGCTAGAAGACAGGTTCCTGTTTTCTTTTTCCTTTTAATTGCACAAAGGAGGATTTTTCCTAAGTGAAGTGCTAAAGTTATTGTGGGATATAATTGTTTTGTATTTCTGCTTACTGCTCAGAGGAGTCCCTCCTGGGTCAGTGCATGCTCTGCCTTACTGGGAACCACTGACAGTAATATTCAGGACCTATAGCCAGGATGAGTTTCTGCTGTTTAATGTCTTTTGTAAGCTATTTCTATCTATGCTTTAGATGCCAAAGACTGTTGTATGTGATGAAGTACGGGTAGCAGTGTGTGTTTTTTCAGAGCTGCACCCACATGTCACACTTGTGAAGTTAATTTGCCTGGTAGAGCAGTGTGCATTTTATGTTACTGTAATTCTCTGTGATTGCTCGTTTTATCACTCAGAACTTTAAAATACTACTTGCATCTTATTCTGAGTCCTGTGTGATTATTAAAGCAGCTATGTGAAAACCTGTCTAGATAAGACACCTTCCCACTTCAGAAATTAAAATATCTTGCTTTCTAAAAATAACTTAATTTTAAAAAAAAGCAACAAAGTGTTACGTTTGATAATTTTTCCTTCTCTGTGTAAAAAGGTTTGGGTTGGGATTTTGGCTTGTTTTTTTGGTAGAAACTTGCAACATTATAGTAGCATTATATGTCTGCAAATAAGCTTCTGTTTTTTAGCTTGGGTACTGTGAAACATTTAATGGCCATTACTCTGCAGCTGGAAACACATCTATATGTGAATGACACTATTTGTATCAACCTAGCTTGAAAAATCAGATATCCTTGATTATTAGTCAGTGTAGCTCAAAATCAATTAGTATTTTGTTTGGCGGAAGCATGAAAGAGTCAGATGCTAATATGATGAGGTCAGTAAAGGGAAAAGAGAAGAATATCGCAATCAAAGTTACATAATACATTTTCATTTTCTGTATGGGGCCACATTGTTCAAAACATATGAACTCAAATATTTATTAATCTTCCCCTCCTCTGTAGATTTGCTTCTCTTTCAAATCTGTGCTGGGTAATGCCTGTTTTTCTCGTATGTGTAAAATGTTTCTATTTTGGTAGCTCTATTACACATTTATCAGGTTGGAAGTCAGCGTTTTCTCTTTTCCTGGTTTGAGTAGAGGAACCTTTTTGTCTGCTGATGTCTTTATAAGAGAGATCTGGGCACTAATTTAGTCTCTCACTGATGAGAGTTGTTGCTCCACTTAAATACAGTTTCCCTGGGAATAATCAAGATTCTTATACATCATAGTTGTCTTAATTCTTTTGCACTTCCATCATTCAACAGAACTCAGGCTAGTGGATTTTTCTCCTTTGAAATAATTTTAACTTCCTTTGAGACTCCTTGCTCCTCCCACTCCCTCCCAATAGGAACTGGCATGATACTATTGATTTTTTGCATTAGTGTGCCTTATGCTTGTCTGACTAGTAACAGTCTATAAAAAAAAAAAAAAAGTAGTCTAGGGGTATATTCATACATTCTCCTGTAAGCCTTATGCATGCCGGACTGGAGTTGCTGTCCTAATAGACAGGCTCCTGAATTTTCACCATTTTGAGTAAAACCTTTGTTCTTTTAGCTAAATCTTCTGTGTTCTATGGCCTTGGCTTTTGCATGCCAGACACATGGACAGCTCAACACAATCAGGCTAGCTGAGGACAGGGGTGGACCTTCATGTTGTTAGTGTGGAGAGAACTCTTGCCACCAGCTGGCAATCTCCTGCTGCTGCATCAGCTGGGAAGATCCCCTTCCCTTCTGGCTTGCTAGTCCTGGGGTTGGGTGCTTTCGTTCAATTTCAAAAGACATTTTCCTTGCTTTAGCACTTTCCCTCAGCTTGTCTCTGCTAGGGTCTTTTTTCTTCTGCACTAATCCTGTACCTTTGTGCAGCTCCCTCAAATCATTTCTTTACTATCCTTCAGGCCCTGCCATGGTGAAAAGAAATTGCACACTTGATTAGTGTCTTGTGTTTTTAATAAATGATACACGTGCAGTTAATTGTACATCAAAAAGTAGAAATATCTGCTTTCCTTTATTTGTGTATGTCATGCCTGTCTTGACAAAGTAAGCTTGTAACTTCATTTCTTGTTCTTTCAGATAAGGATGTAAACGGAAATGCCTCATCTGGGCAACTGGAGACCCTCCAAAAGCAATTCTTCCCAACAGGGAGATGCTCGAGCAATACTGTGTTTTACAATTACACTCCCCTCCTCCTGTGCTTCATCTTAACCTTTCAAAGCAAAAAGCAGAGCTTTGTCTCTTTGGATTGCTACGCATGCTTAGTTTGTCATTTAAAAATCTCTGGCAGGAGAATCTTCCAAGTGTTCTGAGTGAAATTCAAGGCAAAAATACTGTATAGTTGTCGGCACACTCTCCAAAACCTGGTCAGTGACCCACTGCTTCTCTTCCTTCCCATAGCGGTGAGTCAGACCATGCAGCATGACAACCTGTACCTTCCTTGTCCTCAACTCCAGGGTCATCTCCAGATGGGAACATTGGTCTCCTCCTCTGTTCTCTACCCTCAGACTTACACCAATTGTAGGACACAGGCACAATCGTAGAATCACAGATTGGTTTGGGTTGGAAGGGACCTTCAAAGATCGTCTAGTTCAACCTCCCTGCCCCCCTTGTCCTCCTTCACCACTGTCCCTGGCCCTGGCCCATGCACGCCTTCCGTGCCATAGTGCCTCTCTGGGTAGAAAGGCTACTGCATCTGTACCCCAAGTCTCCCCTGTTTCCACTGTATCAACTCCCCCCTCTTTGGGCGAAATATGTGGCAAACAAGAAGTGCGCAATAATTATTCATGCAGGAAATTTAAAATACTATGTGATTGGTTCCCTTAATGTGTATTACACTTCAGTTTTGTGAGTCTTTATTTTGGAGGTCAGTACATTTTCAGTAATGAAAATGCATGTTACCAAGCTTGGGCAAAACTCCATATTTGTGTCCATTAACAAGCAACCATGGGAGAAAAGTATAATTTTATTTGATGATGCAATTTGCAGGAAGGATGCTGTGTGAGACTCTTCTCTCATACATGCTGAGACATGATTTGAATTTAGATTTAGTCTATCTAGTTAAGAACCAAAAAACATTCCTGTTTTCTACACCGGTGTGTTGTTTCTATACCAGTGCGTTGTTTCTACACTATTTTTCAGTTACAATTTTTTTAATAGCAATTAAAATGTTTATGGTGGATGGGAGCTTGTGTTGCAGTTACCTGATTTCTTTCATGCATAGATCTCTCATGCTTTTACCTTTGAGCTGAAATATTGCTGGCTCAGTGTCTTTCTAGTTGTGATTATCTATATGTATTTGGAGATGGAGAGATATATATCTGTGTATGTATATTTTAAGCAATGTTGAAAGTGGTTAAGCAGTTCTGAAAAGAGAAAAAGTATCTTCTCTACCATATTAGCTACTAAAATTTACACTGAGGATTTTTTAAATTTTTCTATATTCATTTAATTTTTCATCTCTTTACTATCCCAAAAGAGCAAGGTAAGCCAATAGCTACATTCAGAATCTAAAGTAATAGATTAATAATAGATCTCCCTATGAGAAGTACTGGGCTTGGAGAGAACTTGGACCAGTTGAATATAAGGAAATGCCACATATGAAGTGGCAAGCGCAACCCACATCTGCTCTTCATCCAGCTGCTTGTGTTGTAGAATGCTTTTTTGTGCGGTGGAGAAATACTAGGGTTTTTTTCCCAAAATTTATTTCTGCAAGATCTTGGGCACTGAGCAGTATGCTGTGCATGCCAAAGAGTCCGTGGTAATCACTTACATTGAATGTACATGCTAAATCAAAATTGCACAATTTACAATGATTATGTTAAGTATAACAGTGTAGTACTATACTGAAAAGTTGCTGAAATGTGTAAGCTGGTCAGGTTTACAGCTAAATTAACCACTTTATAGTTTAAAAATTGCCTTTTAAGCAGTGCATTACAGAGCCTTGGCTGTGGTTAATTTATGTATGGACACGTTTGGTTTTTTTCCTTTATTAGCCCCAGGAACAGGTCTTTCAGGAAGCTGTGTCTACTGCATAAAGTTGCTTACAGAAATGTGTCTCTTTGTTAGAGGTAAGAATGCATTTCTTAACATACCCAGATCAGTGAAGTTATTCTGGATATTATTATAACAGAAACAGAGTAAGAGCACTCTTGATAAAGATGTCAACTGCTGTTACACAGCGCATCGCGTAAGGAGCTGAGTGGTCTGCCTTTTACCCAGCAAAGCTTTGTAGTGTTATCTTCAGGATAATTTATCACCTACTGCGCACACAGATCCTTTCTCCAGACATAGGTTTTTATGCTCCCAATATGTTTCCAATACAGTGAGATAAAGCAAGCCTAAAAGGCAGGATGGTGCACTCCAGTTTACAAGATGATCAGATATCTAAAAATTGGTTAGGGGCCTAAAGCATCGAAGGATGAACTCTGAATGTAACTGGGTGTAGGTTATACTTTGCTCTGTGCGCAAGCAACGACAAGAACAAACCCAGAAATTTTTTTTTTTTTAAAGCATGAAATTAAATTGGTGTTAAGGAGTTGACAATGAGGCTGTATAATATCTTATTACAAACTTTCCAATGTTCCATAGAATCAGCCCTGGTTGTGACAGCAAGTTGCCAGCCTGTACATTATTTTATTAGCAATTCTAACTATGTGGTCTCTTTTTGTCCTGAAGTTGTTTATAAAAATACAAGTTTACAGTAACAGAATTGAGTCAACAGCTTGCTTTGAATGAAGTAAAAATCACAAGTAGCAATATCTGTAAGGACTTTTGAACATGATTTAGTTCCCTGTCTTTCTAAAATTAGTTCTGAATATTCAGAAAACTCTTAAGTGTGCTGACAAGGTCTATAAATAGGCAAAGTGGATTTTCTGGCTTTGTGCATTTGGTTAGGGTTTTGGAAATAGGCTTTGAGGTTTTTTGTACTCAACACATGTTTGTCCACGTTGTCTACATCTCTAATTTTTTTTCCATTTTCTTTCTAAAAGTGAATTCTGTGTTTCTTCTGACTTAGTAAACAAACTGAGGTGAAAGAATAAAGAGTGGAAGCAAAACCTGGAAACTTTCTTTTCTGCTAGCACGTGGGGACTTTGGGGCCACTTCCAGCATTGCAGCCCTTCTTCACACCAGCCCTGAGCGTGTACTTCATGACAAGACAGGAGAAGAGGCCACAGGGGAGAGCTGTAGGCAAGTCTGTCAGCAAGGGAAGTTTTGACATTGCTCTTAGTGTTTGTAATGAAGTAAATGTAATAAAAAAGGAAAAAAAATCCCATTCCTTGGGACTTGGATTTTTTGTTTTGGTGTTTTTTTTCTTAAAAACCAAAATATATTTTATTGAGAGACCGTTTGTCAGAAAGGAAAATGAAGCCAAAGAGTGGCCGTGAGCTGCCCCATGTGACCCAGCTGGTCTGTAGCAGCGTGGGGTACAACCCCGGCCTCCTTACTCCTGTTTCTGCATCGCTGGTTAGGAACAGTGACTGAAGCTGGCAGAGACTATTGAGAGAGCAGAGAAGACCACATGACTTTTTCCTTTCTAGATTTTTCACCTGTCCTTTCTTTTTTATTTGCATTTAAGAGCGCCTTTAGCCAGGATGGTTTTAAGATGACTTTGAAATGGTAAGTGCCTGCGTTATGATCGCTGAAGGACAGGGAGAGAGATTTTGTTATGAAGATGTTCCTTCTGTAATTGCTGTTTAGGCTTTCCAGCGCCATGTATGTGTAGAACAAAAGAAGATGATTTATTACATTTAATGAGCATTAGAAGTTTGCAATATTGTCTTTTTGTTCAAAAGAATTCTTTGAACGTATTATTGTAAGAAGTAATGAAGGGAGGAGAAAAGATTTTCTCTTCTGCAGCAAGCTGATCACTGTTCACAAGTTCAAGCAATATTTCTTCCCCACTAATATATTCAAGAACTGGCAAACTCTTTATTAATTATTCAGGATGATCTAAAGTACAGCGGCATACTAACCAATCTGTGTGAAACTTTGACAGAAAAGAAAGACGTAAAAATCCTTCCCAAATCAAGCACGAACTACTTAAAGTAGGAGCACTGCTGCAGCCCCGATTGTCTGAGAATGTGTGTATGGCCGGAGTTCTGCAGAGAAATTATCTCTGGTTTAGATAACCTGATATAATTGCATGCAGGCGCCTGTAAGGTGTAAAGAGAAAACCACAGTCATTTAAAGAGATGGTAAGTGGCCATTAGCTATCTGATATCTATCAGATATTAGTAGCTGATATCTGATACAGCAGCTCTGATGTCTGTTGCACATGGAAGATGTAGGGGGTGTTTTTCCCAGCACATTGGGATTTGCAGGAACTGGGTGGGTTATAGAAGTTCTCGTCTAGTTCCTTTTGAACTTCTTGCAGAGGAGTTCAGCAAGTGTCTTGGACTTTGTGCCTTGTCCCTAGCTGCGTGATGAGGATAGCAGTGCTTCTCTCCTCTTAAAAGTATTCTGAGGAAAATGGAAAAAAAGATTGTTATGTGGCAGTTTGCAGGCTCTCTAAATATTAACGATAAATTGAAGTTATTAAAAAAATAGTTTATTGATAAGTGGTACTGGTTTTAATATGAATGCAGGCAAGACATTTGAGCTGTAAATAATGGAACAGCGGGCAGGCTCATGGATGGGGTGTTGCATGAACATCTTTCCGAGTGTCAGCATTGCTGCAAGATGGAAGTGCGTTGCAGATATTTCATGAGTTTGTCTTCAGTGTCCTTGCTGTTTCAAATAGTTCTAGCAGACATCAGAGGGCAGAGACTCCAAAAGACTCCAGCATCTCATTTCTGTCAGGACCACAGCCTGGACGAGCATCCCAGAGCGGCACAGAAGGTGTGAGGCAGGCTGGAGCAGAGCGCTAGGCGGGAGCATGGATTAGGTACTGTGGGATAGACATTGCAAATTTCGCCAGTGTGCAAAAACATACGCCCATCCTTGCATTCTCGTGAGAGCACTGGATTTTTCTTTGCAACCACATTGGCTCTCTGCCTGTGCCTGTCTGGTGCCCACAGGAGTAGTTATTATTTTAAATGAAATACCTGAATTCCACAGAATTAAGTGAATGGAGGTGAAGCCCGAGGAAACATGGAAAGGAGAAGGGTGGCATGGGGTGGGAGGAAAGAGGTGGTACGCGTTGCAGGCTTTTGCTTTGCCGTCAGCTTGGAGGGCCCATGGGACCGGGTGCTTTGGGGGATCTGCGGGTGCTCTGGCATCAAGTGAAGGAGAGCTGAGCTGCAGCCGGGGGAACGAGCGGCAGGAGTGTGAGATGCAGCGCTGCCGGGAGCTCTGCAGAGCAAATGGGAAAGAGAACGATGGGGAAGAGAAGAGAAATGAGGGGGATGTGGGAGAGGCTGGAGGTGAAGCAGACGCAGCTCGCGCCGAGGGCACAGCCTCTGCTGCTGGAAGGGCGCAGGGGATGTGAGGAGAAACAGGGACCCGAGCTGTCGGAGGATTAAACAGGAGGGGTTAAAACCCGGTCATTTTATGAAAATGTTTTATCCTATATAAATTTAAAGTCTACAGTTATTTAGTAGTACTTACCTAGACATTTTAGGAATGTATTGCAAGGTTGAGGCTTCAGGTGGAAATGGGCTCTGGTTCCTCGTGTGCCCAGGTGAGATAGGGAGGAGTGGACTCACTCTCTCACATGCTTTATAAATACTTAGTTTGGCGATCTCCTAAATCTGAGATACTCTGCGGAATAGGGGTAAGAGCATGCCTGCATTTCTAGGCAGGTTTCTGCATTTTTGCAGCTTAATCTGTCTCCCGGCATGACTCCGGGAGCAGCACCCCATCTGCATTTCAGTCTTCACCACTGCGGCGGTGCTGACGTGTTTCTGCTGCCGCAAAGTCCTGCTGTAGGCACAGCCCCTAAGCGGGCGAGTCTCTCTGTCGGCGTAGGTTACAGCATCTCTCCAAACAGCTGGAAGTAAATCAGCAAAAGGTAACCTCATTTCTGCTGCCCTACCTGCATTCCCTGCAGGAGTTTTGCTGACCCGGGGAGACAGGCAGGAAGGACTGACTGCCCTGGGTGGAGACTATCCCGAAGGGCCACATTCATCCGAGTTACGAGCAAAAAGAAAGTTTTTCATAACCTTTTTTTTTTCCCCTCAAACAAAAACCTAATTGTTAACTTTGGAAGTAGTTAAAAGTTTTATATTAAATATCTTCTAAATTTATTAGGAACATAAATGAATGAGACCTTCTCTGTCATCAAATTGAGTTACCGCAGTGTTACCACAGGCACCGTGTCATTCCCTCACTCTTGCGAGTGTATGAAGTTTTAAAGATGCTTGTCGGTTTTGTCTTCATTCTTCTTTTGGGGGGTTGCTTTAAAGCATTGCTCCTCTCATATTTAGGAACCTTTTAAAACTCTGTCTTCAACACAATCGGCCCTGGGTGAAGGTTAAAAGAAAGCTTCAGCCTGGAAAGTCGTTATTACAGAGAAAGGGAAAGTATTAATGTAAGTCTCCACTGCAGCCTCTATATCTTGTCCCTTGAACTGCTCATCTGCAGTATTTATTAATGATGTTGGGAGTGATGTTTTTAGTAGAAAAGGAGGCTTCCCTGAAAGTGTATCGGTGCAGAAAAATTACTGCAGATTGGACTGATTATGAAGAGGCCAACACTAGGCGTAATTTTGTGGGCGAAAAACTGTTATTGGAAATAACGTCTCACCTAACAGGCTTACTCTGCCTTAGCTTCTCAGCAGTGAATAGAGAAAGATGTTTAGCAGGGAAATACCTGCTATTCAAGTGACTGAATTACCATAGTGCATTGGTAAATGTCACCAATAAAATACAGTTTAAATCCACAGTACTCTCAAGGAAACATTTATGCTTTTAATGAACTAGAATTTGACAGCCCTGTCTGGCAGAAGAAATTGTTTCCGGCATTTAGATTTCTTTTTTTGGGCATCCAGCATGTGCTGTGACCTGTCAGAGACCAGTGCAGCTTTGCAAAGATATTGCAGGCGTGTTGTTCTCAGCTATATCACAAGCCAGTCATGAATGACAAAGATGACATTTCCTACCACGTTATGAGGCTTAAGTTGATATATAATTGTCTTCTCCTCAGCAGTCAAAAGGAGGGCACCTTTTGAGTATTTGAAGTTTTCCAGTGACAGGGTGAATGGTTTTTTCCTTCAGTGATATGCTTATGTACATGTACATAAATCTCTTTAGACCTAAGATGTTTTGATATTCTTGTAGCACCTGTGGGTCAGGACTCCATTTTGCTGAACCTAAGCATAAATTTTCACTGTTCTTGTTCCATTGAGTTAAAAGTAGTTAGTAATTGAGAGAAAGCATGTCAACCTGAGCAAATATGTTGTGTGAGCAGTTCTTTTTTAGCAGACAAAAAAACCCAACCAAAAATCCTTGAAAGTAAAAAGAAATTGCATGCTTCAAAAAGAAACAAGCATAAATTTTGTAATTAATAGCTGTCTTTTCAGAGAATGAGAAGGAGCAGAGAAAAAGGGGATTCTGTGTTAGGTTGTTTTGTGACTTCAAAAAAAAAATGCAGATAAGTGCAGTGTTGGTGAGGGAGTTCCTTGGGAAGTTCAGCAGTCCGGAAGATTGTCTAGTTGCATCTCGTCTCCATTTTCACTCTGGAGCTGTGTAACACAGCCATAAATGTGCCTGACAGCCACTTCTACTCAACGTTACAGAGCAGCAGGAGCCCTTCCAAACGCCAGCAGGAGCAAGTGGAAGGTAGGTCACGCCATAGGAAGCGCTTGAGCTCCCTTTGTAGAAGAATACAGTTCTCTCTTCTACGCTGCTATTATGGACCCATGCCAGGATGGTTCAGGCAAGGCCACCAAACCACCAGCAGCAGGGGTTCCTGCAAACACAAGTCCGGGAGCCGCTTCTTATGTGCGTATGCTGTGTAATATTGAAGAGCAGCTGCTCTGTGTTGGCCGACAGCTGCACTGAGGTAGTAACTTTAGCCCCAGGGAGTAAGTCTGACTCCTCTTTTGTTGCATCTGTGGCAGTAGCACAGTGTGGAGATTGCCTTTGTCCAACATAATAGAAAATCTTCATCCAATTTTCACTTAATCCCCACAGAAATGTGAGTAATTTTTTCTGATCACAGTATAAACTCTGCCCTTATTCTTCATGGGATTCATACCCTCACAATTTACCCAGACTGAGAGCTTGGAGTGGTTGGGCTGGGATGTGGTGTACTCAGTAGTGAGCTTTGCAGCTGTCTTCAGGATTTCAGATCTCCATTTAGCCGTAAGTCAAGAGGTAGTTAACAGTTCTAGCCAAGTCAGTTTGACTTTCAATGCGTATTTCAGACCGTTTTGGTGGTGGGTTTTTTTCCTGGCTGTCAAAAGAAGGAATCGCCATCCCTGGAGACATTTAAAAGACGGGTAGACATGGTGCTGATGGACACGGTTTCATGGTGGTTTTGGCAGTGTTAGGTTGGTGGTTGGACTCGATGAACTTAAAGGTCTCTTCCAACCTAGATGGTTCTGTGATTCTACATTTGCAAATAAGTAGCTGGGTAGAGGAGGTCACAAAGGCAGTAGTAGTGAATCCAGGCTATTTCTTTTTCATGGTTCCCCAGCAGATCAGGGAACCGACTTCCGAACTTCTTTCTGATTTCTGCCATTGGACAGTAAAGGAGGTTGGACCTTCTTGAATGGGCATTAGCCACATGGGCTACATACCATTTTGAAGTGGTTTGCGTGTTGTGTCTGTACATGCATCACAGTTTGAGAACTCCAGGTCAGCATGCTGAGGCACTAGTTCAATGTGTTAGGGATTCAAGTGATACCCTGGATAGCAAAAAAAACCCAAAACAGCAAACAAAGGTGACTTAAGTGCATCTCTGGGACACCAAGTGTGTATAGGTATCTTTGAAGTTACTTTGGCAGTGTGTTCTTTCTGCTACACTCCCTTTTAAATTAGAGAATTTTATAGTTGGTTATGTCAAGAAGAATTTAAAAAAAAAAAAAAACAAATGAGGCATGTAAAAATCTGTTAGTACTTGAGTTTTTTTGCTTTTGGTGATTTTATATTTGGTGAAAATTCGGAGCCTGATAGCTAAATACCCATTACAAATCAAAGAATCTGGTCTGTTTGTGTGTGAATTTTTACTTGTTGCAATTTTAAACTTGTATGGTCTTGATACTGATGAAAGCTGATGGATAGCTGCCTAAGAAGAAATTAAGGCCAAAGTTAACGTTTCCAGTGTATTGTCCCACTGAAGGTAGCACTCAGCACAGCCATGCATCTAATCGCATGCTCATTCACTGTGTGAGAAGTTTCTCTGCTTCGAATATTGCTCAGGAATTACTAAGGAGGCAAAAAATTACTGTAAAGAGCTCTCCCCCCCATCTATTTAATCATAATTAGTCATAGAGTAATGAAGTAAGTGACATTTCCTCTGATCTTTTCACAGCGAATGCTACTATCCATGTTACCATGAAAAGGAAATAGCAGAGGGATGATAGCTAAGCTGGCTTGTATTTATGGTGGTTCCTCTTAATTTTAGTCTGTCCCACGGTGACATTTTTGTGTATGTATACCAGAAGAGATGAAGCTTGGTAACCTGTTTGAAACATTGTGGTTTCAGGCATTTGAGTGATTTATGGTTAGCTAAAAGAATGTTCAGATTTTCTTTATCGATATGACTTTCCTACTTTTTTTCTCAAGCTGATCAATAATTATATTTTCAGTTATTTTATTGATTGAGATTTCACTATATGCCTGAGTTTGAGAATCAGAATATGATTTAATTTTACTGCTTTTACTCTGTTAACACTTGAGGTTCATTGTCATTGGTTGTGAAGAAAGAAGAAAAACAGTAATTTGAAAGAAAATCATTGTGTTGCTTATCCAAGAACAAAATATCTATCTAATGTGTTGTGTATCTACACCACTTGTCTTTGAGACATCAAATACCATGATATCTGGACCTTATGCCTTAACAGACGGAGACAGAAGAATATTTGAGCATGTCAAAAATTATGATGAATAACAAAAGAATAGAGTAGACCATTATTGTTCAGAAACAAACTTTAGGATGGCAGACATAGGTAAATGTTGACTACAAAGCTGAGGACGTCACACCAAGTGACCCTTGCAAAGTTATCGTGAACAATTTACAAACTTGGATGGAAAATCTGTATATAATGCCACCAAAACTTAATGATATAATGGGTAGTAACATAAGGAGAATTCTTTGCATAAGCTGAATGAGGTGGAAAAGGTCAGCTTTGCCAAATCATGGTAACTTAGGAAACTAAATGTAGATTTGGAGATCTGAATGGTTTAATTGAGTTAAAGTATTTTGAGTTAAAATAGTTTAGCCAAGGTTTAGATGGAAATAGTGTTACTTAGTGTGTGGCCCACAGACGATTCCCAGTCCATGCACTACTTTCAAGGGGTCTGTGAATGAAATCAAGAAAAGCAAACTTAAATTCAGTATTTGATTTTCACTGTTGTGGAAAATATTAAAGCGTCTGAAAATCATAAAAAACTGGAGATATATGTATTTATGTAAATATACTGTGTCTATATATATACGTATGTGGACACGTACATACAAAGGGTAACTGAAACCGGAGATTAGAGCTAATGCAATAGTTCTAATCCCACATAATTACAATAAAGTATTTGCACAATGTAAGAAGGAATAATTATAAGTTTTAATTTCCTTGGAAGAGTGAGATAAATCTAGAACGGTCACGTTCTCTGTAACCAGTCACATTTGAATTGTTGCGTATCTGTATGCAAAAACATCGAAATTTGATCTCTCTGCATAGATGAATTTTTAATACATAGATTAAGCCATAGTTTAAAAAAATGCTGTAATATGAGGAAGAGGGTAGCAGGACACTCAAATAGTCGGTCTCAAATTCCTGATTGTTCTTTGAGATCTGAGGTGATGAGAGTAAAGAAATAACCACTGTTCTTCCAATTTGAATGACAAATATAAAATGGGTAAAACATAGTAGTAGTTTAGAAGGTAACTTTACAGCATGTAACAAAAGATGAGTAAAGTTGTGTTCACTCCATAAACATCTTAAAGACTGGGAAAATGATAGCTAATGCTCTTTCTTCAAGAGAATGTTCTGGAAAACATATCTGCTACATATTTTATGAAGTGGGTATCTAAATCATGTATCTGGAAAATTCAGTCATGTATAAGAGAGAGTCTCAAAAATCTCATCTTTTCCTGAAAACGGGGGCAGGGGGGCAGAGACGAGACATATATGCACTGTCAAGTTTGGGGGTTTTTTATTAGGTGTTAACATAAACAAAATCAGACCTACTATTTCAAGATTAACTTTGTCTTAAATAGAAAGAACAGCAAACATGGATTGTGTGAGTGAAAAGAGAGAATGTGGTTGGATTAAAGTTTCTTCATCCTTGTTTGCGAGCTGGATATCATCGGGATATTCAGGAATGTTCTCATGCGGAGAGTATGAAGCTCATACCCACGTTATTATCTGTGCAGTTGAAATACAAAGAATTTATGGTAATTTATTCTCTCTGCTGGTTTTCATTACAAGGGGTTTTATTCTTCGTAAGCCTTTCCTGCAAAGGGGAATAGTCTTCCTGTAAATGTAGGTTTTGTGACATGAATCCATGGGGACTGTCTGTCTGATTTGGAGTTGCTAATGGATTCGGCATATTACTGGAGCATTTGCTCATCTAATACCACCTCCTTGAATCGTGAACTACATTAAGGTTTTGTTCTTGGCCTCCTTCTCTTCAACTGCTCCTTTTGTGGTGTCTGTGCCAATGAGCACATCCAAATCTAATTCTCTGTTTCTGATCTTACTGGTTCAGATTTGATTTTGAAAGCATTCTGTGTAGCTTTTCAAAGAAAGTTTGGAGAACCAAAATTGTAGGTGCAAATGCTGGAAATCTGAATCCATAGTGCATTTCAGCCCCAGATGTCAGATGTAAGAAGAAAGATCATGGGCTGAATGCTTTTAGTAAGGAAAAGCTGTCAAAGGTCCGATTGTGAATCTTTTCAAATGCGTATATATATGCGATGGTTATATTATATATGCTGGAGCTACTCTGTATTTGATCAGCAGCATGGACGTGCTAATACTGGGGCTGCTGGCTAATGCGAACCACTGCTTTTGGGAGGAAACGATGAAGCATGGTGTAATGAGATGGGGGTCACTGGATTGCCTTGGGAACGAACTCTCTGCACTGCCTAAGCCTCCTCTGCACTGGTGGAGCACGACTCCTGGGAAGCCACCTGTTTGTCCCCACTTTCCTCAGTCTCCCAACATAGGTGGTGCCTGTGCTGGGGTGGCTGTCCTCCTTGTGATGGTTTTATTTATACAGGAGTATGCCCATATAGGCTGGTCATCTCCGGTAGAAAGACTTGCTTTGATGGCTTAGGTAGATGTAGCTACTGACTTCAGGTGCTATTTGTTTTCGTGGTTGGGAATCCTAGGGTTGTTTCAGGACTTTAATTTTTCCCCTGGGATAGTATTAGCAAGGGACCTGTAGACAAAATCGGAACCCTGTTAAATTTATCTGTTGTCGATGGCATAGCATCTTACTATAATAGAAATCTCTGTGATTTAAACAGTATTGCTTTTCAAGCAAAAACAGCAGTCCATGTGAAAAGGACAAAAAGGCCTGAAGTAATTCAACACTTACATGGTCAGTAGTTGTTTTCCTGCATTGTTTTTTAAATCCATCTGCCTCTTACATGCCTCAACGCTTTTATGTCTGTAGCATTCTTTGCCAAAGCTGCTGTTGTAATGAAGGGGTTAAAGAAGAGAGACAAGCTCATCGGGCCCTTCTCTGCTACCTCCACAGGGACTAGTGAGGCTCAGAAACAGGTCTGAAGAGAACAAAAGCTGAGGAGCATGACTGGTCTAAACCAGCTGCCTCACTTGAAGCTCAGGAACCTGTAGCTGGGTTCTGGAAACTTGGAATGGGTCGGCTTGTGAGAAAGGCAGATGAAAGCAAAGCCTGGTGGGATAAAAGCTCTTACCTGAAAGGAAACTCGAACTTTTCTGCGATGACTTGACAGGGGCAATTATATATGCCAGTGCAAATATATGCTGATAACCCTGGTAGGAAACTTGGGATGGAGTGACAGGACAAGCCATGAAACAAATGGGGAGAATAAAGTATCAGCTGGAAAAGATATTCTGTGTGCAGAGACAGTAAGAAGAAATTCTCTGTAAACTGCAGGAGCACCTGAAGTAGCTGGAAAGTATAGCAAAGAAACAGTCCTTGCAGCATTGCAAAGAAAAAAAAAAAAAAACACAACCCCAAAACAAAAAAAAACAACAACAAACCCCCCCCCCCAACAAAACTAAAAAAAAGGACAGGGGACCTTTGGGAGGGTACCTTTGAGGAGGTAGCTATGGATGTGGATGTACTAGCTTTGTATAGGTCCTCTTCAGAAGATGCTCAAGTGTCATATAACACTATATCAAATAAACATAAATGAGCTCCTGCATCACCAGGAGGAAAGAAATGCCAGGGAAGCTAATTTGATACTAGAATCCAAATGGTAGGAGTTTAAGCAAAACTGTTTTCCTGAGACATGTCTGGGGAAGGTGACTGAAAGTTACGGGTCCAGAAATGTGGAGAAAACCATGGACCAAATGTGTCTGAAACGGTTCCTGCAGGATCCTCTGATGGAAGTCTTAATCTGGGTCTGGACTGACTGAAACAGGAGAAAGAGCATTGGCCTTTCCAGAGGACAGAGGGGCTAGGTGAGATTTGGAAGGGATTTTGAGTCAGTGATTCTCACCTGAAACAGAGCTGAACTTCATTAATGGGTTGACTGGAGAACCATATCATTATCTGCAATGGAGACAGACGGGATCGAGCAGCTACCTGAGAGTTAATGTTGGGAGAACATTTCTGCAACTCCTGTCAAATCTGTTGCACTCAGCATAGGTCAAAAATCACAGCTTGGAGTTTTGAGGGGTGGTAATTGGCTGACTCTCTGGATGATCCCGTTTCCAGCTGTGATGCTGCAGGAGCAGTATATAATGTAGACATGATGATGCATCACACAGCCTTAGCTGGAGGAACGCATCGGCTTTTGTATAGCATTCAGTAGTCTTAATTCTTCAAGTGACCTTGTCCTAAGGTTCTTGTCCCAAGGACTAAAAAGTCCTTGGTCTTTTAACGCCTCTCTGTTCTCTAGCATGTCATGTTATTAAAGGTCACAGCTATATCCAGCTGTAATTTATCGTCTTAATAAATTATTAGGGAATATTTTAACAAGTTGTTAATACGTAGTTACAATGATCAAGAGCCAGAAAGTTTCTTTATAACAATGGCTTATAATGCTTTAAAACACTATTTTACCGATGTGGCAGGTATCTGTCAACTAGGTGTACTACTTGACTGTTTTAGAAACTTACTTAAAATGTTAACTGCTTGAGAAATGTTGGCCGTAATTTAATTTCTGGGTTTATATTCTGGCAAATGATGGCTTCCTTCAACCATTTTTCAAGTAATCATCTTAATAGCGCTGTAGTACAGTATTCGCAGGAGTGGAAGACCCTGTGAAACAAAATGCATGCCATTCACACTGCTGCTGCCTAGCTGGGAAAATACTTCTATATATATTTATATAGATATATTTATATACATATATTTTTTACTCTCTACAAATCAAGTGCCTTTCTGACTGAACTCTTAAACTGTCAGTCTTCAAACCTTAGCAGTTATGCTGTTCCATATATTTTTATTCAGAACATCTTCTAGCACTTCTAGGTAGCTGTATTTTGGATTGTTAATGTTTTTACAAGGTGATAGTTTGGGCTGCCATTGAGAATTGGTAGTCATCGCTTTGTGCATTGAAGTTGTACGGAGTTCATCCTTCTGTTATGACAAGGTTTTTGGCTGAAGTCATATATTTTTGACTGAAACTCTCCGATTACAGAAAATTGGTAACTTCATTTTTTGGGACAGATCTACAGCAGTATTTGTGATGTTCTATCAAGTTGACTGTATTTTCTCTTCAAATGTGATGTTACAGATCCCTTGGAAAAAAATAGTTTTAATCATTGTTACATCCTGTAATATATTTTTCAGTTTGTCCTTGTTTTTAACTGGTATTCTTATTTATGAGGAAAATGAAAAACGTTATGAGTGGAGAATGGTAAGAGAATCATGGGGTTTTGATTTTGTGAATATTAATTTTTATAATAATAGAGAATTATAACTCTGGGTTCTGAGCAAGGAACAATTAAGAGGATGGTGGTAATATGTCATTCCAAGGACGGACAAAAGTATTCTGATTTGTCTGGAAATAGTTTTGCTTCCTCACGGTTATGTGGCATCAGGCCTGCCGAACACGCTGCTGCACACTCTACTCCAGGTCAGTCATTTGACAGAGAGCTGCTGGGGTTTTGTAAGCTTTTAGCACTTGGCAGTTCTGTTTCTGTGTCTGAGATCATCTCTGTTTAGTTTTGTAAGAGTTTTTTGGAAATTACCTTCTTTGTAACTTGAGGGAACCTCCTCAGAGTAAAGTGTGCCCTGTAACTGAGTTCCCAAACCCTGGAGTAATGTCATGGCAATAATTAACTTAAAATAGGAAATTTCTTTGATTTTTTTGTGTAGATGCCAGCATTTTTTCTCCTAGATTGCTGTGCAGGAGGTATCTCAAATTAGCAGATACTATTTTTAAAGCGTAAAACTAGTTGATATTTATCACTTAAGGCAAATGTGATTGCGTGTTAAAGAAGTGAAAACGTAGTAGCTTCTGTGGACACCGTGTACTCATTTCTTCACCATAGTAATTTTCTCCCTTCTCAATACATCCCTGACTGAAGAAGCAGGAGTGAGTCCTATTTGCATATGCAAACTGCAAAGCCTTGTGAATTGGACGAAATACGAGGAAAACATGATTAACAGCTGTGGTCAGGCCAAGTCCCCACTTCATCCTCAGCAGTTCCCATGGGCTCTGAGTGAGTTTCCAGTCTCTTCTCATCCTCTCTCTAGAGATATTAGACAAAGATACGGATACAACCCCAGCCTAGGGCAGGATGTGGCAAAAATCATTCGATGCTTGTCCTTCTTACCATTTTTTTTTCTTAGAGCCTTATACAGGTTAGGGTAGAAATGTTATCATGCTTTGTGCCGGTTTGCTTTTGAGACAGGATGCCATGAGTTCACCTTGGGACTTGAGTGTGAGACTTCTGCGCTTTAATTCCCACCTACTGCTCATGAGGCTTTCTGGATTTACACCATCACAGGAAACAAAAATGGTGAGGATGAACCTGATGGGGATGAGCAGAGCCTCACGTTGCCTGGCCACACTTCTTGCTTAACATTTTGGAAGCCAAGGGAAGGGAAATAACCCCTGACCTTGACTCTGGGTCCTGACATTTCTTTTAAGTATAAGTAAGCAAACGAGCCTTCCAGAAGCAGCTGAAAGGAGAGGGACTTTGAGTGACAGACATTAACTGAGAAGACATCGGTATCTCCAGACTCCTGATTTTTTGGTTTAACCACTAGGAACTGTTATTCTATGCAGACGCATCTTTGCCATTGAATTTGGTTTTGACCTCCTCTAAGTTGCCTCTTTTCACTAGATATCTGAGTTGCTTCTCACTAGATACCTTATTTGTGGAAGATGAATTAAATGTTTCAGGAATTAAAGTCTTGCTGCAGTTGGGAATAGTCATTCAATATCCACGCATCACCCACTATAAAATAATGTCATTTTCACACATATGCTGAATAATTCATGTTACATATATAAATTTTGAAGTTCCATGTTGGCATATATCATTCAGGAGAACAGCGTTCCAAGTTACATCTTTTCCCAAGCAGAGGATAGACCCAAAGTCATATTTCAAACTATTAATGCAATGTTACTTTCCTAAATGCATCATTAAGTGCTAGTCTGGATTTCCAGTGCTTTTGGTCAAATTGTGATATAAGTGGACAGTTCTAGTAAGCAAACAAGTAATTGATAATAGCTTTATTTTCCTGGGGGATCTATGCGATCCTCCTTGTGTCACGCCAAAACTTTAAACTCTGTATTTCATTTATTTGCTGGCTTCTAACTCTGCTCAGTGCGTGGTTCCTACCATATCCTGCCATTGTGAATTGCGTGAACTGTGAACTCCTTAAGCCAAGAGTTGAAAGAATAGTGACCACAACTAACAAATTGCTGCAATAATCTTTTGGAAGGACAGAAACCAAAAGGGACATAATTGGAAATTAGGATGACAGGAGAGATACACTGCATTAAATTACACCACGTTAGTAGTTTTACCATTTCTAAAAGGATACATAGGCAACTGTATTAGCTTAGTAGAGCAGTGTTACACTGCAGTTCTCTCTTCCCTTTGTACCTGTCAGTTTGTTGTAGTGCTACAATGGCGTCTCTCAGTTTGTCAATTCGTCTTTTTTTTTTTTAAAAAAAATATATTCAGAATGTGCAGCAAGCTACTTCTTCAAAAGTACAAAGCTCTTTATTTTTTTCTAATTTTGAAGTAAGCTCAGCTTTTTGATAAGGTCTGATACAGAGGGGAAACACATATGATGAATTCTTCCTAAAGATGTATCCTCTCCATTGAAACACTTACATGTAGTACGGTAAACTGCTAGGACTTATTTCAAAGAAATAGCAATAAATGAAAGCAATTGAAAAATAATGTTGAATACATCTGTATTTTATGTAGCTTTGTAAATAACTTCATTAAAAAAAAAGCAATCATTTAGTATTTTAAAACCTGCAAATCTACTTTCTTGGTGGAAAAAAAAATTGATGGATGCTGGGTATGCTATAGCACTTTCTTCATCTGCACATTGAAATATATGTTTCCACTTTGGATTGTATAGAAAACCTTTTCATAGAATTAAAGTTAAATTGGGTGTGACAGTTGATCATGATTAATCACCAGTTATTCGCTGAAATAGTTTTGTTTCTCAGTGTTGGAAAATAGGATTCTGCAAGTAATTACACGTAGTGGGAAACATCAGCCATATTTTTATGAAGTCTGAAAGATGGGAAGCATGTGATGTGAATGGATGCTTATGTATTTTACTTGGAGGTTACAGTGACCTTTCTTTTGTTACCTTAAAAACAGGTAGTGAGGTGGAGAGAGAATCATAGAAGAATTTTGACTGAAAGATGACTGACAAGTCAGACTGCCCAGAAAGCACCGTGTCTGTGAGGGCTTTTCATGGCCTCCCGTCGTTGCTTGGTGTAGGAGAAACATTAAGCTGGGTGCAGGTGCATTTTCATACAGGCTTCTATGAGAGGAAATGTTGCATGTTTCTAAGCATCCTGGGAGCTATAAAACTTGTTAAAGGCAAAATGAGTCCCAAGAGCCATGAAAGAACTTTGAAAAACTTATTTTGTCCCCCCCTCAGCTTTAGCTTCAGAATGGACAATGTAGTAGCTGAAGTACTAAGTGGATCAGTCTTTCTGCCAGCCTGGATCTTGACTTAGGAGTTGACATTGGAAGACCTTTCCTACTTCTGTGACTCCCAAGTTTGGAAGGGCTTAATAAAAAAATTACATATATTCAGTGTTTCTGTACATGCACAAGTAGTGCTTGGGCACAGATTAAGTACAGCATTCATTTTGAAGGAAGTTACTAAACCATAAAATATAAAATTCGTGACATTTTACTTGCTAACGGTTTTTAACTCAGGAAGTTTTACTATGCCACAGATGGAGGAATGCTGTATGTGGGGTATTCAGGTGAAATTCGAATTGGGTGTTAAATAATTCCCAGCCTCATAAAGAAGCTGAATTCCTTGGGATGAGGAAAATTTTCAAAGATTGAGATGAAAGATTTCAAACAAGATCACATTCTGGTTTATAGTTGGTTCTTAATGAGTTTTACTTCATAGGTCTGTGTTTTAATTATCTTCTGTGTATCAGGATGAGCATCCAGTATGTTTGCATGTGTTAATTCTTTCAAAAGTTATTTTGATACAAATAATTTTACTTGAATTTTCTGCACATTAATTAGTCTTGTAGGGTTTGATTCTCTGAGCATCTGCATAAAGTATTTGACAAAACGCACCCCAGTGAAAATACTGCTGCAGCTTGCATCTTAATATAAATAGTAAAAATCATTGGAAAAAATCACATTAAAATGAATATTGAGAATGTTGTTATGAAAGAATATGAAATAGATTATATGAAAGAATGGATTTTGTTTTTGGGGGGGTTGTGATTCTTTTTTTTTCTTTCCCAAAAAAAAAGCATTTTGCTGTCATTCCCACTTTGTTTCTTCAGAATTATAGTGGTAGTGTGACTCTGATAACTGTGTTAACAACTGTGAAATGCGGGTCATTACGGAGATTAGGCTGGCAGCCAGTTGCATCGTTATTGCCTGTCAATCTTATGTGCTTGGTAAATTATGAAGTACTGCAAGAGATGTAGCTGTATGTATTAATATTTCTTGAAGACTTCTCAAGGATATTGTAATAAGCTAAAACAAATGTTTCTAATGCTGCAGTAGAGTTCTTAATTGGATGGAATATGTAACCATACAACCATAGATTTCCATCGCCAGAAGTGATAAATGATAGTGGTTGGAGTTGTTCTCATGCAAATGTAATTACTGGCAGGAAAAAGCAGCACTTCATTATGCATTCTGCTTTTGTCTTTTTGGTGGCTTTGCAGTATTATGCTTACACACTACTATGACCATCTTTTGTATTTGTTAAAAACCTGGGTACCTTATTTATGCGGATATTAAGACAGCGAACATGTATTTGTAGGCCAGACATTTGGATGCATATACACAAACACGAACACCCGTATGGCATGCACATCCATACTGCTTTGTGTTCCTGTGCATCCTGAGAGATAGGAAACTTGTTAAAAGCAAAATCAGTCCCCAGAGAACCAAGCTATAATGAAAGAACCTTGAAAAACTTATTGTACGGCAACCCTTAGACTCTTGAGTTGCTGTTGCAGAAGCACGTGCTGAGCATTAGACCAACATCTGACATGTGACACGTGTCTTATTTGTCAACCCCCACGAATCCCCTTCCCACATCTAACTATGTGCATCCAGTCCAACTGGAATAGCTCAGGCACTGCTAAGTCTTCAGGCTCCTACAGTAGAAAACATTGCAGTGCATATAGATCATAGCAAGATTTGGCAAAAGTATTTAGTTTGCAGTTAGGGGCTTCTGCAAGTCATCTTTCAGCTTGCAAATATTTTGTGTTTTTTGTTTTCCCTACTTTATTGAAGCAACTTACTTTTGAAACAAATAGTAGGATTTTTACTGTAAGTTTTATGAATTCAGGTTTTCAAAACCTTCTCAAATAGCTCAAGTTTCACACTTCTGTCTCCTCTGCAAAACTTCAGGAGGCTAAGACATGTTGCACCTCACATTTCTTTTTACTTTTATTAGAGATTGATTGTTCTGTGAACGCAAAAATAAGCTGTGGCCTGTCCTCTTTTTTAACAGTATTGTGGTTTCATTATCTATCGCCTTTTCAAGTCCTGTATAAGAATATTCATAATTTTTCTGGTGATTCAGACCTGTCTAAAGGTTGGCTTACAGAGAGGAAGCTTATTTGCAAGAATTACAGACCTTTGAGCCTGTGCTCTGGCTCTAAGTCTTCTGTAGTGCAACACTCTAGAAATTCTAGTACTAAAGAAAATGGCAGTGATGAAACTTTTTTCATATTCTGTAGTATGTTTAATTAATAAATTCATTTTCACAGCCTTTAGGTATTTACCAGTTCTGAAAATATGGCCCATCTCTAGGTACTTACTTGAAGGGATAACTTGAGGCATCTTTCCCCTCCATTTAAAATAATTTGGACTAATAAATGTAATATTAGAAATCCACAGCATGTGTAAGATTTAGACCTGTAACTGCTGTTGCTTAGGAGCTCTACATCTAAAATTTCTGAACAGTTTTTTAAAAAGCCTCTTTCTGAAGGAGCTACTCAATCAAATATGATAAATGCTAGGGAAAGCTTCTTAAACCATAAATACTTCTTTTAACAAGAAGTATGTGAAAGCTGGCAAGTGAAATCTAACAGGGTTTTTCACTGAGGTTTAGAGGCATAAGTGCCTATGTTATTTTTTAAAATGTTACGTGTGTCATTTAGGGCTAGATCTGCACTTTGATGCTGAGAAAGTAGGTACATCTCTAGTATGCTTGACCCTGAACTGGAACACAGACCTCATGTTAGATGCCCATGTTCCCTACACAGTGTGTGAGGGGAATTGACCATCACAAGGTGAGATCTCAGCCGGACAAGGTTGTAAGCAAGAGCTCACATGTCGCTGTCACACCACTTGCACTTACCTTGAATTAGCCAGTAGGTAACTCCGTGAGTGAGGTGAGTTGGGGATTCTCTTGGGTCTGCAGGAATATGGTTTTTTCCACCCCAGCTCCACAGTCCGTGCATTCCTCTTTTGAAGGCACATGCCCATACCCTTTCTTAAAAAACTTAAGCGGGACAGGGAATGGAGGAAGCCACTCTTTTCTTTGAAAATCTCTCATTGTGCCCCTGTATGATAGTCCATTTGACCAGTATGTGGGGTCTTAGGTTCAACTCTTTAATCGTAGAGGACTCAAGCCTATACCTTCCACCTCCACATCAAGTCCCTAAGCCACACCATTGCAAGCTTGGCTACAATAGCACATACTTTTTTTTCTTGTCATGGTGCACAGTGTTGGCATTTGTACTGACAAAGTGTTGGACAAAGATGAGAGAAAGCAGAAGAGAAATTGTACCCTTGCAGCTTATGGAAACTTACCTTCCTGGGGAAGGGACTTCTTGTCTTCTCCTTCTGGGAGTATTTCACTGTTCCACATTAAAGAGATTGCAGATAAAACCAAATTTGTGTCCTGTCTCCTGAAACGCTACAGTAACAGTGGGTCACATTTCATCTAGTATGCAGTTTGTCCCATCAATGACAAATGTTTTCTTAAAATCCTTTAAGATCTGTTTTAATTAAATTTCCAGCCAGGAAAAAAAATAATCTCTGAACAAATCCAAAGATATGGTAGACTTACTTAGGCAGAGATGCCTGATTTCTGATCATATGCTTCCAACTGCTTCATCGTGTCAAAAGCAAGATGCAGAAACTGTCCTTTTAGGTATCATGGGACCTCACTTGACATGGAAATTGTGGTTTGCTCTCTCTATGGAGTATGTCATGCCTTCAGAGGCTGGTGGCAGCTGAGCGAGGATTTTTAGGGTCACATTATAGGAATCTGGAGACCTAAAGGCCGTTATGAAGTCTCAGTGTAGGTACCCAACATCGGCATTCAATCTATCCCTTAGGCTGTTTTGAATCTTATTGCTGATATTTCATATTCTGTGGTACAATAAAAACAAACGTGGTTTCCATTGGCATTTGTCTTTATAGAACATGGCAGATGCAAACTGCATCTCTCAAAGGTTTGAAGTTTGTTGTTGTTTTTCTCCTTCTTAAATGCTGTGTGGAAATTTAGCTGCCAACATTCAGCTGTCTGGGATAAGGTATAATGGAAATTGTATCCTTGCCAATTTAAGAATCCCTGCAAGGCATTTCTGAGTATACATTTGCATAATGAAGCATAGAGGTGTTTCTGTGGGATGTTTTTGAAAGAATTTTGCTGTAATATATTACAGTTAATATTTATATACTGAATTTAGACTTCCCCTTCCAACTCAGAATAGCATTTAACTACACAAAACTTAACTTTATAGGCTTGTGTAAATCTCACTGACTTAGTATGTTTAAGTATTATGCTGAATTACAAAATTCTTCAGCTAGTTTCTTTGGAAATGTTATCTATGTTGGTTTATGGTTCTGGTAGATTTTGAGATAATTCAGTGGAAAAGAGAACTTAGCCTTGTAGAAGCTTTTTTAACCTCATTACTCTCTAACTTCTTTAAGTGTTGGACATTTAAGTTATGATTAGACAGTTATAATTTTCACTGTGATATATTTTATTAATGCACAATAATATCAAAAGAGGACAAACCCAAATGTTCTGCATCAGAAAAAAAATGTAGTATTAAATGATGTACCCCAACAATCAGAACTTTTCAGTGCATGCGTTCCTGGGTGCAAAATTGTCTCCTTGACCTCTTAGTATCCCCAAACAGATGGGACAGTCAAAGACCGTTAGAACAATCTTCTGAGTATTATTGGAACAGCAGCAGGATACTTTTCCCACTGTAGGTGGGTCAACATAGGAGGAGTCACAGAATCCAATATGTGATTGTGTCACCTGACTCACCATTATTAATGCAGAGCCATCTACCGTGTGTACATTTCTGACCATGACTGTAATGCCTAATAGGAATAGTGTCAAAATGCTGTCATAAGATCAAACCCAGTGAAAAGAAGAGGAAATATATGTATGCTTTATAAATGCATTTATTAAATACAGGGTATTTGAGTTGAAAAATTTTAGCTATCAGTTTTCATTTGCAGCAATGATGAATCAACAAAAGTGAAATTGTGTTTTATGAGGAACAGTACTACTTTTGCACCTTTCAGAGTCAGCAAATGTCCTTGTTGGGTATAAAATAATCTCTCTACTTCTGAAAGTATTAATCAACCTATTCTTACACAGCATTGAGTGCTTGCAGCTCATTTTATTGGGCATCACTGATACTCGGCGTTCATGGAAAACGCTGCCTCTGATGCGCGTGTTAGTAGCGGTCATTTCAAATTAGTCATCTGGGTATAACTACAGATGTTGGAAAATACCAACTTAGCCAACTGTGGCATTTAAATGGTTGAGGTCAGATTGCTTGAAAACAGACATAAGATGACAAAACTAAACCACCACGCACCCAGTCACGTCACCCGTGTGAGTGTCGGTTATGACATTGCTCTGTCAGATTTGTAATGGGCTTGCAGGATATGGCCCTTATGTTTGTTGGTGAAAAAAAGCTATTTTGTTTCTTTTTCTCTGATAGTTCACATCATGTGCGACTTCTTTGTTCCATTTAAGTATGGAGAGGGATTATAGTGCTACTACTGAAAGTGACGCTCTAATATAATTTACAATTCACTGGAATAATTGTGAGAGTTGTGCAAACTGCTTTGTACCTCTTCTAATTCCCACTGGCTTGATTAGCAACACATTCACTCTTATATCAGCTGAAAAAGTGATAATTACCTCTGACTTCATGAATAAAGCTAGGGAAATTCTTTTTTGACAAGTCATAAATTTGCTGAGAAGCAGAGTTAGTTAGGGATCAGAAATATTTGCATTTTCAAGGATGGTTATTGCTAGTAGTTTTGACTGAAGAAGAAAAATGATTTCCCCAGATGCTGCAGTGTCTTGTTTCAGCATTTGCAAAATTAGATCTTTACTCTTTTTTTCAAAATATTTCACAGCTTTTTACTTAAAAAATGATTTTTCCTTAAAGAAAGAACGTTTGTAAGGATTGACTAGCTTGAAAATAAAAGGAAGCATTTCATTTTGGATTGAAGATAATATTTCAGGTTGACTCAAAATGAGATTTATTATTTGTATTATTACTGTATTATTTTGCAGCAATATCTGTTCTATTTAAATTCAAACTCTCCGTCCCCTTTTAAAACTTTTTTTTTGTTTACTCTGAGTGCTCAAATCTGTCATCAGCCCAGCTCTCATCCAGAGTTTGTATGAAAAATCACTTGAAAGTTTCCAGCAAAATGCGTGTAATTTATGTTTCAGAATATGTACAATATCTCCACATAAAAAGACAATCCCATCAGAATATGTTATGGGAATATTACGCTTTGCCAAACAGCTGGTTTATGTTGGCAGCTTTACAAACACGTTCTATAAAAGTCAGATCTGAGAGAAGATTCATCGCTTCCTCCAGTTTGCTGGAGGGAGCTGCAAACTTGAGAACTGGTGGTCCCCATCGAAGTCCACGTTTTCAGAAGGTGTAGGCACAGCCTTATGAGATGGAGTATTCAATCCCTTCTCCTGCTGCATCACAGGCAGCTGAGCAAGGATGGCTGCAGTCCTGGGGTTCAAGTGAAGTCTCTTGGTCTCTCTAGTCTTGTGGAAAATGAGAATCAGCCACATCCGTCGTGGATGAAAGCCGAAGGAATTGCTCTGATCTGCTTGAAGATCAGCCTGTGTTCATTCGGTTGAGTATTAGTTCTGAAGGTTAAAATGATCGCATTGAATATCAGTTTGAATTGTACCCCTTCTGATCAGAAAGCCTTTGAAAGAAAAGGGGCTGTTGGTTTATATAGGTCCATGCAGTGGCCTATGAGTGTAACTTCATGTTGTTGAGCAGGTTTTAGATGCGGAGACGCTGAAGCGGGTGCTTCCTTCTCTGCCCTCGTTGGAGCTCTTCCCCCCTGCGAAGGGGTCCTCAGAGCTTCTGTGCGTTAAGGCAGGGACGGCTCACCTTGCTTAACCTCTTCACTGTTACCACTAAAATTACCAGGTTGTCTTCCAGCTGTTTGATTAGGTGGACGCAATTTCTCTTCTGGTAAGTAGAGGTTGTTGTGTACCTAGACAGCTCACATGAAATGCTTCTAACTATGCTGTATTACCCTTCCAATAAATAATTTTCTATTTAACAGCTTCTGCACACAAAGCAGATCTCCCCAGGGAACAGGCAAATGAAGCTATTACTGGATACAGTTCAGATGTATTTTCCTGTCTATTCTGCTTTCCTGTTGTGTCACGTAATCTTTTGTGCCTGCACGTGCTTGTCAGGTCAAGTATTCTACAATTGAGAACACATGAAAATCTTTAATTGAAAAAAAACCAGAGTGTCATCACATATCAATTAGGTATCTGCCAAATGACTGGGTGGCAGCTGTATGTGTTTCAGGATTGCCGGTGAGTGACCCTGCGGGCAACGGAATTCGTGTTCTTGCCTGTTCGTACTTTTTATCTGCCACTTCACATCCCAGGATGCAAAACTCATGTTTCAAGCTCCAGGTTTTCATTATTGACTTCAAGGTACGACAAGAAGATAGTGCATCCTTGGGAGGTGAGGTGGATTGTTTATTTTTTGCAGTTAAGAGAAATAAAAGTGTAGTAAATATTTCATGATGTTCCTATGAACACCAGGAAGCTCCTATCATCTATAGCAATAAATTTCCTGAAACAAAAAATAGTTGTGCATCAAGCTTTAATGCACAGGTTTTCTGTACATGCCTCTTCCATGTATCTCCTTGTGCATGCTTGGAGTTGGGCAACTTCAGACAACTTAATTCTGCTAGAAATTGAAACGGCTGAGAAACTCGGGGGGAAAAAAACCACAGAATCATTGTGCCATGGCCTCTCCAAGAGCTGCACTTGGAAGCAGTTGTATCAGCAGTTGTTCAATTTCGTAGCGGAAGATAAACGTGCTCCTGCACACACAGTGAGCTGTGCAAACCCTGTTCGTATAAACTGCGAGTCATTTCCAACCACTGGAGATGGTGGAGCCTCTGCCTTGCCCTGCCTTTTCCTGAAGGCTGCAGGAGGAGATGTTCACCTTCCTCTGTGCTGAGGGCAGGCTGAGGGAAATGATAACTCTGTGTTTCCCAGGGGACAAGAAAGCATTCGCTGGCGTTTGCTGGTGACTACACCCATGATTTGTCCTTCCTCCCCAGGGAGACTGCCTGTTCCCAGCAGTGGCTTCTTACATCCCCCTTCTCACGTGTTTTCAGAGGGGAAACCTGCTGCTTCCAGCCCCTTTCTTTGCTTTGGTCTTGGTCTCTGACTGTGGTTGTGGCTCTCCCTCCCTTATTTGCTGGTTCGTAGGGAAAGACACTGGCAATTTGTCCATGTATTACACGAGAATTACGCACACAGTCATTCGTGTCCCATTCGTGTCCCACAGCAGGCCAGCATAGCCCTGTGTCTGCTTATATGGCAGTAAGCGTGGCAGCGGTAGCAAACTACAGCACCGGTTTCTTTATCAGGTCTGCCTTCCAGGACAGTGCAGGAATAACATTTAAGGTTGTAAAGGTTCTGTCCTTAAATGTGAGGCGGTTTAGTATGGGTTTTCTCCCATAATTAGTTTGGAAGTTTATAGGGGGCTCAGAGGGGCGGGGGGGCACTTTGTAGAGTCTCCTGCTCTTTGTGCATCTACTGCTAATTAGTGTCTTTGCTCATTTGGGTGTTCCTGGCTGACCATGCAGCCCATGCTTTCCCAAACTGAGATGCCTATCCCTTTCAGGCCAAATCTCACCATTTACACGCAGCTCATCCACTTGTCTGGTACCATGGAGGAGACTGGCCCCTCTCATCTGCCCAGCCTGAAAGTACAAGTGCTCTGGTGGTGTCCCTTTGGTGCCACGCTGGCCGGCGCTTGAGGAAGAGGCGCCAGAGCCTCTCCTGCTCCTTTGGGCTGGGCTCAGGACCGGGGCTGTGCCAGGGACACCGTCTCCAGCCTTGTGGAGGGTGGCTGCAGTCCCAGTGACACCAAGCCACAGTGGTGCTTCACAATGCTCTCAAATGGCTTACAGCCAGCCAGCATGGCAGCTCACCACCAGAGGCAACCCAGCCAAAGCACTGCAGCCTGGATGGCACAGCTAAGGGCATCTCCTCCCCCTGACCATCTCCCCTTGCTATCTCCCCATCCCTCCACAGAGGCTGGCTGTGTCTTCCTCCCCCTCTCTGGCACATCATGGCATCAGGGCTCCTGCCTCACCTTCAGATAACTTTCTTAGCTTCTGGTAGAACAGAACCAATTTTCTTTCCAGTAATTTTACTTTTCAGTTAAGCCTCTTCTAACTAACTGCACTTTCTGAAATTAACAGCATATTTTTCAGACAGTGTCTGCTTCCAGAGTGATAAGGTCTGATGTTTATAGTTAATACCAAGGAGTGGGATGCAGAGAGGCTCCTGCTTACGGCTATAACACCCAAGGCCAACCAACTGTGTTATGTACCAAGTTGGAGGGTTGGAAGCGGAACAGCATAGAGGGGTTGCACCTGCAGGGAGGAGCAGACAGGGCAGGTGACCCAAAACTGACCAACAGGGTATTCCATCCCATCTGCCTCATGCTCAGTATAAAAGCTGAGGGATCAAAGGGTCAGCTCTCTTCCTTCAGTGGTCAGCGTCCAAGGAGGACTCTGTTTGTCTGCCTTTGATCCCGATCCTGAATCCAGATCTGGAATCCAGTTCCCGTCCATCACTGAGTCCAGTCTAGGTCTTTCACACTGCCTGCTGGTGACATGATTGTCATCCTGGGACCTTGATACGGGTTTTGTATATATTGTATGTATTTCGTTATCTTCTTATTAATATTATTATATTTTCTTTTTGTTATCAGTATTTCATTAAAGTAGTTTTAGTTTTCTTTTCAACCCATAAGTCTCTCTCCCTTTAAAAGAGAGCATCTGTCATTCATTTAGTGGCCAGCCCAGCCTAAACCACAGCAGTATCCCTGGAACTGGCTACCTGATTCCTGTTAATCTTGCTGTTTATCACTGTTTGCTATGGTTATCTCCAATATACCAGCCAAAGACTTAAAAAAAAAAAGTCTGCAGTGATTCTGTAGTATGACTTGTGTAACACGAGCCTTTGATTTCTCTAAATTCAGGAATTAATCCTATTTAAATTTGAGCAGCCTGCAGATAAATATTGATCTTGATTTAAAAAAATGTTTAGTAATGGAAAACTGACATTCTTACAAAAATGTTACTGAAAATCAATATTAATGATCCAGAGAGCTTTTTGGCTTAGCTGTTGAATCGAAGTCATCCAGACTGGACTGCCTGTCTTGCTAACGTTGTTTAATATTGTTCTAAGTTATTGTTGGATTAGAAATACACTGCTATGATTATCATGATATATTACATCATCTAGTGTTTTCTCAGCTGTAGAACAGAAATACTGTATTTACCACTTCTTTTTTTTGCATTATACTTGGTGAGCTATATGACAATCATGAATCTTTATCCTAAAATGCTGCAGAGAGATTTTATTGTTTTTTTAATTCTACTAATCACAGACTTCTTCTTGAATCCTTTTAACTCTTGTAGCGATTGTCTTATAGCTGATAGTTTGTAGTTTCTGTGCATCACCATCTACTTTCACTTTCTCCTGTATCAAAGAAATATCAGTGGCTCATAAACTGGTAACACCATTTCTAGACGGCATGTCCCCCTTTGCCTGCTCTCACTCACACATCCTTTCCAACAAAAGTTTTAATTCCTCATTTTAATTATCTAATCATGCTTTTCTTCCCACCCCAATGTTTTTTATTATTCTCAGCTTGAATTTTTCCCAGTAAGTGAATTGTTCTGGCATCTCCTGTCCACAACCCAGGTTTCTAGTTCTGATGCAGACACAATATTTTCTCTTCCCATCTTTAGGAATTTCTAATAAAATTGTTTTGAAAATCTTTTATTTTTGTGCTGGAGAAATACTCATTTGTTCTCTCTAGCCATTTAACTTTTTGTTATCAGTTTTATCATGCTGTGATCATCCTGACTGACCTATTTCTTGCAAGGTTGGCTCCCCTTCTGCTGAATTGGAGGGCATCTGGGTTATCAGCCTTTTTCCTTAAGAAGATGGGCGATAGTCCTGCACAACCAAACCCTTCTGCCTTTGAGGATTGCGAATACATCTGTTCGCCAGGTTAATCTCGGACCAGAGGGAAGCCTAATAATGTTTCAAGATCAATGGCGATTTGGGAGGATGTGCAATAGGGAACAGATGTTGCATGTGGATATTCATCCCAGTGCTTCCCTGTGCTGGCTGACATTTCCGTTTTATCCAAGTTGGGCCCACACCAGCTGGCTTTTATCCAGATGCCAGACATTTGTCTAAGTAGGGGATGGAACCGCTGGGCATCTAAGAGAGGTGCCATATCTCATCACACCAGAGGTGCTGCAGCCCAGACCTCGCCAGGCATGCGTGCAGCTTCCCAGGGGAGCAGTGCTGGGGGGGAGCAGCCAGGTGCAGACCCCCTGTCTTTGCCCATTGCCCTGCAGACCTCAACAGCCTCAATGATTTCATCCTAGTCAAAGGCATGAATCAGCATGAACTCCAAACTTGTGAATATCTAGAAAAATCAGAGGTCAAATGTTGCTCGAAATAGCTGACCACTGCATTTTGGACTTGCTGTACCCAGAATGGGCAGGCTGGAGCTTAGCTGTTCCTTCACAAGATTTGGTTTACACAAAACATGTTTGCTTCTGTAGCACAACGTTTTGCATGAGAGCAATATGCACTCCTATGGAGGTCTGCATTGCTTGTGAATGGACGGTAATTTCCAGCTGCAGTGAGCTTTTATTGAAATTCCCTGATTGCTATAAATTCTGCAGCTGCCCTCGAGTGGTTTGTCTACTCTGTTAAAGAGGACCCCCACCAAAAAGAGTCCTAAGTCTGCCAGGCTTTCCTATCAAGCAAATACCAGCAAATAATGCATTTCCGTTTTCAATTTCAAGAAAATCTGCGTTTTGTGACTGAAGGAGGTGTGCTGTTGAACCGTCGTGTTCGTTGGCCTGCTGTAGGCGGGAGCGGTACGGCCAAGCAGGGTGGAGATGAAGTGAAAGATGGCTTAGTGCAGAGCTCTAACAGAGGTATGACCCTTGGTCGGAAGAGGGTTACACACTCGTGTAACAGAACCAGAGGAAGGGTGAACCACAAAACCGTTAATTGCTGCCGGTAAATGTCGTTGACTGCGTAATACTGCCTTTATACCACTCCTTGTCTGCTGTATTCTGTAATAAGCTTTCCTTGCTTTAATTGTGAAGATCTGATGCTCCCGGAGGCTGAAGGATCAGTGCAGCCTTTGGGAACATGCATGTTGGCAATCCTCCTGTCAGGTTGAGGAGTAAGTCACTCAGAGGAGTGGCCACCTCCCTGGCAAGGGGTAAAGACAGACATCCCCAAGCCCTGTGCCTGGGGGACCGAGGGGGTGACCTGTGTCTGTACAGTATGCTGTTTGAAACCTTATAGCACATAAAAAGACTCAATCTGCAGTTGCAGTGCTTGCGGGTAGGGAGTTGAGGTTAAAGTCATGGAGACTGCCATGTGGGAGAACGGAGGAGAGCAAGTCAAAAAAAGCGTGAAGAAACTGTAACAGTGTGAGTAGCTCTAGGCTTTCTGGTTTTGTTTCATTTGGGGGTTTTTGTTATTATTACTACAAATAAACCTCAGACCTCTTTTTCAATTAACCATGGAAACATTTAGTTGGACTCCACAGCCAAAGCAAGTGGAAACTTTAAACTTTGTAGCTCTGTAAAAAGCCAATAGAGAAATTATCAGATTGATTCCAATGCCCCAAGTTGTCATCTAGCACCTTCCCTTCTGCATTTTACCCTACGATGAGGACAGAGCCTGGCCTTGGATGATCTGCGGAGCGAATGCTTCTTGTCTAAAGAGAATGCAATCACATTTCTCTGCTTTTTCCTACCTCCCAAACTCTTGGTCCCATGTCAAGGGGACCTCTGGTCAGGTCCTCCCACGAGTGCGGAGCCGATGAGCAGCACAAAGCATAGTGCTCACCATGATGTTCACAGCCTGTCCTAGCAGGGCCCCTTCACTGGATAGCTGAGAGGGTTCATGGTTACGTAGTTTTGCTGTCAAAGATGACCACTGCTGTCTGCCAAATTTCTACATTTGTAGCCAACCTGCACACTATCAGTTTGCTGGGTCTGTGTTCAGGCTAGACTCATGTGCGTTGCTTGTTATGAAGGCTGTGGTAGATGAAAAGGAGAGAAGTACGGTAAGACATAGTTGGTCCGATTAAAGAAAGATCTAACAATACAGATCTACAAATACAATCTTGTTGAAAGTTACTTCACAGTGAGTTAATAAAATTTGAGTTTATGACTTTGTTGGTCTGGTGTGAATAGTGGTCAGCATGGTTAGCTGGGGACCTGCATTCAAAAGCCAACTCAGGCGAACGGGGACAGTCTCCCTCCCTCCTTCCTGCTCTCATTCCTGGGCAGAGGTGGTAGCTAGACATCAAAGATGAAGGCAGGCTAATGAGGAATATATTCAAAGAGACATGAAGAAGTCAGAGATATAGTTATCTCTGGTAGCTTTAGCAGGAACGTTTTAAGATACCATTTTTTTTCCTAAAAACATTCTTAGCAGCACAAATCATCTACTTTCAGATTGTGAACTTGCTTCTGCAGTCTTGAAAAATTCTTCCAGTTTTAGTGAATGTTTCAGATAGCTGTAATAGAAAAGGTGTCTGCTGTGGGGCTGAGGAGGGTGATTTTGTCTGCCGGGGGGGGCAAAACAGTGCTTCTGAATGGCAGTTATAAGCTTGATCTCTTGCATGGGCTTATGTGGCTGCACACATTAAAAAAAAAATACCATCTCCAAGTTGTCTCAAATGCAACAGTCCAGCTGAAACACGGGTCGCTACGTAGCTGTACTTTGTTCTGCACAGGGTCTTCTCTTTCAATGTAGTTCAAGATCTCTCTCCTGTTCGAAGCCCTTCTGGGTGGACACATGTAATTGCCTGTAGGGTCATTTCTCCTTCTCGCTGACTGTTCTCAGCAGCTGTGTCTGACAGCGGGGAAGTGCTCCGTGACAAGTGGAGCCGGGCCAGTGCCGGCCATCAGGCTGCGGTGAATTGAACCTAGATTAACTGAACTTGTTTCTGCAGGAGCTGGAAATGATCATAGGTTGCACTTCATGAAGATCTCCACGTAAGATTTTATTTCTCCAGAGTAGCTTTCCCTTGATAAGTTCTTGATATACTCAAATTACTTGATAAGTAGTTAATAAATTCAAATTTAAAAATATATTTTACAGAAGTCAAATTATTTTCCTTGTAGGATGTTGTTGAAGAAAGAAAAGAAGAGAATAATTGTTGTTTTGTAAAACCCTAGTGGCAAGTCAGATGATATGCAATTTTGGGGGCATTTCTGAGGCCAACTGAAGTGAAGATATGTATTTTACCCAGGGACTTCATTGCTTCATTTTTAAGTGTAGTGTCTCATAACTGGAATTAACTGTGTAGTCCTTTTCTAGGGAAAAAATGTGGATTTGAACTGGGAGTCTATAGACTTTTTTTATGATTTAAATGCTTTGGTTTCGTGTTTATTTGGCTTTTATGCCAGTATTGATACCACAATTTATTTTCTGATTTTAGCCAGTTTGTATAGGATGTTTTAAAAAAGCCAAACCCCCAAATCTTACTGTTTACTGAGTAGCTAATATGAATGTTTTCTGTTCATGTATAATCTCATTGAATTTAGATTGTAATGTTAAAGGTGATCTTTACCAAAATCCTGTAGCTAGAACTTGAGAGGAGCAGCTGTTATATTAAAAATTAGCACATAAAGTGTCATTAAAATAATGATAGAGGTTCACAGAGTTGCATTCTAAGTGCTAATCATCCTATCTTGTGGATGGGTTGACTGCTGTGCCTTACTCCATGGTGCTTCATGGGTTTGGACGATTGACCTAAATTAATTGGTAAAAGGCTGGAGGTGGTAGGAATAAGAGCACAGATATGGATAATCTGCCAAATAGCTGCCTGCTGAACCCATCAGCTAAATTAAAAGGTCTTTCTCCATCCTTGATCTTTGCCAGTGTCACTGTTAGGTGTAAGTAGTGTACTCTGTGGGGTGTCCTGAGGATTTTCAGTGTACTGACTTGAATTGGCAGGGGGAGAAAAAATTACAGTGGACTAGGGATATTCTAAGTTGTATGGGGAGCTAGCAAACTCCCAGAGTTGGGGTTTTTTTTGGCAAGCTGAAATAGCAGCATGAAGAAATGATGATTGACTAAAATTGTCCAGTGGAGCTGTAGTTATAATCCACGATGGCTCTTCTCTGTTCATTTAGCCAAGATTTCCTAAGAGGACTGAGTCGAATCAGCACTTGTATCTTTACAAACATGCACTACTCTTTATCGTTTATCTGCTCACAAATTCATTGTTTTCCATAGGACTCTAGAAGAGGCTAAAATTTGTGTAAGACTAGAGATTAATTGCAAAGAATGTGCAAATGGTTAGGGAGTCTCTAAATGTTAGAGTAAATTAAGGCAGTGAAGGGAAATTAAGGAAATAAAGTTGGGGTTTTTTTAAATTGAAAGCCACTACAGTGGTGGTATTTGTCTGTAGCTCACTGTCTATATGCTTGAACAGATCACAGCCTCTTCTCTTTCAGGACTTTGATGCACTTTAATAGACTTCAGTCTATTTTATTGTGTGTATGAGCACACACCAGATAAAATCTTCAAAGAAAGGGGTGGTAGCCCACGCATCTGGGAGTTTCAAAATAGATTGTGTGTTTATATCAAAATGTTGGATGATCTTTCACAGCCTTTCTATATCAAAGTGCTGTTATTCTGAAACTGGTATTGTTTTGTATCATGAATCTATGTTGGGAGTATTTATTTTTATGAGCTTTATGAGAATAGATGTTGCAGTATTGTTTTTAAAATAGACTAAAATGATGAATGTATGGCTTTCAGTATCCATTTTTGGATACATAGAAATTGCGTGTCAGACTTGCAAACAGTCATACTCACTGCAATTTGCCAGTGTATTCAGTGGGAACCCACTACAATAGTGGCCTGTTTTGTCATAGCTGCATTTAGGAACTTAATATTCAGTTCCAGGTATTAGAAATATGTTCAGAAATGACAGGGTATGATTTGTGATGGATTTTTGCATACTTTTCGATATATTATAAAACATGATATGACATAGCCCCACAGAAAAATATGTTAATGATGAGTACATGTCTTGATTTTCACAGTGCACTTAGAGAGCAAAAAGCCATGCGTGTGCCCGGACATCTGCAAAACCAGGGCAGGTAATCCCACTTCAGGAAAGCAACCCCAATCAGGAGAGGATCCAACCCGTGTCTGAATCTAAAGCATCCTACTAACTTTAAGGTCCCACTGTCTTTTCATTGGGCTTTAATAGGAACAAATGATCCCTTAAATTGACATACTTTTCAGAGCAGGAGCTTAAAGGAAAATATTGCTTCTACTGTTGGTATAGTAGCTGATCTGACTGAACTGAAGATCTTATCCTGACAATGTCAATAAATAGAATAATCCTTTTTTTTTTAACTCACTTATTTTAACTTCTGACTTACTGTGAATAAATCTATTAGTAAAGGATAATGGGAACATTTTATTCTTCATCATTTTTATTGAAAAGAACATCATGGAGTAACTTACGTTGTTTGTATGAAACATTACATGTATATGGATCTTGGCATGAACTTGGGGAATAGACGTTTGATCTCTGTAGTAATTTTATTCCACTTCTAATTAAATTTTTACATGCAAATCTTAGTAGACTTATTTTATACTGGAAGTGATAGGAGCGATCCAGTCCCTGAAAAAATCATGCTAGAAAGGAAAAATTGTACAGAACAGTGGTGGCTAATTTCTGTGCTGTGACTTCATGTTCACTTTGTTTTGTCTTTTTATTCCACCCATATAATGGTGTCAATAACACTGTCATTGTTATCTGTGCTTCTCTGCTAAGCAGAATATTTAAAAAAGTATCTGAGTCAGAAATTCCTGCATGGTTGAAAAAGTATTACAAGTTTTGTTTCCTGAACTTCATACCTTGTTTTCAGTTCCCACTCAGGTTCTTTGAGCTGGTGATGGTGACAGAAACTACATACAGCTTTTGCTAGCTCCCTATTCGTTTGCTTCTCACAGGGAGGAATGTTAGCCCAGAAGCAGAGGAGACAGCTCGGGAAGGGAAAGCAGCAAAATATTAATTCCTGCTGTGACACTGATGTCCTGGTCTCTCTTGTCAGTCAGCTTCTCCAGTGTTTTCTAATTTGGCCTCTCGCTATCAGGAGTAGAAACTCAAAGCTGAGAACTTTCAACTTCTGTGTGATTTCCAATCAGGCTGCTTCTCTTCTACTGTGTAATTAGCAAAGGAAATAGAGCTTGTTAGAGGAGCTTGCGGGAGGGGGTTGAGAAGGAGTTGAGAAGTGGGATTAGTCTCTTCCCGTTCATCCCTCCATACTGTTCCTTCCTTCCTTTTCCCTCTGCAACCTGATTTAGTTTTGTTTTCCTCTTCTCTCCCTCTTCTTTATCTGACAGGCAGCATCCTATGCGTTGCATATATTTATTTTCTGTTATGTTTTCTGTCAGACCTTATCTCCTTTTTTAGTCCTTCTATTCCGCATGTGCTGTTGAAATGTAGTGCCCCTACGAAGGGGAGGCGTGTGGACACAAGGAAGCAGGCAGAATGCTTCTGTGGAACATGCAAAAGCACAGCTCTTATTTAGCATTCCTCACCTCTAGTCTGACCTTATACAGGTGTATGAGGCACGGGAGCTGCTTTCACAGAGCTGTTCAGTGGAAGCCTCTTTAGACAGAAAGAGCAACGTTTTTATTGTAAGCTCTGAAACAATATGGGTTCAGAGAGCCTAGGGTCAGTACCACCAGCTCAGCTGCTCTAATGCGCCCCCAAGGACAAGTCTGCTTGGGTTTACACTTTGCATGGAAATGGCAGGTGACTGGCAACTTTAAGCACCCATAAACCTCGTGGACAATGAGATTATTCTTATTTACTCTCTTAAGGCAAGAAGACAGGAATAGTAATTGAATTTTTGTGGAGTATAGGAGACGAGGAAAGTGTTAGCAAGATGTTTCATAAACCTCACAAAGAATAATTTAAGTGAGTCCTATATTATGTGTAGTGAAAGGCAGTTCTTTCTGCTGGAAGATCTCCTTTGGTGTGCTTTCATGTGTTTATTTTTTAAAGTGACTGATGGGAACCCAGGTTATTTTTAAAATAAATCTGCCTAGACCTTTAACTTATAGTAAGCAGTCTCCCTTTCCCCCCTCCAAGCAAGACTTTGGGACTAAACAGGTTCTATTTATTTATTTATTCATTTATTTATTGCAAATAAATGAAGCAAGGGCTTTTCAGGTCCCCAGGAGGTCCTCCTCCTATTCAGTGCTCAAGCAGCAACGTTCACCACTGATCCTTGTTATAAGCCTTTGCTTTCTGCTCTCTCCTATCCACTACACCCTGCTCTGCTGGTGCTTCCATCCCCCTGTGTGCTCACGCACTCCCATAGGAGAAGCAAGGCTCTCTTCCTCCAGGGGACTGCACCTCCTCTCCACACTCTCCTCTCAAAGGATGCACCAGGGAAGCTGAAAGCACATCAAACAGGCACTGTCCATCAGAGGAGTTAACAATACTTGTTCTGCAGCCAGCAGTTGTTGTCCTAACTCCTGTTAGGAGATGTTTTCAGAAGCATTTACATTTCTAGCCAGCCAAAACCAATGCATATCTCTGAGCCTTTATAAGACCTGGAAGGCAGAATGTCTTGGCTGTGGAGTGCAGAAAGTTGCTTTTTTCCGGCCCTCAGGGCAGCCTGGGGCAGCCGACTGTTCCTGTTAGTCTTAATGGCTTCATTCTTCTTTGTTTAGATACTTAGTGGTGTTGCACACCGTGGTAGATATGTTCCATAGTTAGATTGCAGTATAAAGTAAAGGCGTCCTTTTTTCTTAGGGACCTTTTAAGAGACGTGGCACAGTCATCTGTAATCTTTCAGGGCTTGATAGACAACAGGTTAAAAGCCACTGCCTTAACCAGCAATTCTTATGGAGCTCAGTGGCTTGCTTTGCTGTTCTTGTGGTCTTAATGAGTGTGTTCAGCTCTTTGAGTCTGCAGCAAAGTGCCTGCTTTGTGCAATACGGAAAATCATCGCTTGGAATCATTGACTTTTTTTTAAAAAAATACCAGTTATTTCTTGAAATACCTTAAAGATCCAGCTTCTACTGTCACCTATCAGACGTTTGGCTCCAGTTGTTGATATAGGTCCTGTCCTCTGTGTTTCCTTGTTGATTTGGTCAATAAAATTCCAGCGGTGCCTGCAGTTGTATCTTGAGGTTGATAAGGGTGGTGGTGCTGGCTATACGGATGTTTCCTGACATGGTTAATAAGATATTGTTGTCATCTGAATTTCAAAGCTACAGCAAGTAGTTGAAAGCATTTTGCTCTGTTGTTGCTCAGGAATTGCAGTTTTAATATTTTCTGTCATTTCTTATCTTGAATGTTTCTCCCTTTCTTCCCAATGGCAGTTTACATTAATGTGTACTGTATCCTGCAGTAGGCTCTTCTTTTAGAGACTTCAGATAATGAAGAATGTAGCAGCTTTGTGAAATAATGGTGTGGCCTATTTGGCTTCACTTTCTTTTTTCAGGAGCTTACTACAAATGTATTTCATTGGCTGCATAGCATGCGGACGTTAATATATTTAGCACTTGCTCGAGTCTGAATTCTTATACATTGTGTCTTATTAATTGCCTATATTCTATTCTGGCTCCTAAAATCAGCTTGGTTTCCCTCAGTCCTTCCTTATAAAAACCTGGACAGGGCACAGACTGGCTATGATAGAGTGATCTGGACTCTGGTGTTCATCATGCTGTTGGTCTGCCAAAACCAGGGCTTGTTTGACCTTCAGAACAGGGCAAGTCCGAATGGTTTGTTTGAGCTTCTGCCTTAAATGCTGTGTTTCTGCAAAGCCTTTTATCTGATACTGTGTCGGGTTGGTTCAAGCTATTTTTAATGTGTGAGATTTCCTGTTATTTTTAATTGCTTTCTGCTGTCTATTTTGAAATTATTTTATGAGTCGAATAAACCCGTCATTAAAATTAAACACGTGTGCATGCTTGCACAGACACAGAGTATTATGATGGATCTGAAAATGCTGGCAATACACTGGTAATACAGAGAAAGATTTAATAATTATCTCACCATTACTATAGCGTTTGGACAAAAAGCTTAAGTAGAGTTTTCACACTATGAAAAACCAAATTCCGTGTTTATTCTTCCTGCAGTTGTGGTAGGCAATAGGTTGTTGCTGTCATTATTTCTAGGAGCTTCAGAGCCAAAGATGTTGTAAATGTGCAGCTGTGAATTCCTAAAGGAGAAGGAGTCCTCGTTAAAATCTTGGGGGATTGGCGCATGGAAAGATTAAAAATTATTTGCCTGACTTCTTGAAGGTTATGGGGCTATAATTTTTCATGTACGTCACACATCCGTCTGTATCTGTTTCTTTATTGTATTTTCCATAGGATTACAAAAAGCTGATTGAGACATTTGCGTGTAGGCAAAGATGTGGGCAAGCAGTTTTAATAATTACCATTTTGCAGAATTTGAGGAATACTGCAGACAATGAACTGCTTGCCCTAAATAAGCTTTGAGATTAAATAGAACTCGGGAGGCACTGGCAAATAAAGAGTATTTGACAGGTTAAAAGGCTTGCCGTAAAGAGCCGGGTGCATGGATAGGTGCTGTCTGGAGCACAGGAGGTGGCCTACACTTTATATGAGCTTTAAGTAAAACAAATATGTATATATTGTTTTGTCAACTTGACACCTCTTTTGTTACTATGCTTTGTTCCCACTCCTAAAAGCACACAGCACTTTATTTAAAAAGACTCTTACTCTGCACTGTGTTCAAACTTGTCACAGCTTCCAAAACCATGAAGTTTTGCTGACAACTGAACTTAGTCAAAGTTATTGCACGGTCTTTGTGGATATATAGAGTAAACTTTTCCAGGGTAGGGGCTGAAATAGGAGAGTATTTCATGAGGGCACGAGGAAGGTGCCAGGTTTATTGGCTGACTCGTGGAAGAAGTGCTTTCTGAAAGACCGGTTTTTCACTAAGCCTGAGCCATGCCAATTTGGACTAATGTGTGTCATTTGGAGTATAAATAAGTGGGGCAATCCCACTGGCGTGCCAATAAAAATACACTGGTACTAGTATAATGTTTATGCAGCTCCTAGTGGCAGTGTTAGAATTATTTCATGACTCAAATAAAGCTTGTTAATGGGCTTAAAAAGGATAACTATAATGCTGTAAATTTATGCAACATACTACTAAGATGCAAAAGTATGCTTTACTCTTAATGTTGCCCACACTGGAGTTACACTTGTGCAAATCTTTGGTTTAAAGAAACCAAATGGATTCTTCACCAACTGGATATCCCAGTCAGCATGTACGCTCTGCTTCAGTGAAAAACATCAGCCAGTCTTTGTTGTAAGTCATGCCCAGTAAGAAGAACTGGTAGGATCCTAGCCTGAAGCAGTAAGCACAGTAATTTGTGTGGTTTCTGGAATGAACAGTGCATGAGGGTTATTTTTTACCAGATCTTCTGAAGAGGGGAAGAATGTTATTAGGAGTAATAGAATGACATTTAAAGCAAGGAAAGAAAATTGTAGACTGATGGAGGGAACTATTTTCCAGCTGTGAGATGCGATGCATCCTGTGGAGTAGTCTCCAAAGGAAAGTGATGGAGACATCATCACTAGAGACACTTAGAGACACAAGCATGCTGAAAAATACATGATATAATTTACTGCAAATAGCATTAGTACAGCACTGGAATGGAGATGGGACAACTAACCTCATGAAAAAATTACCATTCCTAACTTCTTGTCTTTGAACACAGTGTTGTAACTTTGCTTATTCTTATTTTTCCTGAAGCAAACTAAACTCCTGTTTTCTAAACAGTTTAACATTTTTTTACTTACTTTTTATGCAGCTTGAGTGGTGGTCTCACTGCCTCAGCTATTAACCTTTATCATTGCCTTCCCCAAGCACACATGCAACTAGCTTCTGCTTTCCCTGGCATGCAGTGGAGAAGTTCCTAGTTGACATCCTCTCTTCCCCCAGTCCCTGTCAACTGTAATGCCGGCAGCCTGGACAGATGTTCCTGATCTGCTTTGCGTTATGGTCTGCACAGGAAGAAGGTGGTAGGTGTCTTCCTCGCGAGTACTCCTAGAAGATCATTATTCACGTATATATATATACACTGATGAGAAGGGGGAATATATAAGTTTATTTTCCCCAATGAAAAAATCAGAAAGCTTTAAAAAAACCTTAACAGCGGTTTTCAGCATCACTTCCACTTTTTAATTTTCAAGCAGTCAGACTGCAGGGAAAACCTCCACCGAGACTGGGCTGAGAAAGCACAGGAACAGTTGATGCACAAGAAAGTTGCTGTTAAGATCTGCTGGTACAGGTGCCAGGCAGGATATGCACAGCTCCAGTGACCAGTATGTATTTCTCTTGTTGCATTTTAACCACAAATGTAATAGCAGGTCATACCACTTGTCATCTTTTGTTAATATACAGTGAAATGCTGCCTGCTAGGAAGCCTTTTGTCCCAAGGAGTCATGGTGGTGGGCAGGCACAGCAGTCAGGAGCATGGTGGCTTAGCTTGAGAGCATCGTCCAGGAGCCATGGGGTATGGCTTGGCCCCCTTTCCCCTAATCAGCTATCACTGTCTTCCCAGCCCAGCAAAATCCCATCTGGAAGGGGTAGCTGAACCAAGGGTAGAGAACAAAAGGTAATATTGAAGTCATTGATGTATTTTTAAAGTAATTATCTATTCATAAACGTGTTTTTCCATGAGGTGTGGCATTAATGCTGTCTGTTTTTGTGGCTCTCAGCTGCTGCCTTGGCTCAGGTCTCACTCATGTGCTTAACTCCCTCCTGCAGGAGCCTTGTTGGAACTTTTATCATCTTCTTGACATTGGTGTTCCTCTGTCAAGTTCAGCTCAAATATTCTTGAGGGATGCTGATTTAGCTTTTACCAATGCTAAATCACGTTAAGCATTACATGTTAAACACTGTAATTGAATCTCTTAATTATTAGAACTTCATAAAGAAAACCGTTTTCAGTAGTTTTTTTTCCAAAAAGCTTATGTGTGGCCCCTTCACACAATGCCAGCATGCAGCAGTACCTCAGAGCAATGTGATGTTCCTAAACACACATGCAGGGAGGACAACAAAACCTTCCTATGGACCAAGATGTAACTCTTAACAAACCATGAGTATTCAGAACAAAAACTGTAGCTTGAAAATCTGGAAATGTTTCCTGTCAGTGAGATCTGTATCACTTAGAAATTTCCTTTTAAATGAAAAGGTTTGTAGCCCCATCCTCTAGACTAAGGTTTTCTGGAGAAGTTATAGGTACAGAAAAATCCCAAACTGTCTCATAGAGGAAATGGTTTACATCCTCAGTTTCTTTGAGCTCTTTCACTGCCCCAGCTTCTTCAGTTTCTAGCTGCTCTGGTTAAGACTTACACATTTCACTTGTGTGATGCCTGTATTATTTCCAGAAACAATAAACAGAAGCTCAAGACAACAGAGTGAAACTCACTTTGAATTCTAAATTATGTAATGATTCAGTAATGATTCTAGTTTATGGCATTCGAGCTCAATCCCTTAACAAATGCTTGATGCTGTATAAACAAAAAGACATTATTTATCAGATTTGAAGTAGTTTGTGGTTAGGGTATTATTTAAATAGGATTACTTCTTTATTAGATAATCCACTGAAGTGAATTTCACCATATGCTAATATCTCTTGAGACATGTTTTCTGCTTTCTGCAGATCCTGCATGTTTTAGATGGTCTTGGAAAGGTCTGATTTTTTCTGAGCAAAATAGCTTTGGGAGGAGATCAGCATACTTAGCCGTATAGGAAACCCAGCCTTTCCATTCAGGTGCCTAAGCACAGGCTTAGGAAATTAACTTTGGACAAGCAAACTTGGAGGATATTCAGATCATTTTTCAAATGGTCAAGCTTGCTGAGGTATTGTAAATATCAATAGGAATTGGATTCACGGTTATGCATAATTACAGTACCCTACTTCTCTTGCTTTTAGATTAAAACTGAGCTCCTGCTGTAATAAGTAACCATATAATTCAGAAAAAAAGAGAATTAAATTTACATAAAGTATAATAAAATTGAATAAATTTTCACTTTAGAGAGACAACACAGTTATTCATTGGGTGCTATAACTGTTAAAATTAAGCTTCTGAGAAAACCAGAGGACACGTCTGCTAAATGTGGGAAAGAAAATTACCAGAGGAGCTATTCTAACTCTTCCTTCTCATAATTCTTCCATGTCACACACACCAACAAATGTTACTTATGGAAGCATTTGAAACCCTATGTTTTCTTAATAAAGACTGCTGGAGAGCACTGAGCACAGAGTTTGATAAGAAAGGATTAAGATTAAATACATTCATATTTGTCCTACTTGGAGCCTAGTTCATTAATGACTGCTTTACATGCAGCTCTTAGGAAATTTTAGATATTTCTAAGCACTACTTCGAAGAGCAGCATTGCCATTTCAAAAATGAAGTCTCGTTGGAAGTGATTGAAGCCATGGCTCTAAAGGGAACTTGAAAAATTGTGACTTCTCTGCACCAGTAGGAGAAATTAATGCTTTCTTTTATGGTTGGAGCTCCCATAACAAGTCTGAAAGGGTTAGCACATGAGCAAAGCAAATTGTTGACATTTTGTTGTTTCGTGAAGCATATACATTCAAAATCTGTACATTATACATCTGCTGAAAGAACTTAGCCAATTTTGTCTCTTTTCCCAACTGTTTATGGTCCATGACGCTCTGACACAGCTGTGGTGACATTGTGGTAACCATGAATGTTCCAGGATGTTAATTTTCTCAACACTTTTGCATTGTTTAAAAGCAAATCTTTTAAAAACATCCTCCTTTCACAGGAAAAATACATTCTCTGAGGCATTTTTTCATTGTTGTTGTCAATAACAGTTACTAAAGATAAAAGTTACACCCGGCTAAAAACATTTGCGCCAAATCTTCCACCAACAGCCAAAGTAAAATTCCCACTATTCACTGCTTCCCAGCAAATTTCGGTGAGGTTTGTCTATTCAAGTGTATTCAATAACTCAGTTGTAAAACTTATCAGGGTTTTAGAACTTCCATTTACCTTTATAAGCTTTAGCTATTAAAGAAAAAAAAAAAGATGTGGGTAGTAGTAGTCTTGCTATGATTCATTCACAGCTGTCATAGCTGTTATGGATTCAGATAAGTTGTGTTGGTATCTATCTATTGATTGTGACTGCTGCTGGTTACATTGATCAGGGTATTGCATAAATATTCAGAGTTATTTAGTCAGTTCTCGTTCAGAATTATTTGGTCTTTAAGTTCAGGGAGAAAGATTTGTCGATGGTCTTTAACAGAAGTCCTCTCAGCTGGAAGCTGTAGGGCAGTGTGACAACCAAGCTTCAACTCCCTTCTAGATATTTCTTCCCTTCCCATTGCTGTTGATCAACCTGAAAATTACATTTTCCAGAATTTGTAACAGTTAAGAGAAAATGTTTATGCATTTTTGACAGAAACAGAGAACTGGAATTGAGGGGATGAGCTTCTGTGGGATCAGGACTGTTTTTCTAGAGTGGTCCTGATGACTTTGTAGTGGCTGGGCTGCTCACAGGGATACACAGAGGATCTTGAGTTCATATTCCCTCTTCTGCCTGATCCGGTGCAGAGTTTGGAATTGATTGTAGAGGAGATAGCTTAATCTGTTTTACTTTGTATGACGTACCTAAAACATTAATCAGAGCAAGCAAGCAAGACTGAATGATTGTGTAGCTGGGAGTTTGAATACTCATCTATGAATGTGAGACTGGGGTTTGAGTCCCTGGTCCCGTAAGTATTTCAGCTTTCTTACAGAATGGAAGATCTTTAACAGACAGGTCTGAGTTTAGAAGAGAGTAAGTTGCTACAGGAATGGTCCTAAAAGTTGTACTGAGACTCTGCGTAAGCCTTCCTCAACTTCAGAGCTTCTGTAAACCACAGACATCAGTGGACATATGTTTATTTTTATCTGTGAAAGCCTCCAGCTGTAAGCTGTGGGGATAACTGAGAATGCTGTAGCTCAGAATTTACCAACTGTCACTGGTATGATACTGTGCCAAAAATGATGCTTTTAGATGCCCTGGTTTGATAATGCTGTGCTTTTTGCCATTTAAAGATAAAATTCAGGGTAAGTTTCAGATATAGGAAGTATGAGAACTTACGGTATTTTGTACTGTACTGGCAGGATTCATAAAAATCTGTTGCTTTTAGTGAAAAATATTCTTCATTATAAAGTTAAGGAGTGGTGAATTTCTGTGAATGGGCTATTACAGATCTAGGAACACCTGAAGTAGTAACTGTAGTAATAACTGTGACCACGGTGCTTTTAATTTCTGAAAAGCTAATCTTGGGGATGTTCCTCTCTCAGCTGTAATCATCCTCTTGACAACGTGTTGTGTTGTCATCCTCTACCTCTGTACTGGTATGTGATTCTTTACTAGTCTGAGGTGCGTGCTATCCCAAATGGTGTAAGCAGCAACACGTGCAGCCGACCTTACTCCTCCCATACACTGAGAAAGCTGGAGGTGTAGCCAGCTGAAGATGTAATATGCTTCCTTGTGAAGTCTTGCGACTTACATTAGTTGGAGATGCTTCACAGTGGGGAACGTTTGAGGAACACCTCAGATTTCACTTGCTTGGGTTCTGAAGTCTACTTAGGAGCTACATGGTCAAACTCTAAAAAGGTTTAAAGTAACTTCTCCCTTGGCCAAAGAATGGCTTATCCTGTCACGAGACATAAGTAAGCTGTTGAAGAATGAGAATGAAAAACTGAAAGATGGAAACTCTCTGTTCTCCTTCATAATGCTTTCACATCTACTGTTGAACAAATTTAATATAGCTTCCAAGCTCCTCAGTATTAAAAAATGCCCCTGCGTTTGAAATTCCTTACTTACAGATTTGGTACCATGTTATTTCCCCTGCTCCCAGAGCAATGCAGGCTTTGCAGAAGAGAAGCAGGTACAAGTGGTGACGCAGAGCTGCGAACAAGCTTTTGTGTGGGAGGGACAAGACAGTGAAGGATCTTAATGTTTCCTCTGCATGTAGGAGGGCCAAAGTGGCAACCGCTGTTGTTCAGCAGCTGTTCCCAGTGGGGCGGGAAGAGGTTTCCCCTTCGTATTCGACAGGACACAGTTGTGCGTAGTCACCTTCTGGGGGCACCCGGTGCTGCACAGGATTTGGACACGTTTACTGGGTTCAGTAGTTAGCGCCCGGACGCGTGGCAGCAGCAGTGAGGGAAACATCTTCTAACTGGTTGTGAAGACTTGAAGGAGGGGGTGCTCTAAGGCTTGCCACATCTGTAAACAACATCCTTGTGTCAATAGCTTTCACAGCCACCTCAAGGGACGCACAAATGGTTTAGTGGCCATAAACCACCCAATACATTGAATGCCTGGCCTTGACTGTGGAGGAAATCTCTTTAGGACTTTCCTTTTATTCCCTCTTACGTGTCCCCAGTTGATATCCTTCAAAGGATATTAAAACTGAATACAGCAAATATCTAAATATTTCATATGGTCATTTTGCTAGCATAGTACCTAGCACTTTATATAGATCTATAAGCATTGTCCAATGTATAATCTTTGTAGGGTTACATTACTGTTGGTTTGTTACAGTGTATAGAGCCCTTAGTCTTGGACAGAGGCCTCCCCATATAGTAAGAGCAATGCAGAATAATATAAATGGGTCACAGTGTGGTCCCTAACTCAAAGAATGAGTCATTCGGTTACAGGATAGAGAAGCCAATGGGTTAAAAATGGGCAGGAAAGTGCAAAAAGCTGTTTATCTGCCTCAGTCAATAGCTAAAGGCAATAAGCCTACATTAATAGCTGTAAGCAGTAGGACTACTTGCCTGTCCACTTGATCATTATCTTTGCAGCCTTTAATTAGAAGAATTGTGTGCAGAGCTTTGAAAGGATGATATGTGAGCTACTGTTACTGGTATTTAGGGCTGTTCCATGAGGACAAGTAAAAGGAGAAAACAGGAACATCATTTTGCTTTGCTGGTTAAGAATCTCAGTAATCTGCAAGGTGTCACCTCTGAGATTATCGCTGTGTTCTGCCAGGAAGGAGGTGAATTAATCCAGTGGGCATCTTGTTCACTATTGCACATTGGCAACTGCAAACAATATGCAAGTATGATTTGGGGGGGGAAAATGACCTCCACCTGTTGTCAGCATAAGAAGGTTTGTTTTCCTGCAGTCAGTAAGTGAAGAGATCTGCTGGCATAGCAGTCACCTTAATATGACCTACTGACTTGCTGCAAGTTGTTTACCATGGGCTGTCTAATCTCTTAGCCAGAGGAAATTAGAAGAAAGGAAAAAAAAAAAAAAGAGCCAGTGATGTAAGTAATGCAGCTCCAAGAGTGTATCTGCATAGCTACGCTCGTCCCGCCGTAGTGAACATGGCCGTCTGCAGTGTGATTCCTCCAGGAGCGGGCAGGAGCTGGTGCGCCAAGCGGCAGGGATTGCAGCTGCCTGGTTGCCTGCTCCAGGTGAAGGCATTTCCATACTCAGGGACAACACAGTTTGGCCTGTCAATTCTTTACAGACTATGGCTCACTCCCTACTGATGATTGGATTATTTTAGTATTAGGGGTGTAGCTAGGTGAGATTCACGCTTCTGAAATCTGGCCTGTTCCTCTCTCTGCTTTGTATGTGCGGCTTCTTAAATACATCACCGCTTTACCTAATTTTAAGTTAACTGTTTCCCATTGCAGGGGAATGCTTCATACCCGTTTGGTCCTTTGCTGTTTCAGAGTGTTGGCTTGCTGGGTTGGGTTTCATCTCCATGAAGTCTATCTGTGCTGTAGGGGGGGAAGCTGGTAATACAAAACACTCAGACAAATCTCTCTAGGTACTGCTATCATATGAGACATTTTTTCATGTTTTAAGACCCTCCCTGCTAATTACAGAGCGGATGGGGACATCAATAAATTATAATTTGATAATAAACTCTTGTGGCCACACATTCAACTTTGCTAATACATACAAACAGACTTTTCCCTTTTTGACAACATGAATGGTGTCTGACATTTCAGGGCTATCAGAGCTTCCTTGTCTCTCTAGTTACTCTGTTCTTTAGGATGGCATCTATTTGTGCATCTGTCTGCTCTTTGTATTACTTTTCTGTCTCAAATAAGCATCTCAATAAGGCTGTTAGCATTCTTTGTCCAGTTGGCTATATTTGTTTTCCTTTGCTTCTGGGAGTCCTTTACACTGATTTCTAGTTATGTTGCAGTGTGATTTTACTGTTAAATGGGCATTGAAAGAGAATTCCTTCCTGTCCTGGGAACAGCTTCCCAATCCACTGATGATATGGTGACTCATTGTTCTTTCCCAATAATAATTGGCTGTATTTTGCATTAATAGGGGTTCAAAAGTTTATGAAGCAACTTTTGGGGCCTTTCTTTCTTGCTGTGAAAGTCTGTAGACAGATTAAGACATGTAACACAATTGCATGCCTACAGTACCTAAACTATATAAATACCTGCGAAGTCTTCAATGTTAATATGCTTAAATTATGATACTAGCTTACTCACGTATGCAGTCTCTGTCACCTTTAGTATCTCCCAGTTGTTATGTAGAAAATACTAGACTTTTTGCTCAGGCTCCCTAGAAAGTAAGTTGAACATGCACTCCCCTTCCCTCATTGGTGCCGTTAACCAGAAAGATTTGCAGGCTCGTCCTTTTTTCCAAACTCAGGATAACCGCAGATTCTCCCAGCGCAGTGCAATGTTGGGAAAATCCTATTCCAGCAAGAGACTGTAGGTGACTTACTCATTTGCTCAGTGACAAAGAGTCCATGAAAAAGGTCTGGTTGTGGAAATTCTTCTTTCCTTTTTGCCCTCTCTCCAATCTGATGAAAAGCATTCGTATGTAATAAGTCTGACTAGGAGAGGACTGTTTTGTTCTGTAAATTGATAGATTTTTTCATAGGTAGGGCACACATTCAAATAGGGCCCAAAAGTCATCACCATCCATTGGTTCCTGAGAAATTTTATTTTTTTCGCGCCTACTTTTTAATAGAAAAATGAATGTGTCACACTACCTGCTGTCACGTTCAGCACCTGCAAATAAGTATTAACATGTTATTGATGAGCTCTATTTTTTTGGTATTGATATGAGTTAGCAAGGCTGTTTGGAGAGCCTTGTCTTGAGTTCATGCTCAGGAGTGCCTCTTCTATGAAAGAAAAAAGATAATCCTAATTTCTTCAGAAGTTCCAGTCCACTCTGATTTATTTTGTTTCTTTAATTAGGGGATGTATATTCTGCCTATGCAATAATACCAGCTTTTCCACTTTCCTCAAATGGAATAATAAAGCTTTACATGTCTACCTTTTTCTTAAATTGTATAGCTGGATCTACGTTAATATTTTTTCATGCTTCTGTATTTCCTATAGCTGACAGCTCTATTTTCTTGGAGTTTGTACTGGCATACAGTATAATCAAGCCTGTTATCTTTCTCCTTGTAACAATGTAGTCCTAAAGTAACGGGAGTTCATTTTACTGCAGAAAAAAACAATTATATTGGCTGTTGAGGTATTTTACCAATATATATTCTTCATTACTTGCTGCATTTTCATCAAGGTGCATGGCTATAGAACAATATTTTTACTTTTTCTTTCCTTTTTTTAAAATCATTTAGGTTTTTTTGTTACTGCATCCAGCTGACAGTAGCAGAGTTCATTGCAGAGGTTCTGGTTTTAAAAGCCAACCAGCTCTTCCAGTCACTTCTTTCTGAGACCTGTTTTTAAATTAGCTTATGCTGACCAAACCCTTATCTGACTTGTGTAAAAACGGACTGCTGTTTTTGATGCAAGTTTCTAAAGGAGTTTGAGACTTTACAAGACATAAATAGTGTAATCAGCAAAGAAGGCTTATAATGTCAAGTGACAGCTGAAAAGAAATGTTTGTATGGTTCTACTTGATCTGAGGATGCTATACCAGATAACGCAGTCTTTGATTCCTTTATTCATTGATCTGTATTTAAGCATGTATTCATGCACATGCTGTAAACACAATGATCCTTTGCAACCTGAAGGAAAATATGTAAATAGAAGGATCTGATAATGCTTTAAAGTGCTTGAGCACTCAATTAAAGGACAAGCAAGATAGAAGCCTCATTTCTTCTGATTCCTTTCTTTTGATTGAAGTAATAAAGTGTATAATATTATTTCTTCTATTTTATTCACATTTCTTTCCTGAGCTTATAGCTTGTCCTTTTTAAAGCTACAATATAGTTGATCTTTTCCCTACCATCGTTCTGCTCTTAAGAGGGATGTAGAATTGACTCACTTTCTGCCCACTGCTGCCTTTAATTGATGACTCATCTGCTCATCCCACCATTAGTGGTCTCTTATGCACTGAGGTTGATCAGTAGGTGTTCCATGTAGCCTTCTATTTCGACACAGGCTGTCACAGTGCCGCTCTTTAGGTATAAATGTGCCTGGCCTATTTGGCAACAGCTTTCTGATGTTTTCCCTAATCCATCGTTATGACAGAAAAGGAGCCACCCACTGACAGATCCCAAAGCAGAAGGAATGCATCTTTACAGCCGGAATATTCAAAAGCTTCTGGAAGCTTTTCACTCCTGAACAGGGATGGTACCTTTCTCACTTGAGTCTTTGACATGTGAAGCTTCTTAACATGAGAAAAAGGGAAGTTTCTCTGATTTTTTTAAAACCAAAAAGGCCTTTGTATATCAAGGCCGTCATCAACTAAGCGTTTTCTCCAATTTGAGTTTTACCCCATCATTTTCAGCTCTGCTCTTCAGAACCTTTGTCATCGAGTCTAAACATGACATTGACCATTGAGTCAGCATTCCGAAATACCCATTTTCGTCTAGCTCGCAGCAGCTCTTGTGCTCTCCATTGCTAGTTCACACAGTTTTTGGGTAAAAATTATCTTGCTTTTAACATTATATTTAACAGTAACTGGAAGTGTTGCTTGTTTCTGTTTAGATGAGAGTCCTTACACAAAGTCTGCAAACCAGGCAAAGGCACCTGATGGAGCACTGTCTGTGAGGAGACAGAGTATTCCAGGTAAGACTTGCTTTGCTTTTTATAACACCTAACTTGGTTGTGAACAGCAAGGTAATACTAATCAAAATTCAACTAGTTATAAAAAGCAAATTAATTGCAGTTACTACCAAGCAACTTTATAAGGCAGGTTCTATGGAAGCTGTAAGGAGTTTCCACAGTTAGGTTACCTCGGGCTTCGCCTATGAAGAACATCCCTGTGTCTGTCTTTTGCAGCAGATTTCAAATGTTGATCACAACAACCTTTTCATCAGAGGCTTGTATTTTTAGGCCCCATTAAATCCGTTCTTTGATACCTGATTTCGATGGTAGAGGGAGATTGGCTCATATTTCCCACTGCTGATCGGACAGGCTCAGAAATCCAGCAGAGCAACACTCTATCAGAGTTCTCATCTTCACGTGATTTTCTGCCACATGTACATCATCCTTGTCTTTTCTGTCATCACATCACACAAAGCTGGGCCACTAGATCAATGGTCAAAATATGTCATCTTTGAACTTTTGTCTCTTTTAATTACTTCAAACAGATCTGCAAAATATGCCCATGAATTTCATTCATGGGATTTTCACCTCAATTTTAGAGATCTTTTAATGAAAACAAATGAACACTGACAAAGGTCGTGCATAGGCAGAATAACTGATGTTGCCATTCTCACCTCAAGCGCAGTAACCTCTGACTCAAAGGGAAGATGTATTACAATAGAAATCAGAAACTGTAAGGTCGTGTCACCCACCCTCTAATGACTAATGTTAATATTCTCTGCACTCCATTTTCTTCTTATTAAACAAAGTCACACATCTCACAGGGAGGCTGTGGACGCAGGGGATGGAGCTCAGACCTTTAGCTCAGATCGCATCCCAATAACTAGTGTTTTTGAAGGGCCAAAGTACATGTTTTGTGGATGCTTTGTGTGCATGTTTGTATATGTGTGAGGGAGAGAGCTGGATGATTTACTGTTGCTCATAATGAACATTTTTGTCTGTTGAAAACATCCTAGTGATTTGAAGTTCGCTATTTTTGTGGTAGAATCATGAAAATTATGACCATTGTGAAATGATATGGCTACAGTGTCCAGTGTGCAGTTATTGTTATGAGAAACTCTTTAACTATACAAACACCAACCAGATTTTTTTTCTCCAAGTCAATACAAATCAAGATTCATTGTTCTTCGGAGTGAATTAAGACCTCTGTACAGGTACCTCTTCTGGTAATGCTTTAGCTTATAGGTCACTAATATTTAATGTACTAAGTATCTACTTTTGTTTTTTTAAATCTTTTTTATTTTTTCGTTGTGAACTTAGTAATTGTCATTTATGATGTGCTTACTGTATTTATAAAACACTTATGGTAAGGTCCAAATACAAGCTGAAGTTCATGGTTTCACATGACATTTTGAGAACTCCTGATGATTTTCAGTTGTGTTCTTTAAAGAGAAGGTTTGGTGAAAGTTGAACCGGTGCAATTTTTCTTTAGAGCGTTTGATAAGATTAGGAATTTCAGGTGTTGAATAGTCACCATGACCAATGACCATTTATTTTGAATTTTCTAAAAAGTTACTCTATATTCTGGAGTTTCTGAGAGCATCACAGATAAATTGTTCCTGTGTGCTCTGCATGAGTCGCAGTTTGTTCAGAGAGATGATACTACCAAGTGTTTGGTGAGATGTACTGTGTTTATTTCAGGTATTCTGAAAAAAATGATCTAAGCTTATGTATGTTCTTCAGCTTCACCTTAATGATCTTCAGACATTTATCTTAATGCATTGTTCCATCTCTAGACCTTAGGAGCCTCAAAGGATAAATAAGATTGAGCTGGTTGGATATTTAAAAAATAATAATTAAAACTTCTTCGTGTCCTGACAAATTCACATTCTAGCACAGTGGATGTTGTGGGTTTAGATACATAAATACCTTTGTAAAACTAAGCACTGTCTTAAGAAGTAACTTGAACATTTATGAGCTGACTTAAGCTTCTGAAAATAACCTGTAAACATTTGTGTCACTTGGACACTGAGAAAATTTGACTCCACTTGTAAATAGCATCTATCGTCTAAATGGCATTTAAATAGCATCTTGTCTGTGGACAGTTTATCCACATCATGAATTAATCTTGACACAGATGGAGACGCATCCCAACTAGCTAGCTTGGCAGTAGGAGGAGTACTGGTAGTAGTAACTAGTAGCAGTAACTGGTTTGAGACTGGAAGTAGTACAGCTGCTTTTGCTTGGGGGCAGGATCGCGCTTCTGACAGTATGTAGGTCAGCTCCAAATAGCTTTTGAATTGGAAGGTGTGATGCAATGAACCTGGTAAATTCTTTTAGACCTGGATGGAGAGATGTCTGCTGGAGTTACTGTCAGTCATCCTTACATGGAGAGCATACGCTGTATGGAAAGCATTCATTTCTATTCCTCCCAGAAGGTATGCCTGCTAAAACATCACGTTCCTGAAGTGCTGTTTTTTCAAGCTTGAAGCATGGCAGTGCCTTTGACAGTATAGCTGTCTTGATGCTCTGTCACTCCTGAGACACGGACAGCAGATGTCCTATTCCCAAGGAATGCTCTGGCCATTGAATCAGCCAAAAGAAAAATGTTAGGGTTTAGCAAGGTACATGATCTTGTACTGGGCTTTGCACAGACTTGAACAGTCTGTGGAAAAAATACTAGTGAAAATATATATCTAGGTTGCGTGATGTAAATTTTCCAGTGTAGTGTGGGATCGTGTCATCTCCCTGTGCCTGGTGAAAGTTCCTTCTCATGACATTTGAATTCACTTTAAAGGATTCCAGCACCCCTTCCTTTGGCCAGATATAAAAAAAAAGGGAGCTTTTGTTGCTGTGAAACTACTATACCAACTGTAAACCCCAAGAGGTTGTTTTTATCCTTCCATGTGAAACTGTATTGAAAGTGCAGTATTGATGAGGAAAGAGTGAATGCACAGAGAAGTACTATAATTCTACAGAGGTTACGTGGAGCTCAGGCTTGGTTTATTTTACAGGAAAAAATTGTTGAAATAATCATTTTCTAATTAAAGTCAAATGAGCACATACTGTGAAATCAGTGCACTGAGTTTAATTCCTTTCATCCCCAGAAGCAGGGAATGGATTAAGCATCTCTCCGGAGCAGAACTTGCTTGCTTAAGATGCAGAATGCATTATTCATGTGGTGAGACTATATGTCATATTTATCATGTCTTCACATGGCTCAAAATCAACAAGCAACAGATCCTTTCAAAGGGATTTACCGAATTGCTGAAATTATAGTTAATTCAAATTATGTGCATTAATATAATTGCAGTTTGAAACTTGGACTTAATTTTGCAGATGGGTAGGTGTTTGGTTATAGTTATAAATGCATGATTGTTTGAAATATTATTTAGCTTTACAGCCAGAATTTCTTAACGTAAAAGTGAGGTTTGAGGTAACGCCAGCGTGACAAGCATCCTGCAAAGTAAGAAACAAACAGATTTTCTCCTCTGAACCTTTAAATTTAGACTGTCGACCAGTATATAATGACACCTTACTGCTACTCTGCCCATGTAGTAGGTTACAGAAGCCAAGGGGGTGTGTACTGTGCCTCATTCAGGAAACTATCACTGTTGGACTGGTACTTAGGCACATAAATGAAAGCAACGTGTTTCAAAATTCACAGGTGAGACAGAATCACAGAATCACA
>VYXH01000564.1:3746-26299 GCA_013397275.1 Burhinus bistriatus
GACACCCCAGGCTCTCTGCCGCCTGCCCAGGACGGGAGCTGGAGGCTCCGAGGGACGTCGGCAGGCAGGCAGCCACGGGCAGGGCATGGTGGATGGCCACCATACCAGGGGCAGCGGACTGACAAGGGGGCTCGCACGGGGCTAACACCACAAGGGATTTGGCTGTTGCTTTTTTAATTAACAAGGTTTTAGAAAACTGTGACGGTTCAGACAGCTCGCGAGAGAGTCTGCCGCTCTGCAGAACGTGCTGCCACCCCCGTGATGCAAAGGGATAGTGACCACTCCTTCATCCTGCCCTTGGAAAAATCGACCTTCATCATCTCAAACAGGAGCTTCACCAGCTCCATCCTCCCCCGTGTGATCATGGCTTTGCAGTCGGATCACCTCCAGCATGCAGTTGTGGCAGACAGCCCTCAGCTCCTTCTACAGGAGCTGCCAGGGGAATTTCTCCTCGGCTTTCTTAGCCTGCTGCTCCACCTCCTGCATCGGTGTTTCCATCTGCAGCTTCTTCTGACCAAAGAGCATGAGCAGTGTCTCCCAGAGGCACCGCAAGCTTTTGGTGGAGCCGGCATTGTCCAGTTTGGTGGCCCACTTGAAGCACTCGATGGCGAGTGTTTCTTGGCTTTTAAGCCACAGGCATTTGCCCCTGAAGAGCTGCCATTCAGGTATGGTATTGCCCAGGTCAAACTCCATAGCTTTGTCCTGGAGATTCATCCAGCAGGAACAGTTCTTGCGCGGCGTCCATGCTGATGTAATAGTAAAAAGTAGTAAAGGGGGGAGGGGCAGGGGCAGGACAAATTGGTGCTGTCAGGAGAAAAGAGACCAACAGCTGCTTCCAAGGATGACATTCCCCATCAGGGTCTGGGGAGAGGAGTTAACGGAGTGTGGCTGACCTGCTCTCAGCACCGTGTCCATAGTGTACACACAGGGATGGATTCCTGCTCCCATCCTTGTATCTAATGTCTCTGGTGCCTCTTCACTCCCGTAAGCTCTCTGAATTCCGTCCCAGCTAAGGCTGATCTTAACCATGGCAATTCCACCATTCCCTGTTCCTGCCTTCAGCCCTGCTGCACCTCACCATCTCCCTCACACCTAACTGGAACCGGGCCCAACAGGAAGGAGAGGCAGCTGAAGGCCAGGCCCCTCAGTCTTTGTGGTCTAACTAACTTTAGGGCTGAGAGTTAATGAAAACCTGGGGGCACCGCAAAGAGTTCCCCAGGATCTCAGGGGTATGATGTGCCCGTCCTCACCTCGCCCATATCCAGGTTTGTCCTCAGGCACGGACAAACCTTGAGGACCCTTTCGAGGTCATTTCTAGCATGCATGAGCTTTCTTCTGTCAGGCACTGGGCCCTGTCCCATCTTCGTGTGTTCCAGATCTTGCAGATACATCTTCATGGGGGTCTGGAGACCAGAGGAAACTCATTGGCTCATTTTAGTGCCCAGTTGCAGGATAGATGGAGAAATGATATGAATACAAAGCACTAGCACGTATGAGGTCAGCTCCTTGGCCATGCCAAGCTACACCAGAGAGCCAGGCCAGCTTGCCCAGCACAGGCACCCCAGTCTCCAAAGCATGACCCCATGGTTAGCAGTACCAGGAAAGGTGGTGCAAGCCCCTGAGATGCTATTCATCCTGTTGACCTTGGCTGTAAATTTGGTTCCTGGTGATCGTGAGGTCCTTGAAAGCAACTAGCTCATCCGTTCTCCCTTCCAGGCTCAGACACGGGGGCGGCATGCCCTAACGTGTTCAGAGGTTGAACCTCTTGGCCATAGGAGTGTGCCTGAAGAAGGGTTGAGAAATCAAAAGCCTTTTTATTCTGTCATTTCAGCTTTCTCCAGTCAAACCTGGCAGACAGACACCACCCGGCACCCAGTGACCACCTCCACGCTGCACTTTTCAGCCTCCTGCCTTGAGCTGAAAGGAAGTTAAAAATCTCTGAAGAGCAGTTGTAAGCACATATTAAAGTACTCCACTAGAGGAGGAGATTTCACTTCACTGAGCCTCATTTTATGAGGAGTTAAATAATCCTATTTAAATATAAGGAAATAAGAATGACTCCTTATTTTATTTAAAAATGGGATGTGAAGAAATCTTCATGATTCTTCTATAATGGGAAATACTAATGTGCACTCCTGTTTACAGGAGGCTGGAAATGGGCAAAATCAAGGGATTAAAGGGCACATTTTTCATGCTGCTGAGTGATTTAGGAGCATTTAAGTCATTAAATAATCGAGCCAGTTCTACGAGGTGACTCAGCATTTTGTAAAATGTTGCCGAGAGGGACCTGGCTCAGATTTCCACGCTGCCAGGTAACAAGTTTGCTCCCAGACCAGCCTTCACCAGTTTTGTCAGGCAATTACCTCTCCCGACGTGTTTCTCACCGTAATTAAATGAGCGATGCAAAAGCTGTCTGGGAGAAGTGGCGTGGCTGTCTCAGAGGCTGGAGGAGGAGGACAGGTCCCTGCAGGAAGAGGACCTGCCCACCCCTCAGATACCAGCATGCTGTGCTGACCCCGAGGGGGACCTGCCTGTGCCTGGCTGCAGTACACCTGCCAGTTGAGCTGTGGGTCCTGCAGGACCTCCAGTGCCATATTGGCCGTCTCCTGCTTGCCCAGGAAGTGGAAGATTTTCACCAGGCGGTTTGGGACGGGAGGGTTGTCTTTCACCGTTTCTGTTGCCTGTTTGAGCCATAGAAGTGAAGCACGTTTCCATCAGTGACTTATTGCCTGCTGTGCTGATCAAAGGGACAAAAACATCTTGGATTGATTCGCTGGGGCGGTGTTTTAACCGGGAGGTTTAAACTATACAAGAGATGCAGTCTGTGGGGAAAGCTGATATCTCTTATTAAATCAACAGACAGGACTGAATGTGGGGCTAAGCTTGGGGGTATATGCCTGAAAACGTGTCTGTGCCCCTTATTTTTTCCAGCTGTGCTGGGGGAATGTAATAAAGGTACTGCTGTTCCTGCAGCTTTTCACCAACTGCTCACCTGCTGCTTTGCCAGGGGCTGATTTATGCCATTGGGGCCAAACACATGGCCTGGGAGGGGGGTGCTCTGCACGTGGGAGGATGGAGGGTCTTGGCTCCTGTCTGGGGCCTTCCCTCTTCGCCCCGCCGGATTTCAAGGAGGAAAAGCACTGAGGACGGTGTTTGGGGAAAAAGGTGAACGAAGGACCTGAATCAGTCCCTGGTGCAGCAGCGATGGGTATGGCACCTTGCCAAAGCAGTCGAGGGGGGTCGGTCTCGGAGAAGCCACCGTCCTGGTTTCCTGTCGGGGTGGTGGAAAACGTTTCTTTCCAGTAGCATCCCCAGGTAGTAGCAGGCCAGGGCTAGGGAAGAGAAGTCAGGGCAGGTGAGAGGCCAAGTCATTCAGCGGCCAAACCTCTCTCCATCCTGCAGAGGATTTGCAGTTTGGGCTTGGGGTCCCAGCACAGAGAGGCAGCACGACCCTGGACATACTCTGACACAGCTTGTAGGGTCCGTGAGCCCACAGTACTGGCTCACACACCTGGCTGACTAACTTTCCCAAGTACTTTCATTCCCTCCAGTGATGTTACTGTAACTGCACAACTGCAGGACAACATTTTTATGCCCAGTGAAGTGGTAGTTACAAGCCTTGTCTTAGATTCACCCCTTGGGAAGTTACTGGGGGATAAAAAATTACCACACATCCCCTGCACCCTGACAGCTACCCAAGGTGCAGGCGCTCCCAGGTAACCCTCGGGTACTTTCAGACAGCTCCTCCTGAGCGGACAACTTCTGAAAATAAACAACACTGATTAAAATATAGTAAATCAGAAGAATGCATATCATCATCTGAGGTTCAGGGCTACCTTGGATGTAGGTACACGCAGCATCCATCAGTACTGGATGCATTACACCAGGAGTTACGCCTGTGTAGGGACTAGAAATGGTTTTTACACAGCTGGGTTTGGGGTTCCCCTCCTGCTGAAATAATCAATTTCTCCTGCCTCTGTAGTGAGCGTTGGAGGACTTGATGACTTGTCAGAGCAGCCAGGCAGCAAAACCCCGCTTTCTGCACCAAAGAGCAGCCCAGTGCCAAGGAACCAGCTTCCCCAGGCCTGGCTTGCTCTCATCCGAAATGCCATGGGCATTAAGGGGAGTGACGAGCCTCCTCTGCGGAGATCACGGGCATGGGTCTCCTTGCCTAGACCCGCCAGTGCTCACAGATGCAAAGTCTAGAGCACAAGCCTTCTGAGGAGCAGCTGAGGCAACTGGGGTTGTTCAGCCAGGAGAAAAGGAGGCTGAAGGGAGACCTTATCGCTCTCTACAAGTACCTGAGAGGAGGTTGTAGCCAGGTGGGGGTTGGTCTCTTCTCCCAAGTAGCAAGCAATAGGACAAGAGGAAACGGCCTCAAGTTGTGCTAGGGGAGGTTTAGATTGGATATTAGGAAAAATTTCTTCACTGAAAGGATTATCAAGCATTGGAACAGGCTGCCCAGGGAAGTGGTTGAGTCACCATCCCTGGAGGTATTTAAAAGACGGGTAGACATCATACTGAGGGACGTGGTTTAGTAGTGACTTGGCAGTGCTAGGTTAACAGTTGAACTTGATGTTCTTAAAGGTCTCTTCCAACCATAAAGATTCTATGATTCTAGATAAGGTGCCACAGAGGACACAAGCACCAAAAGCTTTTTATTGCCCCGAGTGGGATTGGCAGGTTGGGTACTTGCTTTAAGAATATATTTTTTAGCAGCTTAGAGATAATTTGTCCCTGTTAAAGCCTGATAAACAGTTGGATCAAGCCCTGAATATGTTGCTTTAGCCAGGCTGGGAGCCTCTATTGCAACCAGGATCCCTGCCTTGACCCTGCTGTCTGCCAGCTCTGTCTGCTCCGGGGATGGGATGTTCCCTGGGGAATCAGGATGCTGGGTGCCATGGTGAGGGCTGCCATGGCAAGGACTGCCACCATCTCCACAGCCCAGAGGTGCCAGCATGGGGCTGCAGGTGCTCCCCAGGGACATGGGTAGCCAGGTGAGGCCACCAGCCAGGCTTGCCTGGATGCGTGGGGAGAGCTTGACTTACCAGTGTAGCTCTCCTCACCTCCCAGATTGTCTGTGCCTGCTGGGAAGCAGCTTCTTGCATGGGGACTTTTTGCACATGACGGCTAGGACACCCAGCTCAGGCTGGGAGCACCCCAGGGTGGAAGTGTAGGACATGGGCTGATCATGCTGGAGCTCACTGGCACCTTCCTGGTGCTCAACAAACACAGAGCAAGGAGGAGTGGGATGTGGAGCCGCAGATCCCCGTGCCCAGATCTCCTAATCACACCTCTGCACCCAGCTGCAGAGCCATGGCTGGCTGAGCATGGGCTCAGCCTCGTGCTCCAGTCCCGGCGCTGCTGACAGCAGTGCTCCGTCTCTGTGTTGCAGGGAAAAGCATCAGCCTGTGGCTGGGCCAGAGCAGAGAAGGGCTGTCAGCTGCCCCATTTCCAGTCCAAGGACATAAGGAAGATGCGCAAACGCCAGGTAAGAGCTGGGTTTCATCCACCCTCCATGCACATTTGCTAGGGGCAAGTGGTGCAGGCAGCGCTGCCCAGCCCTGTCCTCACCCTCCCTACTCTCCTCCCACAGCAGGAACGGCTGGGCCCGGGAACATACAACATCAGGGACTTTCTGCAGGAGACATGGCCCTCCAGCCTCCAGGGGATCTGCGACACCAGGGAGCAGCAGTGCAGAGATGGCCACAGGGTATGTCACACCCTGACATGGGAGATGCTGGGAAATGGTGACCACTGGGTGTGGGATTTGGCTTCGGGCTGACACCTCTAGAGAACAAGCCCTTTGCAAGGGTTGGGAGCTACTGTGGGTGCCGTCTCCTCCTGCTGGGCTGGGGACTGTCCCCCTTGCCAAGGCTGCCCACAGCCACCCACCTCTCCTGCAGGACTGTTTTTTCCGGTCCTGGCACATATGGCCCCCGGGGGAACCCCTATGCCCGCCTTGAGGAGAGGGACAAGCGCTCTGCCAGCACGTGAGGGCTGATGGACAGCAGGACACCGAAATGTGCCCTGCCGCCAGCCCTGGCAAGTCTTGCTCCTCGCCCTGGGGACATGCTTGTGGGGTGGCCCTGTTCCCTCACTGAGCACAGCCCCTGATGGCTTTCCCCTGTGCCTGCAGGGCAGCGGCCGGGGACCCGGCACCTACCACCTATGGAGCAGCATCGACGAGGGGCTGCAGCAGGTAGGTGGCCCCAGCCCCTGCCAGCCCTTCTCGGGGAACAGCTTGAAGCCCACCGGTGGTGGCCATCACAGCTTGGAGGTATGTTGCCCCGGAGTCCCACACCCAGGTGGGGTTTCTCAGTGAGCTGTGGCATTGTCAACAGATTGCTCTAAGGATGGAGAGCTGCCTTGCGCCAGCATCTGTCACGCTTGGATTTTGTGCTCTGACTTCCCTTGGATCCTGGAAAAACAGACCCACGCAGCAGCGTTTGGGAAGCGAGCGGGCTGCAGGCACCGTACAGGAGAGTGGGCTGGTGCCTGTGAGCAGCATCAGGGCTGAGCTCTCATGGCACAGGATGGATGGGGTGGCCTCAGAGACCACCAGCAGCTGAGCCTCTCATGCCGTTCCCTTGTCCTGGCAGAGGAGAGGCACTGAGCCGAGCACTGGCACTGTCAAGGGTTTCCTGGATGAGCTGGTGTTGAGGGAGAATGAGAAAAAAGGCTGCTTCAGCACCCTGCCAAGGAACCCAGGCTGCCCCATGGAGAGGATCTTCTGGGCCACGCTCAGCCAGTGCCTGAGGGAGGCGGTGAGTGGAGGCATGGACATCAGCACCAGCTGGTGTCACCAGCGTCCCAGGTGGTGCTGCAGGTGCCCCGGGTGGGGATGCATGAGGCCCTGGGGGAACGGATGGATGGCTCTCTGACATTATGCAGCTCTTTTTACGAGCAAACTGAAGCATAACAGGTTTTCTTCTGCGCAGTGGGTGGTGGGGCCAGGCTTCTACAACCCAAAGCCTGTTGGGAGATCAGCATACTCCAGCCAACCCCCATTCTGGTCATCTGTCAAGAGATTCAACAGAAAGTCCTACTGCTTCTTCACTGGGAATGAGGTGAGTGAATGGACACGGCAATGAGAGGGACACAGGAATGGTCAGGCTCTGAGTTTTCTCCATGACTATCCCCAATCCGTTACCAGCACCCTTGGGAGAGGATGAAACTCTGCTGAGCCAAAGTAAGGGTGGGCACTCCTCGCTAGCTTAACATTAGGTATGTCTTCTGAACGGAGCAGCACCCCAGCAGAAGTCCCGCGTCTGGTTGCTGTCTGTGATAGAAGAGCAGCCTGACCTCAGGAGCTCCTTTTCTGTCCCTGTTCATTATCAAGGAAACCTGGGTGACTTGGCCAGATACCCATCCTTTAGAGAGGAGACGAGTCCCTCTCTGGGTACTGCTCTTCTGGCTCAGAACGGCTTGCTAAAGGATAAATGGTGAATAAAGGCCCACGGCCCAATGTCCTGCCAAGTCAAGGGAAAGGTGCCCCCTGTGTACAGCAGCACGCTGAGCACCCACCACTGAGCACGCGCTGCCCGTAGGCAAGTGAGCTCGGCTGGTGCTGAGCGGAGGGGCGGGAGCTCAGCAGCGACCACGTTATCTCTGTCTGCATCCTCAGGCCTTTGCCCTTTTCAAGGGATGCTCAGACAACCCTTCCCATTAGTTTTGCTCTGCATCAGCTGCAAGCAAGCGGATGCACTTCATGGATGAGGGCAGCTGGGTTTGAGTCCTTTTAGGTGCCAGGAGCTCCTTGTATCCTCCCAGAAAGTCCTATTTTGCAGCTTGAAAGCTAGTTTTTCCTCTAGCAGCATCAGCAGCACACTGCAGAGCCGGTGCAGGTAGGAGCCCTTCCCTCAGTACCTGTTCCTGGAGGTGTATTCATCTTGGCAGCTTCCCCACAGAGAACCAGAACAAAGCCTAAAAGGCTCAAAGCAGACAGGGAAAGCTTTATCCTGAAATAGTCCACCTTGGCTAGGGATGAGGAGCAGGCTTCCATGTGGCTTCTCTCCTTTATCCAGCTGAGTGGGGAACAGGCAACTTGAAAGAGGTCAGGGATGAAGACATCTTCGTAATTGCTGGGGAACTCAACAGATTACATTTCAGTGGGGAGGTTGTGACATGGCAGCCCTTCGCTACAGCTAGCAGTAGGCGACTGGTGACCGTGCTCGAGCCTGCAGAGCTAATCAACTTCTTTACGGATCTCTGTGATGAGAACTGCTCGCAAAGGGGACTGGCTAGGCTAACACTGATTAGTGTGTCTCCTCCTCCCTCCCCTGCAATATAGGCCCGGTTTGGTTAAGATATGCCACATATTGTTGTATTTTTTGCAACTGAAGGCCCGGCCACGTGAAGGCACTACCTGTTTTTGCACCACTCACATCCCCCACGCCGCCTATGGATGGGGAAGCGCATGAGACCTTCTCCATCCAAAACGCTGTAGGTGTTGGTCGCTATGATATCACCAAGCATGAAAAATACCCTCGGAAGATGAGATACCAGTCCCTGTACTGGTGTGACGTGCAGCGGTACCTGAGCAACTTGAAGCAGGATGCCTACTAAGTCTGACAGGCAAGGGGGCTGTAGGTGCTTTCACACTGGCTTACAGGAAAATCATCCTGAGCAGCTCTGGGGAGATTGAGTGCACGTTACTGACACTACAGCTGATGTGAGATGGGATGACCATGTAGTTAAAGCACTGGATCGGGACTGAGAAACACTCATCAGCCCCACCGCGGGTTCCCTGCGGACAGGGAGGTTGATATTGCTGCACCTCTCTCCTCCTGGGCAAGCGAGGAGGCCTTCGTGCTTCCCCAGCGCCGCAGGGGTAGTGGGAGGGTTAAAGAACTACTGGCTCTCAAGGCACTTCGCAGATGCCAAAGCACTTGTTGTATCTTGTGAAATGCAATTTGCCTGCAGCGGAGGTGTAGGCAAGTCGTTTCCATCGAGTTAGAGGAGACAGCCTGGGAAGGAACTGGGAGGTGGAGGGATAATCGGGCTGTCTGGACTCATTCCCAGTGCCGGCACTGGACTGCTCAAGGGCTCCGAAGAAAATCACCTTCTCAGGCTGTGCCTTGGTTTACCCATCTGAGGAAGGAAGATAACAAGGCTCGCTCTCACCGCAAAGGGCTTTGAAATTGCTAGCGTGAAAACCTTGTGAAGCAGTTAGCAACTATACTAATGAGAGACCTCGGGACAGCCCTCCGCTCTCACCTTTGCTTGTGGCCAAGATTAGCAAACTGCTGGGGTGGCACTACGGGCCGACAGCTCTGCGGAACTCTTTCTTGATCTCCAGAGAGTAGTTAGAAATTGGTCTTGGCTGAATATAACTCGGCAGCTTTCAGCGAGGCAGCCAGAAGTTAGCTGTCCTATGATGGAGAAAGCATTATGAAATCTAGCTTTCAGTATTGCCCAGCTTTGTTAATTTTGCACTTCCAGTAGGAATAAAAAAGAAATCTGAACAACGAGCAGGACTTGGAATTCAAACGCATCTCTCTGATCAAATAGCACTAGCTCCAAAATCACTTTTCAAGCTACAGCTGTGCTTTCTAGGGAATACCCAGGCTTTTAAGAGCTCTGTTCAGCTCCATGCTTGTTAAGACTAATGAGATTAATCTGGCGAATAACTTGAGCCCACTGAATCTCATCCTCTTTCTACAGGGAGCGGCTCAAGCCTGTTGCTAAAAACAACTGGAGTGATTTGATTTCTGCTCCACGTTGGTCGGATACCTCTGAAACCACTGCTGTTTTCCAAACATAAGATGGTGCTGGGGAGCCCAAATCAGTGAGTAAACGGCAGATACGCCAGCGGATGAGACAGGGTAGATGAAAATACAGTGTGCTGGCACGCAAGTCGAGATAGGAAACAACTAAAGTCTTGTTCTGTGGCAATAAAACACTCTTAGACAATCAGCAGTCTAACTTTTCTGTCAAGTAATTAATTATTTGCACCTTGGGCTTTATAAAAATGACACACTTGAGAAGAGGATGCCAGATACTGCGTGTCCTCCAAAGGAAGCTTTGCGGGCACACGTAGCTCATTCGATAGTAAACACTTCCTTTCAAACAACGCTACTTAGAAGAAGTCGCCCGTACCTGTTTATGGGCATGGTGGTGTTACCAGAGCTGAAGACCCCCAGGTCCACCAGTACCACTCAGCGGAGAGCTGGGTCTGAGAAAGCAGTACTATGGCAAAGTAGTTCGTTAGGCCTTCGCTAACTGCCTACGTACCTGCCCCGTGCTGTCTTTAAAGTAGCCGCGTGCAAGGCTCTGCATTGCAAGCTGTAACATACACCTTCACTTGAATTAACAATGCAAATGTTTATAAGCAGCTGGAGGGAATTAGGGGGGATATAGTGTCATCGTTCCAAATTTTCTAGGGTATTAAAACCTAGAGGCAATGGAGAAAGCGAACTGAAGAGAGAGCCGTGCCAGTGGTAACAAAGGGTGGCCATGAAAATGTACTATTAAGTACACTGGTTCCCTTAGAGTTAACTTTTGTGAAGTCTTGCACTAGTGTTTAGACCAGACTGGAATAATTAAATCTAGGTGTAATTACGTGTTAGTTGTGGCTGATTAAGTATGCTAATTAATCTGCAATTATCCGTCGGTAGGGGAGATAACTGAACACAGGTAAAACTGCAGTGATTTAAGGAAATCCTGATTATTGTTCTGGAGAGGCGAGCAAAGGAGGGTCTCTGAAGGGAAATGTCTGAGCGGCGATGTGGGTGAGTGTAGGCTACAGAAACGCTGCTGGGGTAACAAAACAGGATGGTGAAATGCAGCGTGTCAGGGTGTCCTGGTTCCGGCAGGGATAGGGTTAATTTTCTGGCCCGGAACACAGGTATTCTGTACCATGTGAGGCCATGCCCAATCTATAGGGGGGAGCTGGCTGGAGGAGCGGGAGGAAGTCGCGGCTTGGGAGCGGCTGGGGCTGCCAGTGGTCCGGTCGGGTGAGCGCTGGTACAGTAACCGAGCGTGTACATTCCTCCATCAGCGTTATTGTTGTTGTTGTTCTCCTTTTCCTTTGCTGTTGTGTTACACTGCCTTTATCTCAACGCATGAGTTTTGCCTTTTTCTTCTGATTCTCCCCCACTGCCGTGGGGGTTGAGTGAGCGGGCACCTGGTTCTTTGGTGCCGGCTGAAGCCAAACCACGACACAGGGCCAATGCGTGATGTGATTAAGGGAAAGCAGGGCTTTGGCACCTGAACTGTGGTTTCAGTGGGGCTGAGGCATTTGGCAGCCTGGATTTCAGGAGAAAGCCTGGTAGCTTCCCTCTGGGAAGAGAATGTCAGAAGAGGAAGCCCCAGCTGTGACCACAGGAGGGCAGGAACACCTCCGGCTACGCCTGCAGAGCTGCTGTGATTTTTCAAGGAAATGGAAGATGTGGATACGAAACTCCTCAGGCTGAAGAGGGCACTGAATCTTCATCCCCACTTCTGTGGGTGATCATTCCAACCAGGGATTCGTTTTATTAGCATGAAGTGAGAAGAATGAAATAGCTATCCATGACAATGGCTGTAGCACCTAAATCTAAAATGTGGTTTTATCCTCCTTGGACAAAACCTCAGAGTGGAAGAACGGGGCAAGGGGAGGGGAAAAAAAAATCAGCATAATTGGCATCATGAGGCTATGTGGAATTAGTGGGGCATAATTGAAGGGTTAAGGCTCTGCTATAAGGTGTTTGTTTCGTAAGGGTGTGTCTCGCGACAGAGATAAGGGTAGACTCACAGACTTCAAAGACATTCCTTCAAAGCTGTTTGCAGCACTAGGCTCCTCATCTCCCAACAGCCTCCCAATGCCTCTGCTCTTTTACCCAGACAGCAGCTTCTCTCAGCAATCGCTGACCATTTGTAACAATACAAGAAGCACATGAAATGATAAACAGAACTGTTGAAGAGTAAGTAATCATTCATTAAAAGACATCACTTTGAACAGTACGTTGGCTAGATCTTTATTTTAAACAGCCCGTACACCCAAAAATTAAGAGCAACAGCAATTATGCATGTGCGTGTATGTGACTGATACAGTTACAGTACCCAATCACGTCATACAAAGTTTGCCAATAAATTAAGGAGTGAAAAAACAAATACAGTGCATACCTAAAGATCATCAGTACATAAGAGAGAGAGAGAGCAACACAGTCTAAGTAAAAGTGTTTGCATATCATCTAGCTGTTTTAACATCGCCCTTTAAAAGCTAACCAAAACCATTCTTGCTCTGTGCAGATTATCTTACAAGCACCGGGCTAAATTGTAGCTTTGCCCCAGGGACAAGGAAACGGCTCTTCCCTCGGAGGGGCAGGAGGGCAGGTTACACCCTGAGAATCAGTGTTTGCCTTTCTGCGCACCCCAAAACCCAGAACGGTGTAGCAGGCGCTCCTAGATCACTGACACAGCTCCACCTCCTGCCTGGCTCCGTGGCCTGGGCAGCACTGCAGGCACTCTGCGTGGGCTGCGTCTCCCCTTGGCAGGCTGCTCCTGCTACCAGTCCCCAGTGCGGCATTTTAAGGGGTACCTTATTCACAAACAATTTGCCCAGCGTGCATCACTGAGTTAACAGCCCAAGCTTATTCTTGTTACTGCTTTATCATTGGTTTCATCTGGACCATAAACATCCATCTATCAATAAATAAAATCATTGGTTTAGCATTCATATAAAAATTACAATGCCTCCCACTGGTAACTGTTGAAAAACTTCTTCAGGTTACCCCTTACGCAAGGCTCAAGAAAGTGACTTTCTCTTCCCTCAAGCTCAGTAAGGTTTCAAGTAACGATTTTAAGTACTGCTTGGACAAGAGGGGCCTGGTTTGGAACCATGTCTCTGGCTACAGGGTCAAAACCTCTCCACACTTCTACACTTCACTGTATGAAGTGCGTGACTGTGCCATTTTCACCAGTGTGCAGCAGAAGGGGAAACTGAACAACATTTACTGTTGGTTTCCTCTCCAGGTGACTGAAACAGTCCTTTTACAAAGCCTATCAATCTAATCCAGCTGAAACGAAATGCAAAAACGTCACTCGAGTCAGAACCAAAGCCTGTGTGTATCAAGATTCACAACAAGAGTTCTTCTTATCCACAGCCACTTGCTTTAGCAAACCTTGTACAAATAAAGCCTTGACTTCCTTTTCCTACTGGCCAGGACAGAATGGTCTGAAATAACCCACATCTTCTTCCAACTGAGTATTTATAAGGCACTAAAATTAAGCAACAACTGAAACCCCCAAAAAAACCCCAAACCCAACCAAAAAAATCCAAATAAACTGACCTACAGTGAGTAAAAACTGAAATTAAAACTTGTCTATATGAAATAGCAGCAATTTTTTCAGTAGTCTACAAAGCCAGAACATTGATATTTTGGGGGAAAAACCAGTGCACTCTTAACCAATTAAAAAGTACCTAAAACCTATATCCACTTACACTTTATAATCAAAATCAGTACAAATCTGATAGGCACAAGTAAAAAGCATTTTCTTCACACCTCAATGCTTAGTTTTGAAACCAAAGCCACTGTTAGGGAGTTCAACTGCCCTGCTGAGATTACAGTATGGTATAACCCAAGCAGTACGGTACCACACAACATCACGCAGCACTGTATAGCCAGAAGATTATGGTACCATTGCTAAGCTGTTCTACAGGTTACCGGCTGGAGGCAAATGCTTTAAACATCATGATTCATTTGACAATGTGTTCAGCTTTGGCACCTATTTCTGAGCCCTCCTTACCATTTTCAAAAGTAATGTTAAATATAGCTATAGTATACAGCTGGTGTAACTCCAGTATCTTCATTCTTTCCAATTATTTATCTTATGCTTGGAAATAGGTGAATTCACCTATGTCACTACATTAGATACAAAGGCTAGCGCTTAAGATTCCTTGAAACAATCACTTTGAGTTTGGAAAATTGGTTTTAAAACATACGAAGAAATACTAAACATAAATTTATAAAGCAGGAATTCATACCTTTGAACATCACCAAGAATGAGCTTATTTGGAGAGCAATAAAGCTTTTTTTTTTTTTAAGGATATACTGACTAGCTATAGGTAAATTCATCTTTCCCTGATTGCTTGATTAGATCATTCAGGCTCAGTGCCTCGCAGCTTTGCAGATTTTGTCATACACTTCTGGAAAGGCATCCTTGCAATTCATTTGCTCCCTCAGCTTGTGGTATAATGAACCATCAAACATATCCCAGAACTCCTCACGGGTCATATAGCAATCTGCATACAGCATCTGGAAACTGGAGAAAAAAAAAAAAGAAAGGGAACAAAAAAAAAGACAGATTCAGTACTACTTGTGCCACACGATTTGAAATAGAATATAACAAAAAAATTCAGGGCAAGCTATGAATAGCAAATATTCAACAAAACCCATCAAAAATGCTTTTTAAAAACAAGCAAATACAATTGCTTACATGGATTACGCTGGAACACTTGGTCAATTATATTTTGTGGATTTAACGTTACCATGATCTCTTTTCCAAGAGGAAATAACATGTAATGGTGAAAACAGCAGAATACTGCTAGTCATTTTGGTGAAGGGAAAGATGGGAAAAGAAAGCAATTAAAATAACTGTTGCTTTTAAAATTTGGTTGAGAACACTTCTTTAGCCATCAATGTCTTGACACTTCCATTAGTACTGCTACTACAAAGAGAAAAGAAGGACTAAAAGATGTGTACACAACAGTGGTTCATGTTTAGACATCCTAACCACGTGCAGCCAAATCTTCTGACAACTTGTATTCTAACAACTTCTGTTCACAGAAACACAAGTCTAGAGAGAACCTCAATAGTTCCCCCAAATCAGGAGTCTGGCCGCTTGCACCGAAAACCACACATGACCTAAATACTCACTGACAAAATACTTTTCTAACTGCTTTTGAAAGCTTGTGTTCCTTTTTCTTCCATTCAAAATGTTTCAATTCCAGCTTCAAAAAAAAAAAGGAAGTATTTTTTCTGCATGCTTTCTTATGATCTGTGGAGGTACAGTCATGGTGTCTCGTATTAGCCTGCATTACCAAATGTGTTCAAGGCAGGTATCGCAATATGTCCTTTGACTTTTTAAGGTTTCTTTAAACCGAACATTGAGAATATAACTGGGAAGGCAAAGGCCTGCTAAATGAGACCAGGCTGAGATGATAAATTTATTGTGCAAATGAAGAACAGTGTAACAAGGGTCCTTTTAAAAAAATAAATTAAATCATTATTTAGCTGTGGACTCTTCCTTACTTCTATACTGTGCTCTCTAAAATGCAGCTAGCATCAGAGTACAGCAGTAAAACAGTTACATAAAAGCTCTATTGTTGTGTGTGATTACGAAACTGTAAGATTAAGCATTTATCCATTGTTCATTTCTCAGTGACAGGTAGAGAAGAGACAAAACTTTGTTAGTAAAGAGCTTTGAATTAAAAGCTTAATTTCAAGTTAATTAAAAAAAGCTTAAAATTAACTTTTGGTTGCTTTGTTCTCTGGCAGATCACTTATTGCAGCTAAAAGTCATTTACACTCTCCAAATCATCTCGAAGCAGTCACCATTGTTACTCAGCCACATGGGATATAATCACTGTTAGACTGAGAAGTAGGTCAAAATTGAAATGTGGATAAATTATACTGATGGTGTAAAAACACCGTCTAGTTGTTTTTTATTCCTGAGAAACAGGCCTGTAACTGCTTCTCCACTGACACTACTACAGCAAATTAGGCTGGCATGAGTCTGTGACAGATGGTGGGCACGCATGTCACGCCTACTGTGGTGCTATGTAGTAAGAATCGGGGCAGGGAAAAGGAAGCTATGGAAGTACAAGTTGTGAGGGAGGAAAGGCTCCCACCACCGCACAGGGACTGCAGGGGACAGTCAAGGCTGGCCTCCCTGTGCAAGGACACACCAGAGCAAGGACGGGGCAGAGCTGCAAGCGTGACGCTGCAAGGACTGCAGGGAGCAGAACAGTCCCAAGGGCAGGCAGGGAAGCAGTCCAAACTTTAACAGCCTGTGGGATTCCTGAAGGGACTGCGGCCAAAACGGCACTTGCTCTGCCCCTGCCCTGAACCTGCCTGAAACAAGCCCGCCTCAGTATGCAAGCTCAGCGGCTGCCTTCCCGAGGGCTGGGCTAGCCAGCCTGGCTGAGAGCGGTCACCGACCCATGCTAACACCGCTTCTGGACAGCAGCTGGTTTATGCACAGTCAGTACAGACCTGCTGAGGTCTTTCTGCACCTGGGTGCACGGATGTATTTTGTTGCAGCACAGACTCTACTCCCAGAGCAGCCTGGAGCTGAAAGGATGCATGGGTGACCTGAAGCTACCCAGCTCCCAAATACACTGCAAGAACGTCAGCCAGTGCACTCATTTGTTTGGTTTTGCAATCAAATAATGAAAGTAAAATCATATTTAAAAATAATAACATCAAAATTAGAAATTAGTATTAGTTTTCAATTATTGTGGTTGTTAAATTATTGCAATATTAAAGAGCTGTAGGATTAAATAACTGCGATCAAACCACATGGGTGTAAATTATATGGCATTATTACTATTCTAAGGACTGGGATCCTTACCCATGCACACTTCTTACAAACTTTTCCATTTGCCTCATCGAAGCCCTGGCTTCAAATTGTTTCCTTTTGGGCTCTCCATAAGCTCCTATATCCACGTAGAGTTCTGCTTCATCCCCTTTTGGGTGGACCATACCAGGATTATTGGGCAATATGAAAGGACATAACCAAAGAGGGTAGACCTGCAGAGGTAAGAAAACACTTTATCACGTATTTTTAACAAACAAACCTTTAAGCTATCTCCTAGTAAAGGTGACAAAATGAAGAGTTAGGAGGACTTCTTCCCAATTTGGGACTGAAACTTGCACAGCTCTTCCTTTCCAATTCTCTTGTTGAGGTTCTCAGTTGCATTTTCTAATGACTGTAACACAAATAGGTTGAGATGCTTAGAGTATGTGCTGTGTCCTAGAATTACATCTCCTCCCTCTTAAATATTTGAAATGAAAAAAAAAAAAAANCCCAAAGCAACAACTGAAAACACAATCTGAGTAAAAAGAGAATGAGTTTTCTTTTCCAGGTCAATTCAAAACTGAAATTGCCAAGTTTGTACATCTTATACTAACTAAAATAATTTCAAAAATAAAAGCAACAAGGAAATAAATTCCTGCAGTTTGGGTTCAGTGAGACCTTGAGACCTCCAGTGCTTTCAGATGAAAGAAAAATCAATTCAAGTTTTACTAAGTGATGAAATCTTTTAGAAATGTTTTCCTTCTACTAAAATTTGAATCTCGTGTTTTTATTCTTTTTTCAGAAAGCTGCGCGGATTTCTTCTGCTGCCTTGCAACAGACTCGTGAAGCACAGTACTCCCCAGGACACGATAATGACCTTTTACAAAAGTAGACTATTGTGCCCTAAGACCAACAGTCACAGTTCTTATTACACACAGTCCAAGATTCACTGCATTTTAAAAACACTTATTCTTACATTAAGGTCAACGTGGAAGGTTTGGATAGACTTCTCAAGGCTCTTCATTGGGACCAACATGTCCTGTACAACATGGTGTTGCTCGTACAGCTTTCGAATAGCTTCTCCTTGGGTGAGTTTTAACAAAGAGATTTTTGGAGGAACCATCCAGCCAAACAGGTAACGGAAAATGGGGTTATTGCCAAAAGGAATTATATCCTTTAAAGAGGAAAGAAAAAAGTTTGACTTAAGAATGTGTAAGTGAACTAAAAGACAATACTTCAGAATCCTCAGAGCAATATTAAGCCAGATTTTCAATAAATTTAACTGCTGATCCTTTTGCTAAACGACTATAATACAAATACGAACAAGTAAGAGAGGCCTGGACTGAGCTTAGCTACACAGCCCTGCCCTAAGTCTCCTCTAGTTACAACGGCTGATTTTCAGTCATATGAATCACAACATACTCAGCCCCAAATACTTTCAGAGAATGAAGTTCAGGGAACAGTAGGTTACTATCTCAAAACAACTAAGGAAGGAGTGCCTAAGAAGCTAAACTTACAGAACTCTTGCAAGAATAAACACATACCAGATCAGGTCTTATAAGAGTTTTAAAGCTGTAAAATTTTAAGTACTTCCTGCACAGCCAGCTCCTAGAGCTGAAGGGATCCAGTATCTGGTATTTCAGAATGCTAAATAAAGTTTTGCCTAAATGCACATCAGAACAAATACATTTACGAAATTCAAAATAACGACCTCATTATACAATTACTACTCTGAGTTTAGGCAGGGCAAATTTTCAGCCATAATTTCACGTTCATGTTTTTTCCACTGTTTGCCTTTGGAAATCACTTAGTAGCTATAAAAACTTAACACTGAAATACATACTTAAGGTCTAAATTCAGAAAAGCACTAAAAGGGAAACTAGGCGGTTATGATATAACGCCTTGTATATAAAGAAGTGCCTTTGGATTTGTTTTGCCCAAATGCAGGACTTTTAAATTTGCCATGAACTTCACTGTTTTTTTTCTGCCATGAAAGACAGAAGTGTTGCCAAGAGGAAGAAGGTACATTGGACCTACACTGGGAAAGAGCAGGGTATCTTCCTGCAGATGTTATTTTAATTTTGGAACTGGTCTTACTTGGAGCTCCCAGAAAATACTGCGTGTATGTCTATGGTAATAGTGTCTTGAGGGAATGTATTCTATTCCAGTCCTGTCAGCTTTCAAATACTTCTCCACATGCTTAAAGAACCACGGCTTGTAGTAGTTGCCAATTCTGTTTATCTACAAGAAAACAAGCATTCATTAGCAAACACCAACACAGGTAACAGTTACGCCTTACTAGACAACATTAAGTATGTCCCCAAATTCCTTTACTGTGAAAAATCAATGTGATACCCTCTGTGACAGTTTGCATGAGACTGTCCCAAGAGATCTAGGGAGCCTTCCTTTCTCCACATGCATGGCTCCTTCTTACGTTTCTTGCCATAAAGATTTAAATAAATAAGGCTTGCTAACGCTTCCCTGTTACAAGCTAATTAAGAGACCATGAATGTGACACAATTAGATTCCTAAAACACTGATCTCTCAGCCCATTATTAATCCAAAGTCTCATTATGGCAGAGGAGAAGCATTCAGGTTGAGGGATACAGTGAGCAGTTAGTGTGTCCCTCCTGTAAATGTCCCTGATGTGTTTTACCAACATTAACTGTATTAAAAGCTTGCTGGAAAAAGAGTTACTCTGAATAACTGAACGAGTTACAGGCTGAGAGAGTTGGGGTTGTTGAGCCTGGAGAACAGAAGGCTCCAGGGAGACCTCATTGTGGCCTTCCAGTACTTAAAGGGGCTTATAAGAAAGATGACGACAAACTTTTTAGCAGGGCCAGTTGCAACAGCACAAGGAGTAATGTCTTTAAACTAAAAGAGGGAAGATTTACACTAGATATAAGGAGGAAATTTTTTACAATGAGGGTGCTGAAACCCTGGCACAGGTTGCCCAGAGAGGTGGTAGATGCCCCATCCCTGGAAACATTCCAGGTCAGGTTGGACGGGGCTCTGAGCAACCTGATGTAGTTGAAGATGTCCCTGCTCATCGCAAGAGGCTGGACTAGATGGCCTTTAAAGGTCCCTTCCAACCCAAACTATTCTATGATTCTGTGAATAACTGCAGTTTAAAACAGCATTGGTCTGTATGAGAGAAAAGATACTTCTCTTCCTCCTCAGGTACTGCAATGAAAAGGCTGTAGACTAAATTATTTGCTAGAATAATGAAATCAGTGGGTCACTTCTTATCAGTTGAAGAGATTTAGAGTACAGACTCTGCTATAGTAACAAAGAGCTGTAATTTAAAATATTCTGACAGACAGATCTAACTTTTAATTCTATGTTAAGAGACTGTTCCAATCTTATAAAGATTCTGGTTTTACATTGGCATATAGTACAGCTTCAGTTAAACTTTGGGGGCATTTTTTTTGAGTAACTTCCCTTTAGTTACCTTGCTTTGCTCAGCTTCATCAGTCAAGACTCCTGTCATGATGACTGCTTCTTCCAAAGAATACACAAGTCCTTCCACAAAACTATTCTCCTTTTTCTTAGATTCTTCAGTAAACTTTTCACAAATCTTCTGCAGTCCTCTCACAGGCTCATAATGTATTTTGACATATTTCTTGGCAGGAATCATTTTTATTTCTGCTGCAACCAGGAAACCCAGAGTACCACAAGACCAAGGCACTGCATAAAATAGGTCTGAATTTTCAGTCTGCAAAAAGTATGTCATACTAAATCATATATCCATACCGATAACTGTCAATGACATTGTAAATGATAGCAAAATAACATTTTGTCTTACTGGTGAACATCTCACAAGGCTTCCATCAGCAAGAACAAGTTCATAGGCCACGCAGGTGTGTTGAAAAAGTCCATAGATATGGGATGAAGACTCAATCCCAGTTCCCATGATGAGGCCACCTTATCAAAAGAGCACATAACAAATCAAATGAAAAGTACTCCAAAATGAAGATGGTTTACGAGAACAAAACCCCACTTTTAAGCTCTGGGCATGGCTTTTAAGACTACTGAAAAAAAAAAAAAGGAAGTGCTTATAACATAAACACCACAACAGAACACAAGTTTCAATAGAATATTTCAGGAACCTTTAAAACAATGCAACATGTTACTGTGTAAGAAGCTAATGAAAATGCAGCAGAATCACTGAGCCTCTTGTCATCACAATGACCCTTACCTACTGTGAGGTCATCCAGCTCTGGTACCACAGGAATAGTCCATCCCATGGGATTCAGGTGTGCAGTCAACTGTCCCATGGTGACCAAAGGTTCCACACGAACAACCTAAAAAGCAAAAAAACCCAATCCCCCCCACCAAACATGAATTAAGTGTTCAGCATTAACAATGACAAAACATTGCTAACTGGATTGTACTTCCATCTGTTATCAGAATTCAGAGACTTACTTTCCTAAGAGCACTACTAAAAATAGTTGAAACTGTTTAGTGATTCCTCCTCTGCCTCAACATCTTGTTGCTCAGTCTCCAAAACCATAAATCAATCTGGTCTTTTAGACTTCAGCACATAAAAGCTAAGCAATTCCATATGCTGTTTCTTTGGACAGAAAGATCCGAGCACACATTGTAAAACCTGAAATTTGGTGGGTCTACTGCTACAAAAATCCTTTGTTCTTTATGGAATCTTAATCTCCTCTTCAGTAAAAAAAGCCATAAACTTCATTATTATGAAAGCTTTGTGATGAATTTGTTACCTGTCTTTCACTGTCCACTTCCAGAACATCCATTAAGTTGATCATGATGTTCTTATGAATCTTCTTATACTTTCCAACACGAAGCGACACAGTCAACCAGCCAGGCCGGCCAGTGCACATGTATCTTTTGCTGCCTTCATTTTTCCATTCCCGAACCTGCAAGAGGTAACAACTGAACTGACGCTGTAAGGCATACACATGTAGTCAATAATGAATACCAGAAACATTTTTCCCTCGCTGTGAAAAAACATTCAGAAATACTGTTTCTTCTCTACGTGCATGTTACCTGCAAGTAACAAAGCCTGGACGTCTCTATGTCGAGCAGCATTGGAAGTCTCTCTGCAGACCTCTCAACTTCTAAATAAAATACCACGATAGGGGTCTAGTCATGTAGAGGAAGCATTTCTAATACCCCGTAGCTTTTGGGTTTTTTTGGAGACAGGATTCAGGAAAATCCACAGGAAAACCTATATTCTAAGGGAGGTATTATCACTGTCATAAATAATCTTAGTTCTGTGAAGGTTAATGAAGCAATGCCTCCTCCTAAACACACAAAAAAACGGTCTGAGCCTGCAAATAAACAGGCCAAGCCAGAAAAGTTGAGAAGGAAAATGTGTAAGCCATACACACAATCCAGGAACTTTGCAAAGCCACAGTGGTTAACATTTGGAGAACAAACATCAATTACAGCATTTTCTTCAAAGCTCAACTACCACTACAGCTGGTGATAAAAACCCCAAACCCTCAAAGAGTAACTCCATGCACATTAATATCCATCTGTATCCGCAATGAACATGAGAGACAGGGAAGAGAACAGAAGTAGACGTGACAGAATTATCATAAATATCAGAGAGCACAGAAGCATTACAGAAAGCGGCATTTCTGGGTGGAAGAAAAGTTTCAGCTCCCCTTCAATCACCTCTTGGAACTAACAATGCCGAGAAGCGGGATGTAAGTGGTATTAAAACACGGTATGAAGCCAACTATTCCAAGAGGAACGTTTTCACGTTACACACGGGCGCATCCGGCCGTGCCTAGGCCGTGTGAGTGTGCCGAGCGGCTCCCAGCACACCTCTAAGGCCGGCAGGATGACAGCCGCCCCGCACAGCTGCACCGCGACTTGCCCGCAGTTGACGCCGCAACTTTTGAGAGGAGTTTCAGGCGGTGGGGGGAAAAAAAAAAAACCCACTGGGGCAGAAACACCCGCTGGCTTTTATTCCTTTGCCTTTTCCCGCTCCAGGTGGCGCAACCGGGTTCACGACTGGATTTTGCCCCGGCTGCGGGAGAGGCGGAGGCGCTGGGGGGGGGAGCTCGCCGCCA
>VYXH01000564.1:26767-46971 GCA_013397275.1 Burhinus bistriatus
AGGACAGGGCCTGAGGCAGGGGCTGAGGGGGGGTGTGGGGCAGGGGACAGGCCCTGAGGCGAAGGACCTCCCCTCAGTCAGGGCTGAGGGGAGTATGGGGCTGGGGACAGGCCCTCAGCAGCTCGGTGGTGGAGGTGCTGTGGTGGCCAGTGTCCTTTGGGCAAGCGGCTCACCCGGGTGCCTTTGGGTTGGGAGGCAGGAGCCAAACACCACTGCAGGCCTCTCTTGGGCACCCTCATGGTGTGGTTTTGAGGTACCGGGGAAGCTGGCAGATGTCTCCCACAGAAACTCGAAAGTGCCGTGCAGTCCAATTTCAAGAAGGAAGAAGGAGATGCCCCCTGCAAAAGGCAGCTTGCTCTCTAAAACCCTGGTGGAAAATTCCTCTCCTCCCGCTCTCCATGGTGGAACAACTGGAGGGAAGATACATAAAGTCTGTGAGGAAGATAAGACTTTTTCTTCGAATCAAAATCTGTCTCTCGAGAGGTGTGCTGTGTGAGAGGACAGTGGCAGAGGTGCCCCGCAGGCAGTGGCTACCCCAGGAGACGCTGACACCGCACAGTGCCGTCAGGGACCCCGGAGTGGCACAGAGAGACCCGCTGGGTGCAGGGAGGAACATGGTGTCAAGGTGTTTCATGAGGATGCTGCCACAGTGACGTAGCACACTAACTGTCAGATGGTGCCTCTTCCTCATTGCCAGCAGGAGAAATACCTTTGCCTTTAGCTGCCGCAGGAGCTACTCGGAAGCACCAGGCTGGGAGAGATCTCTGCATCAAGGTTCAGGGATCGGCTATGTCAGGCAGCCACACCTTGTAGTCTCCTTCAGACAACTTGCAGGCTTTGTTTTGAACCCAGTTCATTTTTTGTCCACTGCTTTTATTGAAAGCCTGGTCTGAAGCTTCCCTGCTCTGAGGTTTGAAAATGGTCTCCTGATCTCCAGCCTAAATGTATTCACAGCCAAATTATATTCGTTGCACTTGTGCCTAGTCTACCCACTAGCTCTTTTCTTTCTTATGTCCAAGTTGATGTTATCTGCTTTTGTTTACCAATTTGTCTGCTGACTGGAATTATGCATGGAAAAGAAGTTTCCCATGCCCTAAAAGAGGTTATTTTAACCTCTCTGAAGGAGCTAAATAATTATTCTTGATCTGAGTGTGATCAAGTGCAGGGCTTATTGGATAACAGCATCATTTATTCATAAGGGGATATTTATACCTTCAGTGTACATACTGTTTTGAAATTGTTTTTATGAAGACCCATTAAAAGTGTTTATAATGTTTTCCATGTTCTGCTGTTGCTTTTATAAGGGTCCTAGGCAGCAAGAAGGGAGTAGGTGAGCTCAAAGATTGCGTTGCAGAACTGTGCTTTAAAACAGAGGAGTGAATCACCATTAAGATTATGGTGAAATTGCCTGTGTACCTAGTGATGCCAAGCACAGAAAATACAGGAATCGGAAGGGGATATGGGAAGGGGAGACATATGTTTTAAATGCTAATGTTTTTCAATTGTAGTTATTTTAGGTGTGTGCAAAACATCAGCAATCTATGTAGGCTTAGGAAAACATCATCTGCAAATCTGGTTTGAAAAGCTAAGATTCCCTTGGTGTCTTTGTAAGACTAAAATCCCCGGTCTCTTCAATTGAATTATCATTTTAAGTGTGTTTAAGCTGTTAGCGCTTCTTAAAAAAGCAGTCCTCTTCCCTTCCTCTCCTCCCTCCCACTCCTGCCATCCCATCCGCCCACTTGTGCTGTTCTGGGCAGGCTGTGCAGTACAAATGCTTCTGCTGTCACTCAGTTAAACAGGTTGGGGAGCTGATCTGACTGAAGAATTGGGCTGTTTTTTAGATCAATGTTTTTCTGCCTGGCGCAGCTCTCTGGTGGACTTCACCCCACAGACGCTTGTGTAGGTGGGATGCAGGGAGCAGAGCAGGGGCCCTCTCATTGACTGTGCCGGAGCTACCCATCTCCTTGGTGGGTGCTCACCACGGATCGCCCTGCCGATACTGTGCAGGACTCAGTTCATTGCCAAGCGGGATTTAGTAGTAACAATGCAAAGGCTTTTGGATGAAGAAAGAATGAAAAGATGCAGCGGTTTGTCTAAGGAGACAGCTAAAAGGGACATGATAATAATATACAGAGCTTTTGAACTGCAGACAAAAGTAGGCTGAAAACTTCTGTCTCCATAAGAAAAGTATCAAGAGGCATTCAGAGGAAGCAAAGAAAGGCGCTGAAAAGTGTTAGAAAGCCCTTTTTTCCACACAAGCTCTCCTAGCCGTGATACTGACTGCCACAGAGCTGCTGTTGAGTGGTACCAGGGTGTCAAAAGGACGGGCATTTTAACAGTAATAGTTACGAAAACTAATCAAGAATTTTGGGAAGGCTTCTTAATTCTGTGGTTACTAAGGGTTAGGAGTACATTTCCCTAAACCTTGGGGTTTCTTGCACGTTTGTTTGGCACAGAGCTGGTGCTGTCTGAAATGGGACGGGCTTTCAGAGAGTTGGAGGGATGTGGTGTTCAAACTGCTGTGTGAGAAGCTCCCTCTACTGAGAAAACCAAAGTATATTTGGTCGCCTTGAAGGAAAAGCCCATGGGGGGACGTAACCTGGAGTGGGGCTTTCTGTGTGACCCTGGCAGGTTGACTCCTGTTGTTCTGGATACGGGCTGAACGAATCTTGAGAGCTTTCGTACATCCAGTAATTGAAGAAAAATGTCAAATTTCAGCTTGAGGGCTTTAAGGAAAAAAAATACAGGGGGATATTATCAGCTGTTTTATAGACTGATGATGTCAGAACAACTGCCAGAATATTCCAGAGGGATGACACATACTTACCTGTTAGCTCTGAAGGAAAAAAGTCGCTTTGTGGCACAGCAAGATTTAAAGCCAGCCTGGTCTGGGGAGTGCTCTGTGCCTTTCGGAGGCAAGGCAGGGCTGTACTGGGCAGGAGGAGCACGTACCCCATGTGTGGGATTGGGGTACACTTCTAAGGAACATGAAGGAGGGCAGCCAAACACTGCTAAATCCTTTTGATGGTGTAAACCTAGATGGGAAATAGCTGGTGTGATGGTCCTACCTGTCTGAAGACTTAGGAACTGGAGCGGGTCCGTGTGACCTTTCTCCACCTGGATGCACATTTGTGAGGCCCAAGAGATTTCAAAAGCCAGCAGAGACATTTCTGCTGATGTTTAATTCATCAAACCTGCATGATATACCTTAGAAAGCCTCTTCAGATGGCGTATGGGAAGAATGTGGTTTCCCTTATGTTGTCAATTGCCTGGCTTCCAGAAGGTATTTTTTGAAAGGTATTTATCAATAGAATATCCATTATCCAGGACCCGCTTCTCAGGTTTCACAAATATTTCATGTGAGGGAGTAGAGATGCATGACAACTTGAGGAGGAGGAGGGCAGAGCTGTAGCTGTGGTGGCTGTTGGAAAATTGATCAAAAAGGGACAATGGGATTATAGTTACTTTAGAAACTGCCGGGTAGCTCTCAGGGAAAGTGAAACACCATCTGAAGGCTTAGACAAGGATCTTTAGGATGATTAGGCTATTTTAAGTTTAAGTGGACCTAATCTAATGGGAAGGACTTGTTTAACATCTGTGATGGGGAAGGGTCTCCAGATGGCTGCAGCCCCGCCTGCTCAGCACACCTAGTCCTCAGGATAATTTTACTCATTCTTCCTTGCCTTCCCCTTGTCCTCTCGAGGCTGCAGTCACCGTGTTTGTACTGCGACGGGCTTCACCAAGAGAAGGAATAACTCTGGTGCTGCAAGGCAAGACAAAGAACCAAGCAAGGGTGCCTGGGCTGTACCCTATGTTTTTTGCACACTGGCTGTGTTGTGTGGCCCCACTCCTCCAGCAACGAGTTATTGGAGATGGCTGGTGGGACCCCAGTCATCATCTTAGGAGGAAGCAGATGTAGGGTGTGAAGTGAAATCTGGAATATTAACGATGGCAGAATGGGGCCTATCCTTCGGTGGCCGTGCACTGCATCAGGAGGCAAGGTCAGCTGCCGGTCAGCACGTTTGCAGAGCCACCAAAAAAACCCCCTGTGCCGCAGAACGTGCGAGAGCTTTCGTGTATTCTCTCTGACGTGTATTAAATCCAGCTTTACAACTGCCTGTGAAAAGACGCACTGTCTGGGATTTATAAAAAGAATCACTTGTCAAAACAGAGAGCCGGGTTGGGAAAGGAATTCAGCCCTCCCTTCATTGTCACCGAGGCTGGTGTCCTCAGCAGCAAAAATGAAATGGCTGTGGCAAGGTAGCCGGCATGATGAGCTGGTTGCTGAAGGACCTGGGGATCCAGCACTGAACCTACAAACTGGGGGAGGCCGCACTCCTCGTGGGTGAGCAGTGGAGGAGAACGAGTTCATGGGCAACCATCGGTTGGCTTCATGGCCCCTCTGGGTATGAGGCTGTCTGAGAGTGAGGAGGGGCAGCAGTTGGAGAGGTGGTGGTGGTCCCCTGTCTCCTTCCCTCGGCAAGATCCTGGAGGCACCGACTGTGCTGGGCATCAGAAAGGAGCTGCAGCCACTGAAAGGCAATAAATAGATTGTTTTGGACTCACGGTATAAGGGAGAGGTGTACCAGTGGCCTCCAAGATGGCCAGGGTGAACTTTGTCGTGAAGGCAGTTGTGAACCACAGCTGGTGATGAGCAACTCCAGCATACCCTCTCCCATCACTTGCCTTCAGCCTCTTCTTGCCTGGAGTGGCAAACGCTGTGGGAACAAGCAAAAAGCATTTGGGGCTAGCGTGACGGTGAAGGCTTGCCAATGTCACCAGAGGAAAACACTGGAAGTTATTTTTCTGTACAGGCCACATTTTTCTCCTGTTTTCAGCTCCCAGTAAATCTGCGTGCGTGTTTAACCTCCTGGTACCAGATGTACTTGCGGGCCCTTTTCCTCCAAATAAAGCTAAGACTTTCGCTGCCTTGGCCGTCGCCATTCTCCTCCTGGTGCTGTCACTCCGTCACCTGTCTGCTTTCATTTATTTCAACGTTTTAAAAATTCCATGGGCCCACTCCCAGATGATGTAAACTGATAAAACTCCAGGCCACGCTCCAAAAACATCAGTGTAACTGTAGGATCTAGCCCTTTGGGTTTACTTACCTATGCCAAAGAAAAATAGAAAAGCTATAAGCAAAGCAAAAAAGGAAAAGAACAGCTGAAAAAAAGCAGTTAAAAATGTTGGTTATACAAGAGTTGTGTAGCTATTATAGTTACCTAGCATATCCTTTTCATAAGCGAAGCAATCGCAGCCAGATAAGTTAATAATTAAGGGTGACAAAAATATACCATTGTTCCAATAATAAGGAACCGTATTAGTCTTATCACAGATAAATGGAGGCGTATTTAATATGGTTCAGTGCTATGCTGATAGACTACCAATGCCCCTTTTTCACTAGAAAACTCAGTACAAAATCGGGTCAAAAGCTGTTTGCTGGTATGTGTTAAGCCATTTTACTTCCCTCCGGGTTGCTCGCCTCCTTTCGATGGCAGATGTGCTTTGGTGGCAATCCAGGTTGGGAAGCAACTCCCACGTGTACGGAGCTGAGCAGAAGGAAGCTGGAGGCTTCGAGAAGAGGTTCCTGCCCCTTTCTATCGAGAGCGACAGGACGTGCTCCTGCGTGTGGAGCATCTCGTGGAGATACGGAACAATTTCAGACTGAGGACTGAGTAAATAGACTGGTTCTCACCCCTGCAAAGAAGTGATTGGCAAAGGTCTCTGCATGGGAAGGTGGCGAGGGCACGATTGTTCAGTCACTTTCAATATAAGACACTCCTGTAAAATTCGGTTTGGCGGTCTTGATTATAGCAATACCTCATAAAATGAGACAGCAATGCCAGTACCTCCTGACACAATTGAAAACCAATTTTTTCATACCTCTAGCAAGCGCAGACATGCGATGGCCACAAAACTCTGCCAACAGGGAGCAGTGGCCTTTCCTTACCCACACACAGAAATCCTGCGACTCTCAAAATAGATCTGAGAATGGGTAAATGCGCAGATCCTGTCTCCAGCTCACATTTAAACCTAGGTGCGCGTCTCAAGCCTGGTGTGCTGAGCTGGAGACTCACACAACTGCTTTCTGTCTCCTTCTACCCTCTCCATCCTCAGCAAGACCCATTTTTTTTTTTTCACAAAATGCTTAAGAAAAAGCATCGGGAGATCAGCCAGCAATAACCCATTGTCATCCCAGAGCGGTTAATTACCGTTATCTCTAATATCAGCCAAGAGCCTGTAATAAGCTCTGAACTTTTATTGCATTGAGGTGTCTGTTCACATCCAGACTAATGCAGATTATGGGGCCGGGATGAGCCCTCCCTCCTGCTGGAAGTGGCACAGTGACTCACCGAGGGAGGAGAGCTTCATCCCTCTGCGAGGCAAGGAGTCACCCGCCAACAAGAGTTGACAGTTTTCTGGCACAGGAGTATTTACACCTCTGGGGAAGTGAAACTACGCTCTTTCAAATAAGATGAGTAGCCAGACTAGCTCCTAGCTAAAGAAAGGACCTCATATATTTTTGGGAAAAAGATTAACTCTCTGGGTCCCAGAAGACTTCACAGGGAGGTGGAGCAGGGGAGGCTATGTTCTCCATCAGGGATGGCAGGTCTCTGTCTCAGGAAGGCTTTCTCTGAGGTCCTGCTGCAGTCTGAGATGCTGATGGTAAGTCACCTCGATATGGGGGATAGAGACCTTTTTTTTCAGTCTGAAGGTAAGTAATTTAGCCAATGTCTTCTATCTGTTTCTTCACATGCATCTTTATAAACATGTTACTCACCTTCACAACCTTCTCTTTCTCCCAGGCTGGTATAGGGTCTGTTTTTCTCTGACATGTCGAGTGAAGAGACAGGAGCAATCTGCTCTTACACCACCATAGGAGAAAGCTTCCACTACTGTGAATCAGGAGAATATGTCTGGATTGGAGCCTTAAACTACAGAGCTAACCAGAGCGGGAGCCAAATTCACCGTTGAGGGAGCCGCAGCACTGCCCTCAGCTTCACCGGAGACGAGCGTTGATATCTGCAGTCAGCCTGGCTCTGTCATTTTTAATGCCATTATGGAGAAGCTGCAGCCCTTTATTTCCCAAACTCACCTCCTGTCACTTTTGCAGGACTTCGAAATTGCCTCCAGCTACCTAGAAACTCAGGTAAGAAGATGTAAATATTCCAGGTTAAAAGTGAGGCAAGGTGTGCAGGCAGAAATAACAGGTCAACAGACGACGCTGCAGACAAGCTTTGAAGAAAGCAGACAAGCTTTTGGGCACAGCAGTACAGCCAGAGCAACATCTCTGCCGCTGGAAGGAAGCAAGTGACATTTGCTGTTTGAAAGGGAGACCACACGGCGTGAAGAAAAGAGAACCAAGCTAAACAACACCTACCTCCTAAGCTGCAGAAACACAGCACCTTTCCCAGGTGCCTCACCACCTATAATCCTCAGACACCAGGTGCTGCCCCAAATACTCTGTTTTTTTTCCAGCTATATGTATCCCTTAGACTAATAAAAAGCGATCCCTCTCCTTTCAGCTATACCTTGCGTACCTCCGCAGGCTGTCATGCCTGCAACAAAAGTTTTGCAGGGTTTGCTGGCAGCATAATATCCCTCAGCAACCACCCAACACAGCGCATTGATGTAGGCAAGTGCTTGTGGGCAGCCCGGTGCCAGGTCAGGAGGTGAGGTAATGCAAGGAAACCAGCTGTGGAGCATCTGGAACGGGTGTGTGTTGGACACCAAGGGCTTCCTCATGGCTCCATACACGGTGGCAACCAGACAAGCTAGATTGCTGCTCTATCCTTTTTCTAAAAATCATCATTAATGCTGCTTTTAAGCTTCTCTTTTGCATTTCTGTGCTGAAAAAAAAATATTAAAAAGCCCGTTACCTGCTCCCTGGAGTCCACTGTAATAGCCGAGTGCGGCGGAGACATGAAGACTGCACAGGCTCTCGGGGATGCCAGGGTAGCTGGAGTTCATCCCACGTGTAACGCTGGATTCGCTGGAAAGCAAATTTAGCCAGTTTTGTCTTTAATTAGAAGTGCTTGCTACTTTTTTGAACGTCAGCATTTGGACTCAAGGATTCACAGGAGCTTCAGCCTCAGATATTCAACAGTGCGGTAAAGCTAACTGCTAACTGGTGCGGATCTTCGGTAGCTCTCTCTTCTCAGGTCTGATGGCTGAACTCACGGCTGGCATCAAGCTTGACTGAAGAGCCTACAAGGCTGAAAATCGATGTTTCTTCACCGCGAGCCGAATGACAGCTCCTGCTCTAGCAAAGCTGTAAAACACGCTGAGTGGTGGGTTACCACAATGGTTGGTTGTGCCTCTTGCCAGAGAAAGAAGCTTAAAGCTGAAACGTGCAGAGTATGTGGGGCATCCCTAAGGCAAAAATCTCCAGGAGCTCAAGAAAAGTTTTGCCTGACTAAAGACTGAGCAGAGGCATTGGGATTTAACTCTTCCTTTCCCCACCCCTTTTTAGGTGAATTTCAAGTCCTTTGCAGATTTTGGTGGAAAACTCCTAGGAAGCTCTTACTGTCCCCATTTGCAACACAGAAATTTCCCTTGCAGGAAACCCACAGCTTTATCATGCCTGTTTATCTACACAAGAGCCTCAGCGGGACGTGGCACGTCATCCCGGTACTCCTGTACTAACACAAGTCCTGAATGAAGTGCAGAAAGAATTTAAGATCGTTGCTCGTCCATAAAGCTCTCTGTGGATGAGGGTATCAGTACTTCTCCCTCTCCAGGACTTCCCACCACAGCCACATTCCCGCAACGTGGTGCAGCTTTACAAACTGCTGGTTAGGACACCGTTATGGTATACTTTTAAGTTTTAAAACACTCAGAGGTTTTGGGTCCAGAGGTTTGCTGGATGATGGACATAGCTAGTGCAGAAACCGCTTCAGAAACTGATATTAAACAAGTGATGGAGCTGAATACACCTCTTGCTCTTCTGTTATAATTCAAATCCAGTAAAAGCCATTGCAACTAAATGATAAGATATATTATGTACAAAGTGGGCTTTTGCAGTCAGTAAAGTCTCAGGGCAAAAAAATAGCTGTCCACAGAAAGAGTACTTCTTGGTGAACCTGGCCACAACAAACAAACACCACTATGCGGTCATAGGGATGACCATGTTTCACATCCAAATGCTCAGCTTTTCCTGCTGGAGAGCAAGGATGAGTAGTTCCAAACCCTCCAGCTGCTCATATAGCAGAACCATGAAATGGCCAGCTGCAGGTTCAACCCAAAATAAGCCTAAGGACACTGGTGAACATTGCGTCGTTTGAAGATGTAGGACAAATATTTTCAATGCCTGGATTTACTTACTGGATTAGGTAAGACTGCCTTAGCCAGTCTGTCAACTAATGCAACTAATTAGGCATTTTAAGAAGATGCAAATTAAAGCAAAGATAAACAGCAGGAGGTTTCTCACTTGCTTTACGTGTGCTGGGTGCAGGAACACCTTCCCATCTGCACATCCTCATGGCTGCGTGCTGCTGCCCTTGTCAGCTTGGCAGCCTGCACCCACCTCTGCTGTGCCCAGTGGCCCGTGCTCAGGGAAGACACAAGATGTGCCAGCCCCTTGGGAACGGCTTTTCTATGGATCTAGACAACGTGGGCACCTTATGCCTGCTGAGACGTGTCCCCGAAGCCCTCATCAGTGGCTCTTTTGTGTCTCCGTCATGGGTGGCAGCACCCTGCTGAGCGGTGCTTGCCGGGGGCAGCTGGGTGTGGGGAAGAGTAGCCTGGGTGCCAAATCACCGACGGAGACCTGCGACCTGGTCCAGGGTGTTGGCACTCCCGTCCCAGGTATGAGGGCCCTGGCAGGAAGCCTGGGCTCCTCTTCTCTGGGCTTGGTGCCCTGATACACCCAAAGTCACTCTTGACTTGGTGCTCTGGTGTCAACCACCTGGTCGTGATGGGGCAGAAAGTGCATGCATGTGCACACACCTCCCCCCCCGGCCCCCAGAAGTATTGAAAATGCTATCTTATTTAACCTGATTATACAGTGAAATACACTATTTTACATGTGATTTACTGCAGCAGCAAAACGTGGTGAACGGTGAATCAAAAAGCAGCACTTTTCCGTGCCAGCAGCGTTGATCAGGCACAGCATCCTTACCTGGGGGAGGCAATTACTGGAACAATCTCTCTTTCTCCATTCCTCCTTTGTTCCTGTTCTTGCAGGGGCTGTAACTGTCTTTTATATCTCCTTGTTTTCTTCACTGCGGTTCCAGCGTGCATGGGATGTTTTGCATATTTTGCACAGCCATTCTGTCTTTATTCTGGAGAAGCACTTTGCCCATGCTCCGTGATGTGTTGCAGCACCTTGTCCACCAGCAGGAAAGTTCTCAGAGAGGGAAAATGCAGTTTGGCCAAGGTGCTGCTAAGCAGACAGAGGTGCTGGCACCACTTGGCACTTACAGCCTCTACCTTGTTGTGAAATATTCGTCATGGGTTTGGGGCTGCCTGTAGGCCAGCTTTCTGGGGAAGACAGAAGATCGCAGATGGTTATGGGGCTGGAGGACCAAATGGCCAGAGCAAAGCGTTGGCACATTGCCACCTCACTCTCTGCAGCCCGGTGCTAGCACATGCAGGCAAAACCATCTGCTAACGCTGCCTTGACGTGCTTCAGAAGCCATTTGACAATCAACTTTCAGTTAAATATAATACCTGAGCAGGTAATGAGCTGAAGAAGATGTCTCATTGTCCTTTAATAGGGGAACTGGTGATTCACAGTGCCCACGATGCTCAGGAGTGGCAGGCGCTGGTAATATGAGGGCTCAACACCGGCGTATCTGCGACAGAGGAGTCCAGATGTTCTCTCCTGGGGTCCTCAGGGCCAAACTCTGTCCTACCAAGGAGCGAGGACCACAATGTTTTGAGGACACCTGGGATTCGTTGCATTTTGCTGCATTCCGGCCCGGGGAGTGAGGTCACACTGGGGCGCTGGCCTTGGGGACCCCTGCCCCATGCCCCTCTGTGATGGAGACTCAACCTGCTACCAGGCCAGCCCCGTGTGAACCAGCCCTCCTTGTGCCTTGGTTGACCATTTGTAAAATTCCACAGTGTCGGCAGGGAAAAGGAGCTGCACACCCACACAGGCTGAGCAGCTACCAAGCATAAAGATGGGGACAAACTTTTTAGCAGGGCCTGTTGCGATAGGACAAGGGATAATGAGTTTAAACTAAACGAGGGAAGATTTAGACTAGATATAAGGAGGAAATTTTTTACAATGAGGGTGCTGAAACCCTGGCACAGGTTGCCCAGAGAGGTGGTAGATGCCCCATCCCTGGAAACATTCCAGGTCAGGTTGGACGGGGCTCTGAGCAACCTGATGTAGTTGAAGGTATCCCTGCTCATTGCAGGGGGGTTGGACTAGATGATCTTTAAAGGTCCCTTCCAACCCAAACTGTTCTGTGGTTCTGTATCTGAAGCAGATACGACTTCCATGTCGGGGCTTTGCATCAGTCCCCGCAGCCTGTGCAGATAAACCCTGAGCTGCTTTTGAGCCAGCGAGGTGAGGAGCTGCAAGCAGCGCAGGAACAGCAGCCCAGGGTTCAGCTGCCGTGCAGATGTATCCCTAGAAATGGCTTTGTCTGTCAGTCATGCTCAGCTGTAGCTCAAGAGCAACGCGATGGATCTGGGAGAGCGCACAGCAATAGCACAGCACGGCACGACAGCTCTTGATAAAATCGACCTCCACCTCTGTGATGAGGAAGTGCGCCTGAATCCAGGTGCCAGTCATACGGACCATCCTGGATGTTAGATCAGAGCATCCTCAGCTTGTTTAACCTCCAGGTATCCTCATGAGTGCTGCAGGGTAAAAAGATCCAGCTGGAACGGGGGAAAGGGGCAATATTGGCGTTTGACAGAGGTGAGGAGAACTGAAGTGGTCACACAGCAAGGTTGTGGCAGACATCCCCCTGTGCTGCAGCATGGGTGTTCCACCCGTAGCACAGTGGTGTCCCACCTGTGGGATAGTGGTGTCCACAGGGTAGAGGTGTCCCAGCCGTGGGGTAGTGGTGTCCACAGGGTGGAGGTGTCCCACCCATGGGGTAGTGGTGTCCACAGGGTGGAGGTGTCCCACCCGTGGGGTAGTGGTGTCCAGACGGTAGTGGTGTACCACCCATGGGGTAGTGGTGTCCAGAAGGTAGAGGTGCCCCACCCGTGGGGTACTGGTGTCNGGTGTCCAGAAGGTAGAGGTGCCCCACCCGTGGGGTACTGGTGTCCACAGGGTGGAGGTGTCCCAGCCACCGGGTCCCTCTCACAGCCTCTGCAGCCCGAAGCTTTCTCCAGGTCCCTGGTACATCTGTTCCCTGACTCCTGCGCCCCGGTGGCGACGTGGCTCTGTGCTCCCGGTCCCTTAGGAGCCGGGGCAGTGCCACCCCAGCCCAGCTCACCCACCGTCCCCCGAACCAACACACCGGGGGCGCTTCCAACCTTCCCGACCTTCCCTCCCCAGCGCTCCCGGACCCTGAGAGTCCCCCCCAACAAGCCACCTCCTTCACCAGCAGAACACAGCAGCACAGCTCCTGCGGGGGGGGGCAGGGGGAGTTTCCTTTGCCTTTTTCTTTCTCTTTTTTTTTAANGGGTTCCGGCATCGCCGCCGTCGGGGTGGCTCAAGCTGCGGCTGGCCTTGCTGGGGGCACAGGGCTTGGGGGATACATGTGCTTCGCTCCGCCAGGGCTCCCCCTCCATCTCAACCTGCGTTTGGGAGGCTGACGGCGCCAGAGCTTCTGGGATGCTCTTTCAAAAGCATCATTATTACTAGGGTCTGGATGGGTACCAAACCCCAACTAATAATAATAATAGTAATAGCAAATTCAGGTAAAGGCGGGAAGGAATCTCCCTAATGACACGCTCACGCTTTGGCGTGGCGCTCCCCGGCGTTCCTCTTGGCATGTCTCCGCGCGGTTAAAGGTCTCCAGCCCGGGCGGTGTGGAAGGACAGGCTGTACGCGCCGTGGAGGGACGGGGTGTGGAGGTGGATTTCTGCTTGATGGCGGTGGGAGAGATTCAAAACTCTTTTCGTTTCTTGTGTCGCTGGAAAAGAGTGTTTTTCTGAGTAATGCTTAGTAGACCCTATGAATCACCATCTGCATAACTTTATATGGGGGATGCTATTCTCAGCATCTTACTGAAACTATGTAAACTATTAACATCCGTATCTGTTTGTCCGTGGAACGTGCAAATCTATTTCCCTGGAAAGACTATTTCTGAGCAGGTCAAAGGAGGAGATGGGGCAGAACAAAATGTCAGGGTGGCTCGGCGGGTGGAGATGGGTGTCTGGGAGCCGGCAGTTGCCGTCTTCGGAGAGGCAGCCCCTCCGTGGAAATTTGTGCTGGAAATGCTCACTGGGAGACCTGATGTGCGGGATGCTGAGTGCCCCGGGAGCGGAGCCGGGGGCAGGCTTGGGGAGGAGGGATTCGGGTCCTGCCCTGGCCTCCCACCTCCCCTCCCACCCCTGCTCCTTCGGCCTCTTCTTCCAGCGGTTGGTGCACCGAGATAAACATCACGGGTCTTTTAAAGAGGCTCGGGAGAGCTGTGCCAGCCCGAGAGGGGGTTTGGCAAGGGGACAGTGCGATGGCAATGTCACCCAGCGCGGAGGAGCCACCCCCGCACACGCAATGCGGGAGCACGTGCCGGGTAGGCTGGAGGAGCTTTTAACGTTGCTCCCTGCACTGCGCCGGTTTTGTCAAGAGAGAAGAGTTTATTCTCTGGAGCTGTCAATCCGTCACCTCCCAGAGGCTCTCCGCCTTCCCTCCACGTCCGCCTCCCCCTCGCTGTCACCGCTCCCAGATGTGCGCAGCGCCGAGGGCTGCAAAATTCCCCATGCCCGGGCAGGGGAATCGCAGTATCTCCCAAACCTCACCAGGCTCACCCCAAAGTGAGAAGAGTGTTGACTGCAGGAGCTGAACGTTTCAACTCTTGGTGCTGTTTCAATCCAGGCTTTCAGTTTGGAGCGACCCGTCATTTCCACGCTGTTGGATCGAGAGCTCTGCTGTAGGGTTTTTTGGGTTGTGGTTTTTTTTTTTTTTTCCCCAAATAATATTGACTGAACATTTTCCAGGAAACTGTGATGCTCTCAAAAGGAGCTGGATTCACGGGTCAGCAGGGTCCTTGCGCTCTTCTGAGCATCTACTGCCGCAAGGCAGCGTAAGCCCAGTTTGTCTGCTGCGTCCTGCTTGCATTTGGTGGTGAGTTGGAGGACGCTGATGCCTAGTAGCATCTAATAACATCTCTAACGAGTCTCTAACAGTGCCTTCTCCATCTCAGCTCAGCCAAGCCCCTGCCATTCAGGAGGGAGCATCTAAACACGTCCCCTCGTTATGGGGAAGCTCTGCCTCCTCTCAGCCCAGGAACACCCCCTCCTTCTGGCTGGGTGACTGCGGCTGCTGGTGGGGACCACAGCCCAGGTGGCAATTTGGGCTCCTGACCACGGGACGAGAGCCGGAGTGTGTTGTCAGGGCTCCCAGTCCTGCAGCCTTCCATCAGGTTTCCTAAATCCCGCTTCTCATCGGATTCCTTCATTAAACATAGATTAGATCAGGTGGTGTTTCTTTCACTACAAAGTAATTCAGCTTTCCATTTAGTGGGCCCATCTGATAAATAACGGCTTGAAATAACGTAATTCCAGCTGCCCTTGATCACACTGAGTCTGTGCTGGACTTCTGCTCCCTGCCAGCTCCGGCTCGGCGCTTCCAGATCTCAGGGTACAATTTAAGTCCCCTCTGTAGGAGGCGAGTGCTGCCTGGAGAAATGGAGACCAAAGCCACCAGATTTTCTTCATTTTACTGACACACAGGCAAAATGATGAAGGCAGAGGTAGGGGCTGATCATCCAGCTTTCCATCTACATCTCTGCTTGAGCTCCGTCTCCATCCTGGTCGTCTCCTGGCATGCAGGCTCTCCACTGGCACTGCCATCATGAGAAGCCCTCACAGAGGCGTCACCTGGGACTGAATCTGTAAGGGGGTGCTGGTGCTTAATTCCCACATGCTCCAAAGCTTTTGTCCATCAAGAAGTGGGGGCTAAACCTGCATCTTCTTGCTGGGCAGTGGGCAGGGCCAGAGGGGATGTGGTGGGACCTCTCTGCCTCCCTGGTCGCTGGTGCTGTTTGGTTAGTTGGGGGCTGGGGATCTCCAAGCCCAGGGAGCAGATGCTTGTTGTTTGCTGGAGAAAGCAAGGGGAAGTGAGAGCCCCATGGAGCTCAGAAACCAGCTCCCCCTCCCTGGATTTTCCTGCGCTGGGGAAGGACGTGTGTGACACGCACACTCTCGGTGTGTGACATTGAGCTGAGAAGTGCCACCCAGCAGGAAAGCGTGGCACTGCCTCATCTCTTTGGTTGTCAAACCAACCCCAAACCCACCCTGATAGGGACAGTGAAGGTGGTGATAACACCTGCGGGATCGATCGTGGCGGGGAGCTGAGAAGGTGTGCACTGGAGGTGACCCAGAGGAGTAAGACTTGAGGCGCAAAAGCTCAGTTGGATGAAGACTGAGCAGACTCTTCCAGCGTCAGGCTATTTACCCCACCTTCAAAATAAACCGAAGCCCCTCTCTGCTTCTGGAGGGTTTTGAAATGGGACATCATAGCTGGGTCAACAAAAGCCTCATAGATCTCAGTGGCCTGTTGCCTTAGTCCCCCTGACATAGCAGAAATACTTACTTCAGTGGTAGGTCATTCCCTCTCTGAGGGTTTACCTTGCATCCATCACATTCTTGACTTTTAATGGAGATACGGATGGATTCCTGCTCCCATCCTTGCCCTGAGCTTGGTTGTGGTGGGCACCGCAGGTATTGCGGGCTCCGTCAGTGATGGGAAAGCTCATTGGGGTCCCTGCTCACTTGGCATCTCGGGAGCCATCCCTAGGTGAGGTCCCTTGGATTACCAGCGTCTGAGTTGGTTTTTTTTTTTTCCTTTTTTTTCCCCTGAAATAGCAGCTCTGTGACTTTCAGAGATGGTACTTGGCTCTTTTCCCTGAGAAAGCAAGAGGCAGCGCAGCCCCGAATCCCCTGGGCTGCAGGCTTTCGAGCAGTGATGCCAGACACCTGCTGTCACCATAGGACTGATTTATGTCCAGTTTCAAAGGAGAAAACATGTACCCTGATAATTCAGAAGTGATGACATCTTAAATTTATGTCCCTCTCCCTAACCTCTTCCATAAGCCTTGCTTTGATCAGAAACCCAGCTGGCATTCCTCCGAGCTTGGGAGGAAGTCTGGAATAAAACCCAAAGCCAAGAGCTATGCAAGTCCCCGGAGCCGCCTCCGTAGCTCCCCTGGCTGGGGTTTCCATCCTGCCTCCATGGGAGTGCTGTGTTGTTTCTTGAAAATAAGGATGTTTTCACAAGGCTTTGGGGAAGTTTATGGGTCCAAACTGGTGGCTGACTTCGCTTTGCTCAAGGGCTTCCCATCTGAGATGGCGGAAATGTCCCTTCTGATGGTCAATAATAAGTAGCTGAAGAGCGTGCAATCCCCAGAGAGGTCCTAGCTCAGTAGTTTTCTCCTCTAGCAGGTCTTCCATGACCTTGTCCCACTCAAACCTGGTCTCTTTCTTGTCTTGCAGGACGTGGGCTCTCTCATGCCTTGTCTCACTCTTCTGTCCTCCTAAAACCTCCTTCTGAAGGATGGCAGCTGCCTCTTTCCGCTACGGCATGACCATCACCGGGGCTGTGCTGCTGGTGACAGGGACGCTGTGCTTTGCCTGGTGGAGCGACGGGGAGGTGGGCTCCCCGGCCGGCAGTGGGGCTCACCTCCTGCCTCCCCGGGAAGCCGAGGCTGTTCCCAGCTCCTCCTCCAGCGCCCTGCTCCGCTCCGTCAGCTTCTTCTGCTGCGGCATCGGCGGCATCCTCCTCCTCTTCGGGCTCCTCTGGTCCGTGAAAGCCAACGCCAGGGTGGTCTCCCGCCGCTACCAGTACCATTTCCCCAGGGACCTGCAGTACTTCACCGCGGAGCCTCTGGAGAAGTGGAACTGCAGGTGAGTGCCACGTCCCCACGTGGCGTTTGGCTGGGAAGAAGTCGAGGGTGGGTTTGACTGTCCCAGCACGGCCGTGTAGCTAAGCCTGCTCTCAGGCTTGCTCACTGGCGAGCTCAGATGAGCATTAATGGTGCCGCGCTGCCGACTGCTGCTCTTCTGCTCCCTGAGCAGATGCTCTTGCTCATTAGTGTCAACCTTCACCCAAACCCCGGCAACCTGCCCTCCCTGAAGGCACCCTCCGTGCCCACGCTGGCTGCTCCTGCAGCTGGCTCAGCCGCAGATGGTTCTCCTTGCCCCTGCGGGGCCATCACCGGCCAAGGCAGACATCTCCTTAGCAGAGCCACTGAGCAGAAGACCGCATTGGTTTTCTGGCAGAAGGTCTGGATTTGGGGGTGGGAGGATCATCCAGACCTCCAGCTGTTGAAACCTTCCCCGGTGCGCCAGGTCTGCAGTGCTCTCTGTAAGGATGAGGGGGTTTGTGACACCTTTAATGGAAGCAAAATCTATGTTAAAAGGGGGTTAAAAGAAAAAAAGAAGGAAAAGAATCCTTGGATTGGCATTGGAGATGGGAGTGGCGGTGAAGGGATCTGCTACAAAGCCCACTTTGGGGTGTGGGAAGACCCCTTGCCCCCCACCCAAACACCACTGCTGCTTGTGGGGTCCCCAGACTCTTCCTGTGTGAGCCTGAGATTCATTCCCACTTCTTGATTTAAAAGTTTTTTTGATCAGAAGGTTTTTTTTCTTTTTTTTTTCCCCCAGAGATTGCTGTGGAAGCTGAGCCAGCCGGCCCTTCCCAGTGCTGTTTTATAGGGTCGCAGCAAAGACCTTGGCTCCAGCATAAATCGGGCTCTGGGGAAAAGCAGCACTAAAAGAAACTCTTAAGAGCATAAAACCATAAAAATTCAGTCGGGGCAGGAGGCACGTTCCTGGTTCTCCAGGGGTTTCGATGCCTGTCTGAATATCTGGGGGTAAGATCGTGAATTGATCTGGGAAGTCTAGGGGGGATTTCCTCCTCCCATGGAGTGCTTTGCTGTGTCCCCTGCGGGGAACGTCCCCTTCCCAGAGCTCTCGGTTCCCATGCTGGATGGGAAGGCATCGCCTTGGCATTGCTGGTGTTGCGGCAGCTGCTGCAGCCCCAGCTACGCTGGCATTCGCGCAGCAAAACCCTCCAAAGCAGAAAATGCCGCTTCCCAGAGAGCTGGCAGGGTGACATCCTGTGCTGGGAGACACCACCCTCTCCCCATTTCCAAGGCAGCATCCCTTTGCAAGCTGAGGCTGTCCGGCAAAAGCCACAGCTCAGATGCCTGGGGTGGTAGATCCGGGACACGGGGCTGCCGAGTTTGGGATGGAGGCATCCCTGTGGAGCATCACAGCTTTCCCTTTGGATCAGCTGTGCCTCTCCGATGCCCGCAGCCTCCCCAAGCTGAGTTTTCATCTCCAAAAGCAAGCGGATGGTGGGTCGCTTTCAAAGCCTCCCCAGCTTTGGGGCTGCGCCGTAGGGTGCTGAGCAGGGCCACACGCAGGGCAAAGGTTGGCCAGAGGTTTTCCCTGTACACAAGCCATGTTTGCTCAGCAAAGGGCTGCTGGAAGTGGCACCAGGCTTGGCCGGGGCGTGGAGGGCTCCGGCGGGCATGAGGGTGGGGTGTGACTGCGTTGAACCGGGATGCCCGGCTCTCGCCCGGCTGCTTGTGCCAAGCCACTCGCTGGGCTGCCAGCGTCCTCTGTGCTTCAGGGGTGACTTTGGGGTTAGGCAGATGATGAGGATGTTCTCCTGCCTGTGGGAAGCAGTGTGGTGCAGAATGAAGGGGCAGGTGCCTCCAGAGCCAGCACCTCTGCTGCTTTGCGGTCGGTCACACCTGCGGCTGTAGCCCTTAATGCCGGAGGTGGCAGCTCTTCGAGGCTGCCTTGCCAGGCTGCCCTTCCTTCTTCTTGGGCCAGGGGTTGATAAACTCAGCGGGAACTGGGTGACGTTGCCTTGTTGCAAGGTCTGATGGATGGTGCCCTTCCTCCTGCATGGCTCCCTGTCTTCCTGGTGCTGGGAAGTGGCTGACGTGGTCTTCCCTTGACTCTGGGCATGCAAAAACTGCCCGTGTGCTGACCCCAGCACACGTTTCCACCATCCTCAGGGATGCTTCAGCCGATGGGGCTGATGGAATGCTGGGGTGCTCCAGTTGATGGGGCACTGGGATGCTCTGGTTGATGGGATGCTGGGATGCTCCAGTTGTTGGGTGCTGGGATGCTCTGGTTGATGGGTGCTGGGATGCTCCAGTTGTTGGGGCGCTGGGATGCTCTGGTTGATGGGATGCTGGGATGCTCCTGTTGTTGGGTGCTGGGATGCTCTAGTTGACGTGGCATGCTGCTGGGTTTCTTCTTCTTCCCTCGTAGCACCTGGGATGCCAGTGCCATCCCCACCTATGAAGAAGCCCTGACCTGCAGACCTGCCCACGGTGCCCCAGCCTACATCCAGCCCCAGGGGAGGAAGGAGGAGCTCACGCCGCCCCTGTACCGCTACCTGGATGAGGACGAGAGCTGGCAGGGTGGCCGCCGGCGCAGCTCCTCCGACAGCGCCTTGTTCCGCCCCAGCCCATCCTGGCTGGAGACCCAGCACCCTGGGGAGCCGCAGGCAACGCCTCCCCCCAGCTACGAAAACATCAGTGTCCGGGATGTCTAAGCTGGTGGTGGCAGGGGCCTGGGACACTGCGGGTGGCGGCCCAGGCCCTTGACTTTAAACCGAGCCCCTTCCATTGCCAGGGTGAGAGGGGGGAGGGCGAGGAGGGGGAAGGCAGAGGGGTCCACCTGGCTTTCCGAGCGATCAGTCGGGGGTTGTTGGGATTGCAGGTCCTGTGGGCGATGCTTTCAGAGTGGCGGGGGGGTAACTGGCATGTTTGAAAGCCTTTGTATTTTTAATAAAACCACTGCTGGTTGCCGATGGTTTGCATTCCCTGCTCTGACCACCCCTGGGGAGCTCCTATCAGGCCAGGGGCTGCCCACTCAAAGCAAGAGCTGTATAATAAAAACTGCAGCAAAGAACGAAGAATCTGGCCAGAGAAAAAACGTGCTGCTCCGTGCCACCCCCTTCACTCCTCTGCCTTTTCAATGTCCCTTCCAGCCGTATCTCCATCCCTTCCACCTTGCTTTCCCTGCATACTGACTTCCCATGCCTCACTTCGTTTGGTTTAGAGATGTTCAGTGGCTCGTGCGTGCGTTCAGGCTATCCAAGCGCACTC
>VYXH01000564.1:58401-74468 GCA_013397275.1 Burhinus bistriatus
ACAGCGAGGACCAACCCGCCTCCATCGGCACCCTGGGCACCAACTTTGGCCGCTGCGTGGACCTGTTCGCCCCGGGGGACGACATCATTGGTGCCTCCAGCGACTGCAGCACGTGCTTCACGGCGCAGAGTGGGACGTCGCAGGCGGCCGCGCACGTGGCAGGCGAGCTGGGGTCCTGGGTGGCAGGCAGGGCTGGCCCTCCCCTTGCTGGTGCTGGGCACGTGTCCCTGCAGGCGCAGGGCATCAGGGCTGCCTGCGCTGGGGGACATTTTTGCGTGCCACGGTGCCACGGTTTTGGCATGTTTGGTTCATTTGGGTGCTGCAGCCAGCACGGAGCTCCCGCATCCCGTGCGTGCAGACGATGGGCTGCAGTGGTTCCTCTGGTGTCTCTCTGGAGCAGCACTGCTCAGGGGAGTCGTGCGTAGGTGGCTGCGTGGCCCCCCGGTTCTCACCCCAGCCCTCTGGGCTCTCGGCAGGCATCGCCGCCATGCTGCTCAGCGCCGAGCCCCAGCTGAGCCTCGCCGAGCTCCGACAGCGCCTCCTGCACTTTGCCACCAAGAATGTCATGGACGCGGTTTGGTTCCCTGAGGAGCAGCGGCTCCAGACGCCCAACAGCGTGGCCGGGCTGCCCGCTCGGCTGGGTGCAGGTAAAAACATCGGCAGGGCACGTTCCTCTCCGAGCTGCGCTGGCGATGGCTGAGCCCAAGCGTGGCTGCACGCAGAGGATAGCGGGAAGACCTGCCACCCCTCGTTGGCATCCTGGTCCACGCCGTGGGCTCTGGGTGCTGCTGTGGGGCATCCACCCGGCCACTGATGCCGTCTGCCCCGTTGCAGAGGAGCAGCTGTACTGCCGCTCGGTGTGGTCGGCGCGCTCGGGCCTCACCTGGCACGCCACGGCCGTGGCTCGCTGCGCCGATGCCGAGGAGATGCTCAGCTGCTCCAGCTTCTCCCGCAGCGGCAGGCGGCTGGGGGAGCACATGGAGGTGAGCAGGGTATGCAGAGACAGACGTACTGCTCCAGGGGTGCCCGCCGGCCTTGGAGGGGCATCCCCAAGCACCCCCGGTGACGCCGTGCTGTCCTGGCCGCAGGACAAGGACGGGCAGAAGCAGTGTGTGGCCCACAACGCTTTCCGAGGCCAGGGTGTCTACGCCATCGCCAGGTGCTGCACATGGCCCAGGGCTGAGTGCCGGATCAACACCAGCTTCCCGGTGGCCGAGGGGGCTGGCTGCTCCCCGCGGGACCATGTGCTGACCGGTAATGCCCAACGTGGCGGGTTACAGAGCCTTGAGCCAACATGCTGATGGCTGAGGGTGTTTCTTCCAGAAAAACTCTGGGACCTGGGGGTAAAAGGGTGGGTGTGAGTCCTGGGGTGACAGGGAATGGTGACAGGGAAGGGCTGGAGCACCTCTTCTATGAGGACAGGCTGAGAGAGTTGGGGTTGTTCAGCCTGGGGAAGAGAAGGCTCCAGGGAGACCTTATAGCCCCCTCCAGTATCTGAAGGTGGCCTATAGGAAAGCTGGAGAGGGACTTTTTCCAAGGGCATGTAGTTATAAGACAAGGGGTAATGGCTTCAAACTGGAAGAGGGGAGATTTAGTTTAAATCTCAGGAAATGTTTCACTCTGAGGGTGGTGAGACACTGGAACAGGTTGTCCAGGGAAGCTGTGGCTGCCCCATCCCTGGAAGTGTTCAAGGCCAGGCTGGATAAGGCTTTAAGCAACCTGGTCTAGTGGGAGGTGTCCCTGCCCATGGCAAGGGGGTTGGAACTAGATGATCTTTAAAGTCCCTTCCAACCTAAACCGTTCTATGATTCTATGACATGTGCTGCATGCATGGAGGCAGGGAAGGCTGCGGGCTCAGCGGGGACATCCCTTAGCACCTGGGATGCTGCTGCAGCCACCCTGAGCCAACAGACCCTCTCCCCTCGGCAGGGTGCAGTTTCCACTCCCCCGCCGCGGTGCTGGGTGATGGCGGCAGACTCATCACAGGGCCAGGGAGCGGGCCCAGCCACTGCGCCAGCAGGACGGAGGTGACGGCGCACGCCTTGTGCTGCCCCGCCGCCGGTCTCCAGTGCCGGGTGAAGGAGCACACGTCCCTTGGCTCTGCGGAGAAGGTAGGGACAGTGCAGGCTCCTCCGCCGTGGTGGTGTCCTCACCTCTGCTCGTCCCTCTGCCACCCTGGTGGTCGGGCTGGGTAGGCTTCAGCATCCCATTGTGGCCACCCCAACCCCACCCTTTACTGGTGTCCCCAGTTGCCCACCTGTAATGGGACACACCCCCCCCCCGCTGAGGTCCTGTGGCTCAGTGTGACACCGGCCACATCAGCCTGAGCCCCGGGGACGGGCAGATCCCTGCCCCCTTGCTGACCCGTGGAGGATGACCTCTTCTCCCCTGTTAGGTGACGGTGTCCTGTGATGACGGCTGGACGCTGACAGGCTGTAACGCCCATTCCCAGAGCCTGGGCACCATGGGAGCCTACGCCGTGGACGATACCTGCGTGGCAGCCAGCATCCCGGGCAGCAGCTTGACCGTGGCCATCGCCATTTGCTGCCGGAGCCGGCAGTAGGCACCGCCTGAGCTGGAGACCCGGCTGCCCTGGCCCAGTGTAGCAGGGATGGGTGTCTTGCTGGGCCACCGCGTCGCCGGCTTGGTACCTTCCCACGGCTGAGCTGCCGCTCCCAGCATGGTCCATGCTCCCACACGCGGCTCTGATGACCTCCACGCTCAGGCTGCCGTGATGGTGGGGTCCAAGCTCGTCACCTGCTCGCACGCAGTGGGGCCGAGACCCAGGACGGCTCTGCAAGAGCCCTGCCCCATCACAGGAGTCATCCTTTCCCCACCAGGTCTTTCTATAAATACCCTGACTGTCTCGAGGCTGTTTGTTCGTGTTGTCACCCAGCATATGACAAAACCACCACCTTTTAAAAAAAAAAAAAACAAACAAAACATTGTGGCGAGGATTGCTCTTTTCTTTCCTGGTTAGTTGCTCATTAGATGTAAGCTAATGCTGCTTAGCACCTAGAAAATAATAGTTTCGCCATTTTTGGACAGTTTTATAATTGCCTCTCTCAGCTAGGAGACTTCTTTACTTTTTAGTCAAGTGTAAGGGCTGTAGTTTAAACAGTCTGCTTGTTTAATTAGATTTTAATCTGCATTGCTACAGCCAGCTACTGCTTTGTTAGTGCTTTTTTTGTTGTTAAGTTAATGATCCGCTGGTGGCACGCGTTGCTTTAAGTTTCCCTTTCAGCTCTTCCCAAGACACATAGAACTGGCTGTAATCCCTTTTTAAAAAAAAAAAAAAAAGAAAGAAGAAAAAGCTTTCATAGTACCTTGGTTTTTACATTTGTACCTTAAATATTTATTTGGAATTTTATAAATAAACATTTTATAAATGTTTTTTTAAAATAAAATTCATAGACCAGTGCTCAGTAGATATGATCCATCGTCTGCCTTCATGTACGTCCCCATGGGGAACTAGCCTGGAAGGGGGAGCTGGCACCCATCCGGCGGGGATGCTGCTCCCCCAAATGGGTTCTGCTTCGTTAGCAAGCCAGTCACAGGCCACCACCTCGGGCTCTGATCCCTACCTCGGGTACGAGGTGCCCCTGGACGACCGCTGGCATGCTCGGAGGTCAGCGCAGACAGTGGGGGCACCCTCCCCTGGCCCACAGCTGGCCCGAGCCCTGGGAGTGGCACAGAGACCAGGGGCTGAGTCTTGTCCCACGCACACGCAAGAGCAGAGGTTTGTTTTGAAAACAGTGGTGGAGGACAAGAGCTTCCAGTTATGGAAACAAACAGTCATCAAGCTTTGGGGAATGTGCCCTTGTGCCTTTTGTTGCTGTTGCTCGTAGCATTGGGCTTCACTCGACAAGCGTTGAAGCCCCAGAAAGAAGGTAAAGCACAGATGTTCAAGCAGAGATGCACAACAGCAGAAAGAGGCTGACAAGTACCAGATGCCACCAAAGCTGGGTCTCACTTTTTTTGGGTGATTAGCAGCCTCCTGGCACTACAATAGATAATTTGTGCGATGAAAAAATAAAGCTTGATACCACAAGCACCATGTTAACCTGTCAAACTTGGCTATTCTGGGTTGGCTATTTTTCCCCATCAAAAAGCCCCTTACAGATCTGTTACTCCAGCTTTAATTGGCAAGAGAAGACAGAAGCCCAGTAGGAAGCACCGCTTTGAAGGATTTAAACTATTTCTAAATTGTTACCTAAAGATGGCAGAAGCCCAACTCTAATCTAAACATGTAATTACATAAAGTGTTCATAATTAGAGCCCCTAATTTTATCAGCTACAATCTGAACTTTGCACAAAGAGGGGGAAAAGGAAAAATGATGTTAGCCTAAGAGCTCCTGAACAGCTCTGACACAGCTGGTAATTTCTCAGGAGATTTACTAAGCTGTAACCTCTCAAAACACGCATCAGATATTTCACCTCTGCTGACTTCCCTGCGAGAGGGGAAGATCCTGCTGCCTGCTCACCCGCCGGCTCCCAGCAGAAGGTGCGAGCACGTTCCATGCACAATAAGCCAGGTACAGCTTTCATGGCTTAGGTTCGAGCATGCATAAGCCTGATAAAAGGAAGCAGTATTAGAAGATTAGCCCTGGCTTAACATCTTGCACGTGGGTAGGCAGAAAAGCCTCTCTGATTCAGGAGAAAGCAGCGTTGATCCCAGGTATGCTGCCGACAGTCCCGTCAGCACACTGTTTGCAGTACCCAGTCCATGCTCCCAGGACTGGTAGTGCCAGTGGAGATCATGAGCTAGGTCATGCTTGAAATGTAAGTCTTTGTCCTTAGAATGGAGGACAAAGGCACCTGTCAGGAAGGCAGAGCCGGGACGGCAGCCCTGTCTGTAGCTGCTAGTTCTGCTTACGAAGGCAGCAGACAGATGAGCAGGGGGATAGCAGCACCGTGGCACTGCTGCACGTCCAGCTTTCTGCACCTCACACCAACCGAAAAGGCAGTATTAATTCAAGTCGAGATCGCCTGCAAATCTTGCCATCTGACACAGAAAAGCTGGTCTAATCCATGACTTCAAGCAGAGCCAGGGTAAATCACTCTGCTAAGAAGGTCAGGAGAAGAAACTGCACGCAGGTACAAATCTGAGAGTGCACCAGAACATGCCACGGCATAAGGACGTACAGCGGCGCAGCTACTGGGGTCATTTAGCTGCTTTGATTTACTCTGGACAGGAGCCAAAGTGGCAATCAGGGCAACCTCTCAGATCTTATCATCTGCAGGACTGGCTTAAAAAGTTTCAAGATAAGAGGATCAATAAGACAACAGTGTAGCAGTGTATGCGCAGTCTAAAGATTACACTAGTTTTCTGTGAAAGGAATAACTTTATTCCATTGACCAGGAATCCCAAGACTGTTCATCAAGACTGCCTATTTTTCCAGTGCCAAATGTCTACATATTAATCGGACAATATCTCCCTGGATGCTCACAGGCAGGCTGTGGCTGCTCCTCACTGAACATCGTGTAAGCTGTATAAAAACATTTTCATCCAAAAAGATTGGCAGTAAAAATTACAACATAGAAATGCATCACAATTTACACAAAAACTAGTTTTGTTGAACTCTATTTTCCAAAAAATAATCTTCAGCAGGTTGAAATGACAGCAGCTGGAAACAAAAATAATTGACCAAGTATCATCTTATTGCAAATTATAACCATTGACTTTGTACAAGCGTGAGCAGAACCATGAAAAAGTTTGTATTGGTTTCAAGTATACAGTGGTGATGAGCCATCCTGATGCAATTGTCTTATCAATGCCTCTCTGGGCCCACGGTAATCGAGGACGTTGTTTCCATAGGAAATAACAGGAACCTGAAGTGACAAGTGGTGCCAACCCATAGGAACATTACCAGCTTCTTCCATCACCATCACCGCTGTGTACTGACTTCTTGTGATGATTTCTGACCCATTAACAAAGTATCAGGGATGGGGGAAGGAAGAAGGGGTATCCGTAAGAAATGGTTTATTCAAAATTAATTTAAAACATCACATTTAAAATGTCCCAGCACATTATCAGAAACATTTATAAAATGCTAACTCTGCCATGTGTCTATGAAGACATTGTTTGGAAAAGAAAGTGAGAGATTCACTACAATGCCACCCTTACTTCTTTGCATGCGCAATTTATGACAACGGCTCTCTTAACCCGCAATAAGTTATAAAGCTGTACAGCTGAAATCAGATCAGATGTTTACTTCCAACAGTGAAATGACTGGTTAATTTCAATATTAGTGCACAACAGTGAAAAGCTGTCTGCTGCTTCCTGTTTCGGCAACAGTATGTAAAAAGAAAAAAAGGCACTTTTTGGCTGGCTGTGCCTTTAACTTGGCAAATTTATCTATTCTGGAGGTACCCAGGCACTCCTTAAGATGTCCCCCATTTCTGTGCATGTTTGTTTATATAATTTTTTTTTTAAAGTAAGGCAGAATCCATAAATAAAGGCAAAAAGCAGTGCAGAAAATGTGACAAACGCAAAATGTCCAAAAGATGAGTTAGTTGGCACAAAAGAAGCTAGTATCCAGAGCCAGAAATCACTAAACTGCACTTGACATGGAAAACAAAACTGTGCTCAAATCATTCCAACTGGTTTCCAGTTGTTTATGAGCAAATCAAAAAAGCTGTGATATTTTAAATGTTGCCTGGTCAAGTGAAAATACAAAGCCAAATCATTCTTTCCCTGTGTTAAAACTGCTATAAAATCTGCACAACAGTGTCCCAAACTCACTCAAGGAGTTATTCATCATATACAACCAATACCAACTTTCTCAGTAATTTCAAAGCATAAGCAAGTGATTGCAGATCACATGATTGAGACTACATTTTATTCAATATGTCTCCAAAGGCTAAAAAAATTTAATGAGTAAAACTGCAACAGAATTCCATCTTAAAGTGCTTTTTTTCTTTTAAACTACTCATTAACTTTTTTTTTTTTAAATCCACCAACATCCTTTAATAATGAACGCTTGCATACCTAGAGAGCAAAGCTTTTCTCTTATTGCCCTTCCCAATTGTCTGTGGTTTTTGGAAGGGTACCAGAAAAGACAAACCATTCCAGAGCTCCTTGACCAAACCATTCTGTAAGGAATCACTCTCTTTACAGAGCAATCTTGCTGATCCTTCTCCTAAAGAGCTTTACAAATTAGCAGGGAGACATATTAAATACAGAAGTCCTTATGTAAACCCATTCTTTAACTAATATTTTACAATGAAATGTAAGTCATCACACATCTTTACAGAAATTTGAATATTCCTATTCAATATTATCAGAAAGATTAAAAATTTGCCCTCCATACATAAGGGCAAGTCTGTTGTGTTTTTTTTTTTTTCCTGTATAAAAACCAAAAGAATTTTTTTGCAGCATCACAGAAAAGCAACAGTTTTACATTCACTCATTTAATGTTCACATAAAAATTCAACCACTAGCGTTTGTGTATTTGATAAAATCTTCTTGACAAACTGTTTTCGATGTCTGGACTGTCATATGCTACTGCAGGTGAAGCTGCAGTTTTCTAGAGCATTTATTGATCTGAAGCCTTCGTGGCTAAAAAATGCTGTTAGCTTTCAGGGAAACAACCTCCTCCAGCATGGCCTCCGATCACTATAAAGCCACTTCTCTTCCAGACTCTTCTAATGGCATAAGCAACGGGACTCCAGTTTCAGTAGGTACCAGGCATTAAATGTTTGAGTTGATCTGGTTTTGTGTTCATAGGTATCCTCTATGGGTCAACATCATCAAGGTCACTTTTAGGCTCACCAATCATCATAGGAGACTCTGAGCCCTTTCAATACACACAAGACATGGGGAGAGAAAGACAGGGCACGTTATTTTTGTACAGCGCACATTTATTTTGCCTATATTCAGTGACGGTTTTGACCCGAGCCCCAGGAACAAGCTGTCTAACAGAGCAATGCAACAGGAGATAAACATGCCCTTATTTTATTGTTACCTGCTGCAGATGCCTCTCTCCGTTCTCGTTGGCTGGACTACTTTCTGACCCGTTACTGCTTCCAGACTGATCTTTCTCATTCAGCAAGGCTGTGGCATAGGCCAGCGTGTCCTGAGTTGGAAACAGTCCGAGAGAGTGTCAGGGGCCATGGTGACACCTTCACCTCATAATAATTTTTTTTTTTTTTTTTTTTTTTTTTTTTTTTTTTTTTTTTTTTTTTAAGTTGATTCTGAAACAATATAGCTGCTGTAGTGAGATAGTTGAGTCACCACAGGTAATTGTGAGGTATTGACAAATATCATTTAAGGCTTGGTTTTTTTCATGAACAACCACAGGGTCTGGGCTTCTAAAGGAAGAATGGCCTTAAGTGCACTGGAATACGCTAAACTTGCCATAACCAGAGATGCTAACTGAAAAGTAAAAAATGAAATAATACAAGTTTAACATCATCTCCCAAGGCTGTGACTTACCTGTGCTGAAATAGTGCGCTGGAAGGTTTTTGCTGTTGATGTTTCATTGGATACGTTACTCTGTGGAGCCCAGTAATGTTCAGACATCTGCATAAAAAGCAAGAAAGCCATAAAATTGTCATACGAGTTTTACATGTGTAAAGCCTCATCCACTTGTAATGGTAGGTGAACTAACAAGTCTGCAGTAAGCTTCCTGAATCCTGTGGCAATGAGCTGGAGATCTGGGGCACAGACAAGTATGTACTCTCAATGCAGCCGGAACAGTCAGAGAGACCATTGACCCTCACATGAAAACTAGCAACTAACTCCCTTGTTTGGTAACTGTACACATGTGCAAGTTACTGGATGCCAGTTGAAGAGTGGTGGATTCAGGGTTTACCTAAGCCAGTACAAAGTAAAAATGGGTACACAGCAGGACTATCCAGACCTGTCAGTTCACTGTGTTTCAAGAGAAGAGTGGCAACACGTTGTGCCAGATGCACTGCAAGCATCTCACTGATTCTGCTTCCAGAATTCATTACAGTTTATGCATCTGACATCTGCCTGGCAGCAGCTGTCAGGACGGAAAGAAAGGCTGGAGCTGGGATACTGTCCTGTTGTACGTGCAGTGCTGGGTCACCAAGCATTGCCCCGCTTGACTGTGGGCAAACCTGGGCCAATTCTGCTGAGCTTCAAGTTTCCAAAGTGTTCTTGGGTATTTATTAAAGATGTGTTGGCCAACCTACGTTAAGTTTATAGGGAAGAACAAAAAATACACGTGTGGGAGGAAAAAGCTGTATCTGTCAACAGCTATGTTTCGTGCAAAGCTGCCATGATTCCGTAAGGAATTCACTCGTTTAAGCGTTCCCTTGCATCAACATGCAGGCAATGGAAAATTGCTTTTTCAGAAGAGGGAAACCTTCTAACATTAATGCAGTGGCACTGAAAGCTTCCCACAAGGCAAGGGATGATAATCATCACGACCATTCACACTTGGTTTTATTCACTGTACACACATCTATGCCTGAAACACGTGGGGGGCCTACTGAAGTTCTTGCATGCATCAGACTTAGCTGCATACAAACTGTCCTTGTAAAAAATAAAGTAGCTTGTATTTTGCCTGAAGAGTCACCTCAAAGAGCCATATAAAGGATGAAGATCTCACAACTCTCATTGTAAACAAAGTGGCAGTCTTTCTGTAACATTACAGCCAAACTACCTTTTTCTGTAGCCACTGCACAGCCCAACTCCAGTGGTGGGAATTCTCCTTGAAATAATCTTTTGCAGTAGGGCACCTTGGAAATTGAAATTACATTAATTAGTCATGAACAAGGCATTCTGGCAAACTTAAAAAAAAAAAGCCAAAACCAAAGACTTCTCTTTCTTTGTGCTGCTGCCCTCTGTGTGCACCATTATCATTGCAAACTCTGACCTAAACTGTACAGCCCTGTTATTATCTGCATTAGCCAGAGCAATAATGCCTAGTGCAGTTTACATGAAGTAGTCTACTACAGAGATTCACGTATTTCAGAACTGTGCTTTATCAGGACATGTGCCAAGTTCCAAACAAAGAGAATTTAGGAATCATAATATTTCAAAAATCTGTGCCAGTTTCCTTATGTTTATCTTGGTCTTAATGCTAGGCTCCTGGTCGACAGAACGTAGCTGACCTTTGCCTTCATAAACAGCAATTATCAGTTGTTCTATGAAATCTGTCTCAGGTACTAATCAGTAAAGACTTCGCTTCATAGAGAGACATGTAACATCAAGACCTCTGAGCACCACTTATATCACAGTAACAAAAGATAAAGCTGATCAAAAGTAGAAAGAGCAGCAGCCCAAATAGTCACAGAGGGGCCTAAGGCAGGGATGAGGTTAAATTCTGAACACCGTGTTACTCACTTCTGAGCCAAAGTAACAAGGAACTTGACACACTGGTAACAACGGCTGCTGTCCACATGGTTGCTGTGGTGCATCAAGGCTGTGGGGAGAAATACATGGATTAAACAACACAATTCAGATTCCTGTGTACCAGCCAGTCTGAAAACATAACAAAGATGAAGCTAAAAATTTTAATTTAGGTGGTGGAAGTTATTTCTACAGATGTTAGCATGAGTATTTGTGTTAAACGCACTGCTATACTGCCGGCAGTTTTGAGTACTTCCACAACTCTATTGGATTAAAAATAGATCAAAGTGAAAAATGCAGTAATTCTCTCAAATGTGGTACCTGAATTTTAAACAGTTGTCTCCTATTGCATTTATTCTTCCCCTATAATCCAGTCTACGTCAGATAATTGCTATGGCTACATCTATCTGAAGGAAAAAAATATTTGTTTGATAGTCCTATAAACGGACCAGATCACCAGCTTCCACCTGGTTCAAAACTTGCAAAGACAGAAGAATATTTAGAGCTTCTTCACACAAACAAGCACAGCACAATTCAACAGCCATGAATCTCTTCTGTGGGAGACCTGGGCAAAACCACAGGACATTCCTACCAGGAAGTCTTCTGTACTGTAAATGCCCACGTCCTGTAACCAAATTCTTTGACTGAGGAGAAGCACAAAGATTTCCATGGAGCTGCCACAATCAGATTTGCTACTCAAAAGCTGCTCTGTCCATAGCAGTCAGCAAAGAACACTGTAGCAAAACCTCTAAAGTAGGCAAACAATTGCTAAGGAACTGCAAATTGCCGGTTTTTCTATCATGAAAGCACAGCAGATGATTAAAATTACCGCATTGGTGTACTGCAAGTTACGCACAAACACCCTGTTGAGGACCACAGAAAACTTTTTTTTTTTTTGCTGATTTCCTTTCTTGGAGTAAAACTACCCAATGCGACTGACAGGTCACGGTCCACATGCAGAGAGACTGGATGCTCTTCAGTGCTGTTGCAAGGGAACTCCAAGGTAAAATTACTACTTTCACTCCCAAAACTCACAGAAGTTCTTGTAAAATATGTATGACTTAATAACATTACACAAAAAGCCTTCAACATAAAGATCCAATTGAATAATTGCACCTCTCCTCTGTAGAGGAGAGCAGGTCATGTATTGCTCGAGTTACAGAGTAGGATTGGTCTGAGCGGCACCAATTTGCCCAGAAATAAAATAACCACTTGGCTATTCTCTTACACCGCTGCCTATTATCTTCTCTTCTATCAGTCATACATGGAAACTACTAAACAGAAGAGCACTAAAGATATAAGAAAGGAATAAAGAACAAAGCTAAGTATTTCTTCTCACTAAAACAGAATCCAAAATAACTTAAGGTGAAAGCCACAATCTGAAGCAGCTCCTCATCCAAACAGCTATGAAAGAGACGCCCAAGCTGCACTAACTCATCAGAGGTGCTCTTTGAGCCCCATGTGGCTACCCCACGTTTCTCTTGCACACAAAGCATCTTCTCCTGAATCATATGATGTAAGCTGTCATCACTTCTGGCACTTTTCTGTTGCTTTTGAATGCTTTAATAACTTCACTTCAATAAAGTTTCTGTATCAAATGGAGAGACAACACTTTGTACGAGCAGCAACAAATGGGAGCCACCTGTCAGATTATGAGGCTATCCTGCAGTGAACAGTATTAGCATCCTTCCATGCTGAACTACTTTCTTTTTATGGTAATTAGGATGCTGACAAAACAAAAAGATTGGCAATTTCTTGAGATAGAAGATTATTATTATTAAAATAATTTTTAATACTATTTTATTATTAAAAATCATTTTTTAAGGTTACAGGATTCATAGAGCTACTCTGTTATGTTAAGCGAGGTACTTCCCCCCGCCCCCCCCAGCATTATGTATACACTCTGATCTGCTTCTTATTTCAAGAAGTTAGCTCTCTCGCCAACCTCTTGGTTAAGGTTACTTAACATCACTTTTTAAGTACATAAGTACTGCTCTTCTCCGGGTTCACTGACTGCTGTTGTTGGAGATAATTGATTTTTCCCAGTTAAATTCCTTTCCAGTTTGCCATTGCTATAATATTCTAATGCTTATTCTGGATTTTCTTAGACCATTTTGTAGGGTGGTGGTGGCTAAATCAAATAGTGTTGTTTTCCCGGAGAAGTAAAAGAGTTTAGAAGGATTAGAAACTAGGAGATGATATGAACCATCAACAACGTAAGGGTCAGTAGGAGACAGGAGCGTTCACCCACTGGCTTACTTGCCTATTAATCCATTTTCAGTTTCAAAGGCAAATTTGATGCGCTCTACTTGTAATGGGTCTTCAATAACCTGTTAGGAAAGAAAAAGATCAATATAAGTAAGCTGTATGCAATACCTGTATCTATTCTACAAAACGGTTTTAACTACCTTAACATGAAAAACAAGTAACACTTGTGAAGTTTCATATAGCACGGGATTATCAAGACAGCAATTTAAAAAGTAATAGAAACTCCAAACTGAAGGATTAAAAGATACATGGATGTTGAAAACTACCAAAGCAGTCCTGACTTTCTTCATTATGTGTCGATACAAAAATCTATCCTGTCCAAGTCTTTACCCTTCACCTACCAGTATCTCATGGAGTAACTGGAATATGTTTTTCAGTTCATGAGGTGGAGCAGTTTCCAGCTGAGTCTGCATGCAAGAAATATAAAGTTACTTAGATAGTAAAATATGCTGATGGCGCAAAGAATTACAAGACAGCTTTACAGATTTTTGAAAATTTGTTGTTTTAAACTGTAAAAGTTTAAAAAACCCCAAACCCACCAACCGCTGCCCTCCCAATCCAATGAACTGTACTGATTGTTTTGCAGAGCCCAGAGCCATTATAACCTGTAAGACACAGTATGACCAAAGCCTAGGAGAAACACTTAGGCAAAAAGCTTATCTTGATTAGTCTCCATACCTTGATGAAGTGTAGCACAGTGAAGGAAAAGTGCTCATTACAAAAGCAGCAGTACACCACCATCTCAATGAGAACCGACAGAGATCCAGTTAGCTCTCGTAACGCGTACATCACCTAATGGAAAGGTGCAAACAATTTCAGACACAGCCATACAATTATTTCGAAGAGATAGATCAAGTTTGTTACAGAATGTTAGTCTTTTCCATGAAGGATGCTGTTTTTCCTCCCTGCGCGGCCGAGTGAGCTGAACTCCCTGCCCTCATAGCACTCCATTCAGCTCCTGCCGCCCACCACCAAGGGTCTGGTCAAGCATGATCCATTAAGTCAGAGCAATTCAAGTTAGCACCTCCAGCTGAAAATATGGTAACTGACTGCATGGGCACATGCAAAATGTGTTCATCTGTCTTTGCTAACTTCATAGAACTCTCCAGCCAGACCCCTAAGTTTAGAGATACACTGGAAAATAAGATGATACTAAGAAGAAACTAAAGCTGCCTTCTTGTTTAGGCTCAAAATAATAACCACATACTCCTCGTCTGGCTGCTTTTTAATACTCAGTGTTTTTCATGTGAGACTACTTCAAAGAAATAACATCAGACAGCTTTTAGGTTCAAGCAGGGCAGAATTTAGAACAGCTACCTCCATTAAGTAAGGTTTTCCCTCAGACAGGAATAACAAGGTTTCCACTTCTTCATGGAGCGTCAAAAGCGGACCTGAAGCGGTGATGCTTAGAGGTGGGCGCTGCTTAAAGAGACCAGGAGCTATAATAGTAAATACAAAAACAATCCACTAATAAATCAGATTGTTCTACACACCTTGAAGACACGGCTACTCATTTGGCACCATGCCATCTCTAATGACATTCATCTCAACTAGCTTATAGCTCAAATGGTACCAGTCCAAGTAACAACCTCTTGCACATTGAAGTGTCATTTACATTAGTGACAATGTAGGGAAACAAACTGCAAGAAGGTCAAAGCAAAATGTTCGTATTTACTATCACTACTTTGAGCTTTAGTTTCACTTCCAATCACTGTTGCATATTCATCACATTCAGAACATTTATCATCCTTCTTTTACTTTATGTTTTTTGACTGCCTGCAACTCCAGAAACTTTTAACCCTAGACAGAAATCAAGTTATTCTTTTAAAAAGACAACTTTAAATTCCTTCTTCAGGAAACTTAAGATTTCAACTCATTCCTTTATCATCTCTATTTCATAGAATACCAGGTTGGAAGGGACATCAAGGGTCATCTGGTCCAACCTTTCTTGGCAAAAGCACAGTCTAGACAAGACGGCCCAGCACCCTGTCCAGCTGAATATTAAAAGTGTCCGATGTTGGGGAACCCACCACTTCCCTGGGGAGATTTTCCCAATGGCTGATTGTTCTCATTGTGAAAAATTCTCCTCTTGTGTCCAATCGGAATATCCCCAGGAGTAACTTGCACCCATTACCCCTCACTGGATATCTCTGTCTCTTGTAAGAAATATCTAGGAGAGTATTTCATTGCTTGTTATTCAGTAGCTCTGTCTACTCCTCTTCAGATTAGCAAAAGGCATAACAAATCTAAGCAAAACACAGCCTGTTAGGCTGCAAATCTGTCCCAGCCAACAATGACACAGCCTGATTTACTCACATGAGGAAAGAAAGACCTTGTAGGCATATGGGGCAGGGTGGAAGGTAGAATAATGTTAATGTCAAGATTCCGCTCCCCGTCCCCCCCAGTGCCTGTAATACTATCTGTTTACCACAGCCTCTCAGTACATTTACAGGAAAATAAAGAGTAATCAAATATATGCCTTAAATTCAAAGTGACTGTATTTTTCCTCACTGATACTAAGTTACTCCCAGTCAAAGTAACTGAAATGCAAAGCCACCAAAATATAAAAATGCAATTCTTACCAACATTTCTTTGTGAGGAGACATCAGAGTGCAAAACAAGTAGTGCTACAGTATTGTGAAGATACCCAAACTCACGTGCTTGTGCTGAACTCCACCTGCGATTCTGTTTGAACCAAAAGAGAGATTTCATTAACTTTTGATTGGTAGATTTAGTCAACTTCTGCTAAGTCAAAACAAAGTAATGTCCGTAACAGTCCACCACCATGTTCTAATAATTTGAAGTCGGTGAAAGTTTTGTTATTATCAAAAGCATGATGTTCACTTCAGCCAACACAGCTATTTTCACGTTAACTATACATAGGTAGACTAAGACTTGCATGAAGTTTAGAGAATCATCCAAGGAGCAGTCCATTCTACCACATGAGAAGTATGTCTGTAATTTAAACGTTGTAAAAACATGGGGATGGACAAACTACAGCACAAAACCACATGCTACGTAAGCTTTACCTGATTACTCTGCCGGTTGGGGCCAAGGAGAAAGTTGATCATGTGCCTCAAAGCAGAATGTCTGAGAAGAAGACTGCTAGCCCTTATACCCTGCTGTTTAGACAACAATAAAAACTTACATTCTTGTGCAGGTAAAGAATTAATGCTCTAGGGAACAGAAGTACAATGTATAGGCTAAACACTGCATTTCCTACGCTAAAAGAAAAAGTCACACAGATCAGTAAGCTACACCTCTAAAAGCTGTCTCACTATATAGAGTACATTATATAAATCAGACCAGAATAAGCATATGCAAAATAAGTGTCATATTAAAAAAAAAAATAATCAAACCGTAAAAAGAATAGGGGAATAGAGAGAAACCATACTGGGGTGAACAGCACAGTCCAGTCAGTTATTCTGTTTCCCATAGGGCAAAAATCCTGAACACTGTTTTTTTTTTTTTTTTT
>VYXH01000564.1:81158-114433 GCA_013397275.1 Burhinus bistriatus
TTTTTTTTTTTTTTAAACTATTTTAACAAGGTGCCATTTTACTTTTGAATCTCCTCTGCCACTAAGTCTACAGAGTGATGAACAACAGTGAATATGGTTCAATCAATATTAGGCCGTATACAAGCTGTTTTGTCCTTCAGCAAACAGAAGACTTTAGGAAAAAACTGCTTCTGAAGGATTGTTAGACAAAGGTACTCAAAGTAGATATAATGGACTGAGCTCTACCTCTACTGAGAACCACTACGAAATATAAAGCTAATGTAAATCAATCTGTACTTCTGCTTACATTGATCATAGACTTTAGGTCTATACTCTCCACCAAAACATTCATATTCCAAGGTCTCATCAGTCAAATCAAATTCTTCAACGACGGTGTCATTAAATTTATACCACTTGCCTTTTCCACATCCCCTGTGATCAAAGCAGAACAGAAACACAACAGAAACAAAGTTAATTGATTGTCTAGTAAAAAACCAAACCACACTGAATACCTCAGAAATCACAATCCTGAATTCACATTTGTTTTGACAGTAAATAGAAAGCTTAGTTCAATTAATGTCAAAGTTACATTTTAAAAGAATAAGCCTGATTAAAAATATAAGAAGCACATCACTGGCAACTAAGCGTCACAGGAAGCCCTCAAACTGCAATACAAAGTACGTAAGAATTCCGGAGACTTCTATAATACAGTGTCCCATGTTATTGTGTTATTGTCTTAACACCCACAATGGTAGGTGTTAAGAAAGGGAAGAGTGCTTCCAACAGAGCTCTGAATGGCTCACTATACCTTCCCAAAACAAGTAGTCTTTAGACTGCTCTCAACCCACCATGCAAATCTTCTTGGCCATTACCTCCTGTCCTTTATAAAGGAGTAGTAGTGCCCTGCATGTGCCTGGCCACTGTGAACAATCACACCAACAAGCTCATAGTTTTCTGTAGGGGCAACTTTCTTCCTTGGGGAGCCTCCACCTCCTTGATCTGTGTTTCTACCATTGTCCCCCACTTCCGAGGATGAGTCCTGGCGAGCCATGCCTGACACAGTGTAAGGTTCCATGTTGAGCATCCAGGGAAACTGTGTGAAGAGACATTTCAGATTAACAGAGAGATTATGCTGTCTATATTCTTAGTGTGATTTTATGACACTTGTATTAATACTTCCCACAGTGGGAACATCAAAGGAAAACATGGTACTTCAACTTTTTATTCTTATGAGATAGGACTTAAATAGATGTCTTTATGAAGGTTTTTGCTCTTGCTTTCTGAAAGGACCCCAAGAGTGTTGCAGACAAGGAAAGCTCTAAAGAAAAATACATATTTTCTGCGGCATGATCATGTTGGAAGTGTACCATGTACTCAAAATCCCTGTATCAAAACATGGGGAAAAGAAGGAAGAATGAATAGAAGAGTGAGAGTCCACTCCACGAAGCAGTGGGGTGAGGGGGTGTGTGTACCATACAGAAAAGTTTTCTTACCCTTATTTGTTCATCATATTTAATAGAACGTCCGCTCTCCCAGTCAAAGCCAAATCTCATCAGGTGAATCACCAAAAGGCTAGGTAAGACCTTAATGCATGTGCGCTTCACTGTAGTTCTCTTAAAAAGAAAAAAGAGTATCACCTCTATCTATATACCTCAAGCATTCTGCAGAATTATTCTACAGATGCACAATTCCAGCCATCTTGAACTGATGTACAAGACAGCCACAGGAGGCAGGATGACCAGAGGATGCTTATAATACATATAGATAGGGTACTATTACAGGATTACAGAGTTTGTGCAGTGGGCTGCTACGTTACAGAACGTTTTACCTTCCTGCCATTCCTCTAAATGTTCAGCCTACAAATACAAGTTACAGGGAATGAAGAATGCTATCTGCATGGATTTAACCTTTTGATTATGTCTTCAACGTAGAAAGCGTTAAGCATTATCTAAGCATGGCCTTTATGATCATGTAATGCTAAAGAAAATATCAAGGTACAGCTGAATCTTCTTTCACATACAGTAAGAACCAATACCTTTTCTTTGCACTTTTCACAGTAGTATGCATTGCTTCCTTCCAGAACTTCTCCTCTGACAAACTGATCCAATGATATTTCCAGACTTTGACAAGAAGTCACACCTAGGTTGAGAGCCATGAAGGCTTCCTCACGTTCATACCTAAATGCAAGAAGAAAAATAGTCAAGGCATTGACAGAGCAGAACCTATCCAACTGGCATTGGCAAGACATATGCTTAGGAAAGAATATTACATTTGCCCCATAGCTATCACAGCTGTGATGCTCACAAAAGCATACATCTCTACCTTCTTGTGCTATTTTGACCTACATACTTTAATGCTTTAATAGTTATAGGAGCACATAACTTGGTAACTAATGCACTAAATTTAACATCACCTGTGAGGACAGTCCTTGCAGATCTTCTGATCAGAGAAGATTCCTTGAAAAGTATTCTTAAATATTTGGTCTCTTCCTATTTTCTGTTGGAGATGTAAAGTTAGACATCAGTTGGATATATTGCAGAGTGAAAGACCATGAAAGCAACAGGAACTTTAAACTTCTGAATACTACGAATATTATAAAATAAGCCGAATGGCTCTCTGCCTTCTTTTCTGAAGAACAAAGGAGAAAGAAAAAGTACCAAGGAGATGCATATAAACAAGGAAAGAAACCCCTGAGGTTTTTACCTTGAGGTACTCATCCATTTGATCTATAAGACTGGTGAAGAACTCGTAAGCATCCTGTTGCTCTCTAACATAAAGTTCCTTGTTCCACATCTTGAAAATCTATATAAAGTAAATACATATAAAAAGGTGGTTGTTCCATATACATATCACGAAAGAAAGTGATGATTTTTTTTAAAGAAATTTGTTATTTTTACGTTTTGACTTTTTGAAGTAGAACTTTTGTTTCTAGAAATTCTGCAATGAGAAGAGTCTCAATAAATGATTACTTGTTAAAAAAAAAAAAAAAGAGAGAGAAAAAAAAGACATAATACCTTCCAAAAGTTCTCAGGTACATAATACTGTAGCTTGCTTTCCATCAAATGACCAAAAAGAGACTGAACTTGATAGAACACATTGTCATCTGGATTGTCTGTATCATCATCAATGGAAAGCAAGGCCTGGAAGGAAATAAATAACCTTATAAAACTGGTTCTTGGCAAAATTATTACTCTAAGTTGTCACAACATGCAGCACAACAACTTATAATTTAGAGATTTAGTGCATGTATGTATTTATGCACACACATGTACATACACAGCTTTTTCTTTTCAGTTAAACAATTCATTTACAAATGATGCTAAAGTGAACTTGCAGTTCAGGTGACAGTAATTCCAAAAAGAGGACTTTACTGGATGTTGAACCAATTACCTCTGGGAGACCAGGCTGCATATATAGCTGCTGGAAGACGGCATTCATGTAACAAGTAGCACCACCATTCTTCAGTCCCACAAATCCTGAAATGGAACGACTATCCACTGGTGGAAGATACTAGAACGACAAACACATTTTTTGTCCCTGTAAGTTATAAAAAGCATAAGACTCCAACAACATACTATAGTTTTTATAATCACCTTTATATGAGCTGTTAAGAGCAGTTTAATCAAAAACCAGGAATATAAATTCGGAAAGATTGTGGAAGAGCTGTATTTGGTCATTTATATATTTAACACTTTGCACAAAACTGTTAAAATGGTCTAAAATACATCTAAATAAAACTGGTGATGTTTAGGAAATACTTCTCTCTTATCCAGATAATAACTGAGAAACACTCACTGGAGTATTTGCTTCTGTAGAAGATCAAATGGGTCTGCATTTGCTCTTATCTGCTTTCTGTCATTTTAAATTGAAGACCATGGAAGTTGCATGAACGGAGCAGTTAAGTAGATCATACACAGTACTCCAAACCACACTAATACAAATCAAAAAAGGCTTCTTGCTTACATCAAACTCCTTGGTAAGCGCAGGGTCACACTGGTGATGCATGGAAAGCAGCTCTTTTGTAATAAGCTGGAGATTGGAAGGTGAGCTATCAGCCAGCATTACTAACACTTCATAAGCAGCTAATCGGCTATCTGCTGTACTGCACCTAAAAAGAAAACCACATTTGAGATCTATTTTGTAGATGACTCAATTATTTCTAATTCCAGAAAGCCATATTACTCAGAACAAGTGACAATTAATGTTCAAAAGGAACACTTTAAATGATAAAACACTCCTGAGAGACTGCAGAGTGCTATTTTTTCTTTCTTGGGAAGGGGAACAGGAAAGAAAAGAATCAGAAGAGCAGCACCACAAACACTCCTTTAAATAAGCCTCCCTTACTGACATGGAGACACCTGTTGTTAACATTCAGCAGCAATGGAAAGCAGGTGCCCTAAAAAGAAGACACAGAATTGATTGTATGTCTGAGGACAAACAGACAGATACCGTCTATCAATGTAACACTGATGGAGACATGACGACTTAATTACAGGGAGACAAGCTTTGAAAGAGCTAGACCAGATAACTTACTTGCTACAAGAGATGACCTTAGACCTAAGCTGCGCTAGACCAGTACAAAACACTTCTACTTACCTCTTTTCAGTGGACCAAACACACTAGCCCTTTCTTCTAAAGGCCAAAGAGAAGGCTTTATTTACTTTAAGCAAACAAAAGAACATGCTTGAGCTGAACTACAATGGAGCAAACCTGGAGCAAAACACTAAGGTGTAGTAAGTCCCATTCAGTTCAGGGGTTGGTAAATGCTCCACTGGAACCTTCTTTAGGGTTTGTGGAAGGGCAGTGCAGATATGCCTGACCCAACTCTTAGCACAAAACTAGTCACTTAACATAAGCAATCCAGCTGCAGCAGCACAAAACTCCACGAGCTAATTTACCCAGCCCTTCAGATATTGTATGACAATAACAGAAGGCAGATGTGACAGGAAAGAGAAAGCTTTTTTCACCATTTAATATATTATGGGCTACTACCAGCTATCTCAGGTGCAAGAAGACTTGCTTGGCATTAGCCTTTTACAGGAGGCAGTTCTTTTAAGGGAAAAAGAAAATGGAAGAACTTTTGAGATTCTCATTTACAGGGGGCTTGGAAAGTTAATTTCCTGCTCATGCTCAATTTAGCCAACTTCCCAAGCGATGATGAGCTAAAGGAATACTCTTTGGACTCATGAAATCAGCACTTAGTTGTGCTTGCAGTTCAACATTGATCGAAAACAAAGCACAAACTTCAGAAGTACAGAAAAGCAAAGATTTTGGGTCACACAAGAACTCAAAAAACCCACTATTTGGACACATCTAGGAAGTGTATAAATTGGAAAGGTATGCTCTGGAGAAGTGGTCCAACATAGGTATTAACTCCTAATAACTGCAGGCCCAGTATGACATTTGCATTCAGGAGAACTAGGACAAAACCCAACACAAACAAAAAAGCAATTTTTACTTTGGATGAAAGTCTTGCTGACTGATTGCAGCACTGCCTGCTGGAGAATGGCTGTTCAGAATAATCCTGGATGCTCGGAAGAGGAAATCGTCCAGCAATGGCTTAATCAAAGATGAACCTGGAATGCAGTAACCACATCTACTGTTAAATATTTACATTATCACTGCAAATGTCAAAAGGTGCTCCATAACAGCAAAATCACTTAATAGCACCATATCAACAAAAAACATATCCAAATATTTTATCAAATGTCAAAGGTACAACAAAGGTACTGCTAAAAATTACTCCTTATTGCTCTGTACCACTTCTACTGATGTATTATAATGTCTTCACACGTACTGTCTAGTGATCAAGTCACCTCTCAGTGCTATGTGGAATTCATGCTAGTCCAGTCACTTTAAAATAAAAAGGAATACTTACCAACCATTTCTTTCTCTGCCCCACAAAGTGAAAGGAGAGTCTTGATGAGCCTCAAGTGTCCCGCTAACAGGATATTATCAGCTTCACTGGTCTCACACTCAGCTGTGCGGTTGGGTTCAAAATTGTCTAGCCAGGTGATCTCATCTTCTAACATGGCAGCTGGGCTTATTTTCAGCTGTTCCATTTCTGACGCTGCAACAGAAAAAGAAAACCCTGAGAAATTAACAGCTCTATAAATCTAGAAAGAATTTCAAACAGTTTGGTAATGGCCTAGTTTCCCCTCACAATGTGTACAAAGTATAACTTACACACAGAACTCATTCCACTTTCTAAAAGGAGTGAGCTGCCTTGCTGTCACTGAATGCCAAGAACAGTCCGTGCCATGCGTTAACGCAGGACAGCCAGCACACCGGCACGTCATATTGAGTTCATGGTGTAGTGTCCTACACTACCACTCTGTGAAGTAACCACCACTCTGTGAAGGCAGTTCTACATCTTGTCTACAGAAGGAAGACACGCTTGGAAGCTGCAATCAGAATGACACGTGTGCCTGTATATACTTACATGTGAGGTCATCCAATAACTGACATCTCAGGTCAAAATATTCTGTACACTGGGACAAAAGTCTGAAACAGGTACAAATAGAAGAAAGGTTTAATTTAAAATCAGAAACTTTTTTCTAAGCAGTTGCCTTTAAGGCCTGTGTGCTCTTTCCATCTAATCCAAAATAGCATAGCTATCTACGTACGCTTCTGCATGCACATGTTACAGCTTTAAAACAAATATTCCTTTCCAACAGCTACTGCTGAAAGCTACGAATAACATCTAATCCTGCTTTCTTCCTTCACCTCATAACAATTTTATTTTATCAGGTGATGATGAAACAACAACATGCTTTAACTTTTCAGATTCCTCTAGAAGCTGCTGCTTAAAGTTACTGTTAAATTCAACAATCTTTCTGGCCAGGGACAAGTTAACAGTCTTTACAGATGTAATGGGTAACATAAGCAACAAGAAATCAGTGAAGTCATGGGTCCAGACACCACTGAAAAGGCTGGAGACTTTAGGATTGGTTTCTGATCTGGATCTATGCATTACTATTGAATAAATTGTGTTACTGTCATATAGCCCACAGCCTCTATGCCTCATGGAGGATTCCCACCAGGTTCCGACCGCCATGACCACAGCCTAGAAAGAGCAGGCCTATTTAGCAATTACCACCTCCCGATTGGGAAGTCAAGTAAGCTGAACTATAAGAGTTCACAGAGGAAGAGTTGTCCCTTGAGAATTCAGCTTTATTTCCCTTCAATGCACATACTTCCAAAACTACCCGGGGTGCAACAGGGATGTCTACTTTTGACAGACTTGCAAAGTCCTAACCCCTTGTGCCTCAGAGCTTTCACAGCGCTACTCTTTTAAAAATGTGAGATTCGCTTCCTCAGTAAACACACGTCTGACTTACCTCTGGTTGATTCCTCTCATGATGCTGGTTGGTGACCAAAGAGGCAGTTGGGCACCAAGAACAACACTCAGGAGAAACTGGTTTGGCTTTTGAACATCTGGGTGAGCTGATGTGTCTGTCTGACTAAGGGTGTACAACTGGTCACAGGCAACACGACGAATCTGAAAGAGTGTCATTGTCAAACACTAGCAATTGCTTAAAGGTTGCAAAAAATACACTTCTGTTTTGTTAGAAATCTAACAGAAAAAACAGACATTGAAAAGCTTGTGTAAACCAGACTATGAGCTCTGCTCCCGCCAGCCAGGGTTTCTCTGTTTGTAGGGATTTAGCCATCCGCTTTCATTCCTGAGCTAAAATCTCTGATGCTTTATCAAACACAGATTATAAATTCAGATAAGGGGGGAAAAGATGCAATAACTTAATGCAAAATCTATGAGATGCAATGAAGTAAAGTAAGGGTGACTTGAAAACACCTAGGTTTTAGAATATCCAAAATAAACTTAAATCAGAAAGAATGATTTTTAGGAGGGTTCTGACATTTGGAAGAACTTTTCAGAAGTTTAGAAGAGTCCATTAAATCTTACCCAAATCTTTTGAGGTGAAAGTTACTTGGAATTTTCCCTAAAGTACTAGTTTTACAGAATTTGTCTCACCGAAATGACAGCATTTTCTTTAGACTAGCCCCAGCACAGTCCTGGGCGCCTCATGGATTAAACAAGCCTAAAGAATGTAATACTTCAGCATTTTCTATCAACACATCGCTAGATACTGGAATTACTAACAATTATACAAAGGTTATTCATTCAAACACAAAAAACTGTGGGAATATCTGTAATGAACAATTTTATCTTCAGACCATATTAAATGATCAAAGTGTACACACTTCAGAAGTATAACATTTAAGAAGTTTTCAGAGAAAGACCCTCACCTCAGCACTTGGCGATCCAAGCAGTATGTCAATGATGAAATCGGCAACACAAGGCAAATTGTAAAAGGATCCTAGAACAGAAGAGTACCAGGCTATCTTTTTAAAAATAATAATAGTTTAAAATAAGTCAGTTACAGTCTTGCATTAGAATACCATAGGACGTAGAGGACATCCCCCCGTCAACACCGAAAAGCAGTAACAGCTATTTGCATATTTCCCCATCTCCTTCCCTCCTCAGAGGCTGGCACCACGTTATCATAGCATTTTCCTTCACCTTCCACCACCACCACCGTTGACACTTCCTGTACACAAAGGTTCAAGCACTAAACACAAGCTATGCAAACAGCAGCACTTACAGAATTACATACTTCAAAGCCAGTGCAAATATTTATATACTGGCACTAAGGCACAGCACTACATGCCTTGTTTCATGCCACCTGTTCTTCAGCCCTGGAAAAAAACCCCTGTACTTTTTAACGAAATTCCGTGGTTTTAACTTGAACTGTCTCAGCTTACAAAGCTAGAAGTTTCTCATGATTTTTTTGTGCTTGACTGTCTCCAAAAGCCTTCCCCCACCTCCCTTCTATTCCATATAGTGAGTAATCCAATTCTGCTTCATACCTAGTTGCTGACTGCGTAGTTGAAGGCAGGTTACTAAGAGAGACAAGGCTTCTCCAGCAATCAGAGCATCTTTGGTGCATACAGACTGCTGTCTCACACAGATACCAGCATGCAGCGCAGTTGGCTCTCCTTCGCTTCCTGAACTGCAATTACTTCCTGCATTAAGAAATAAACAAGTGCCTTAATCCATTAAATTTTTCAGATGTTTTCAGCTCCTGGTCAGTTCTCTGCAATTTAAAAAAGTTCTCCAAATGCCACATGAATGTACAGCATTTTGCTCAAATTTGTGTAATTCAATCATATAATATCCTGAATTGGAAGAAACCCAAGAAGATCATCATGTCCAACTCCAATGAATTCAGCTTCAGGCTTCGAAAGTGTTCAATTAAGAATAAACCAAATGCTTTCTTTAGATTGGTTTAGAGACACAGTTAACCTACCTGAGCTACTGAGTCTGTTTCGAATCCCAGCAGGAAATAAAGTGTTGCTCTCTCTTATTGGCTGACTACTTCCCACAAGGTCCAGTCGTCCTGCAGCAGCAGCCCAAGAGAGTCGCATGAAGCAAGCCACTGTGGAAGTGAAATCATTCACCTCCATAGTCTGAAGGAACAAGAAACAGCAGTTACTTCTGCGATATTCAACAGCCTTTGTTAATCACAGGGATAAAGAGGAATGTATCTTCTGGACCACGTCAAATTGACATTTGGATTTGTATTCCTCTCTTCTCTAAGCAAGCTCAAGGATACAAGAGTCTTTTTGTTCCTAAGGAGAGATTAGGAAGTAGTTTGTTTTCAAATTCGCCACCAGGGTAGATACCCTTTTCACCTATCTGGAGTTAGGCATGCTGATTTCAATCATATCGATCCATTTGGGAAGCACTGCCCAAGAACCTAACAGCATATTCATTACATTAGCTGTGAAGTTTCCTTCAACTGGACTCAACTTTCAAATGGGTTGAGTTCTTGTCAGAATAGATTGTTTTAGTAAATAGCCAGTCTCAGATTGATTACACTGACAGGCCTGTAAAGGGCAAAATACTATTTTCGTAAAGTATTGAAAATAAAAATTTCCTTTTTCCCAGGATACCATCAAGCAATTTTAATTTTTAATGAGCTATTTGAAACAAAAAAAAACTTGCCCAAAATTTCTAATTCAAAGAAACACGGACTATAAGCCACAAGTTCAAGCAGGAACCTTCTCCCTTCTATTCACAGAAAATTAGTAAGATCTTAGAGTTAAGCATGGTTGAAAATAAATCCCAAGTAGGATTTCTGCGTAGATCTAAGCAGTAAGCACTTTAGGGGTACTGCTTCCCTTTGTACTGTCAAAATAATTTCTGAGACTATGTTAAAATTCAGATCAAGATTGGGAAGAGAGACCGATAGGGCAGGATTTTCAGAGGCTTTTAGATGAAGTCTGGGCAAGAATCTGTATAAAAGGCAGACTTTTGGTAAAAATCCAGGAGTTACACAGCTGTCACTGGAGACGACACTGCTACATCACCATAAATCATCAAACACTTCCTTACTTGTATGGCAACTCTTGCTGCTGGTATGATTTCTTCTACCCTAATGGAGGATCTATCAGACACAGAGAGCTGTCGGTAGGATGACTTCTCAGGTGTTCCACAAATGGACATCTGCCTACTTGCTTGTCGGCTGACATTACGGAAGGGGCGTGAGGACAATGCTTCTACCCCATCTTTAATGAAATCCTCATCCAGTAAGGTAGGCATTGTCTGGCCAACAAGCAAGAACCTACATTCACAGAGCAAAAACGTCAGGCTTATTTTTGAATGTTCACAGCAAGTCAATGAAACAGAACTCAAAGTACCAATTAATCAAAAGCCGCACTGTAAAAGCCAAGAAAGCAGCACTTTCTCTAATGAAAGGCAATTACATACCTTGCAAGTTGCAGGCAGATGGAATAGACTCCCTGTCTTGTTTCATAGTCTACTTCTGATGGGATGGAATCTCTCTGCATCACATTCACCACCAAACTTAAAAACAAATCAGTAAGACAGACTCCGTTTGAAAATATTTTACATTAGGAGAGAGCTGCAATTAATTTACCTCTATCCTTCCCTCCTCCTATTCAGTCAGCTGAGTGCCAGTTAAAACTGACAAACTGGTGTCTTAAGAGACTAACATCCCCATTTTCCCCTCCTGCACCTACAGATGGAAGCTTTCTGTTCCTGCTGGAATATGCTTCAGGATCTAGAAGGGTGTGTGTGTGTGTGGATAGAACTACTAAGAGCAACATATACTTGATAAATCTGACACAAGCATAAGCAGTATTCCCAGGTCTTACAATACACTCACACCGTGCCTCACCTCTTATCCGAAGGGTCTGAATTTTGGAGGCTGTAAAATTTAATTTGGTTCCCACTGTACGATCTATACTTTGACTGCTTAAAATGTCCACTGGTATCTATGCAGGACAGTGTAATGTACACACTTGGAAATTTGAACTGAAACACTTAAATGCTAACTATGCAAAAATCAACTATCTCAGTAAAAGCTACACTTCACAAGCTTATCTGTGCCTAACTTTATTTTGGGGTTTAACAACGTACTGTGTTACATTACTATGGCAGCTACAGTAGCTTTCCAGACACTGGATAATGAAAAAACAGCTTTGGGTGGATTTTTTTTTTTTCCTCTGAAAAAGAAGCTGACAGGTGTACTTGTGTGCTGCAGTGTGGAAATCAGAAACCATGCAAAACTGCTAACTAAATGGAGTGTTATAAATTGAGTCAAGATTTTGAAATCTAACCTCAAACCTCCTGCTCTGAGGAAGTTTTCGCAGAAAGACTTGGCACAGTTTCTTGCCATTTCATCATCTGCAGTTGGCATCAGCTTGGAGCTCAGTACCTATAACAAATAAATAAATAAGCATGCATACGCACACTCCCCTTAGTATTCTTTATCTGCTGAAGGTTAAAAGTATAAGAGAAAAAAATTAATTACAAATGAAGCAATTTACACTTCTGTGAAGCCTTAGTCAGTAAAGAGAAATCACATTCAAGACAAGTATGGCTATTACAGATATTTATTCTGTATCAAAGGACATTTTTTTCCTCATTGCAGTTTACCTGTTAAGCGAAAGAACAAAGCATATGAAATGTTGTCTTCAGATTCAGTTGGTCCTCCTTAAGAGCCCAAATCCTTCTCCTTTCTAGATTTTTCAGTTGACAGTATCCCATAAAACACCCTACAGATGGCTTATTGATTCATGCTGTCCACAACATAATCCTGTTGCTATTACTGTTTTTTTTTGTTTTGGCTGGTTTTTTTTTTGTGTGGTTTTTTTTTTTTTTTTTTTTTTTTTTTAATGCAAATACATCTACCAATTACAAACTGCTAGGGAGCTAAGAGNGGTCCAAGTAATTCTACAGGCCTTATGAACATCATCACTGTATCATCCCTCCTGTTTTAAGTCAGCACTAAACTTCACAGAATGCAATTACGCTTAGAAACACGGCCATAAGAAAGTCTGTGGTCTCTGTGGGTCAGATCTCATATACTTTTATAATCAATTTCACTTTTACGTAAAGAAAAAAACAAAACAACACTCAAACAAACAAAAGAACCCCAGCCCCTCCCAAAACCTCAGTAAACCCCCAGAAGTTATTTACTTTCTTGAAAAGTTTCTTTGGCGTGTATAGCCAAGAATGCTGCATGTGGGAAAACAAAATATATCTTTTCCAGGTTCACAGGTCAGAACGATGGTTTACAGAGTTCCTGGCATGAAATCTTATCACAACACTGCATGACATAACCCTGAACATCTGCAACATTTAATTTTCGTCTCTTTCATATGCTCTGCAAATTTCCTGTGCGCATTTTTTCAGAAAGCAGTTCAGACTGGTTCCCGTATTTTCAACAGATCACCAGTTGAGGGGATAAAAAAAAAGCACATCATCCTTTTCTTAACAGAAACCATCTTCCAATTGCCTTGACTGGATTTGAGGAGCAAGTCCACTCATGTAATCTACACATCTAATCCAATTTACTACCTCTCATCCCTTGCCAGAAAAGCAAACAATTTATTACTTGCTTTTATTATTTTCTCTGGCATAGCAGCAGCAGCAAACTGTCTCATCATACTGTAATATAACCCGCCAGTTCAACAAGATACCCTTGCTGTGATACACTAAACCATTTGCTTTCAGTTGTAGAACTTGTCACCGTATTTCAAAGACATCATCAAATAACTTTCATTCCAGCTGTACAGAAAAGGGGGGGAATCCTAACGCTGCAGTGTGATGACAGTGTAGGAAGACGAAGAGCTAACATTAGACTGCAGAAACCCAAAGGAAAGCAACTACAAGAAAATTCCTACAGTAATCTTGACATGCACTGGGAAAGAAAGAGAGTAACTTTGCCCACTGTTTTTGAAGCTGCTGGCAACCGATCCTCCAACTTCAAGTTGTTCAAAACCATATTTGTAACAAGTCCTTATAAACAGTGGGACCTGCAAGTAGAACTAGAAACCGTCCAGCTTCCTAGATTGTGCAGATTACAGTGTCCTAACAACGACACCAGCTGAACTCTCTTAAACTTTTTAAAATCCATGCACTGAACACTTGGAAAGAACCTTTTTACAGAGGCCAATCCAGTGTTTTGGCTAAAGAACTTACTCAGGAGAATATTTAGGGGTAATAAAATTGTATGTATTGCACTCATTTTGCATGCACAGCTAAAACAGGCCAGAAGCTTCTGGGTAAAAGCTCTGCACATTTGGATAGTGAAAGTTCTTCACACTTAAATGCTTCTCAAAAATATTCTTCCTTAGCCTATACAAGCAGAATACGGTAGACTTACACAGAAGGGAAATTAGCATTCTTTTTCTTTCAAATTCAATTGAGCAAACCCAATCAAACTAAACAGCTCCCACTAACTTTTAAAAGAGCCAACTTTTTTTTTTTTTTTTTTCCCAATATATACTAAAAATCACATACTCAGAGTTTCCGGAGATTCAAGCAGGAATTTTACCTAAATGGTAAGGACTTGATGTTTCTTTGCTCCTCTCAATTTACTTCAGACTACTCCTTCCACCTTGCAGTCACAAAAAGAGTGGCCTGGCTTCACAGTAAAGTCTCTAAAAGGGAACTTTTTACCCCTATCGTTCTGTGTAGAATGTATCACGTACATAAAAGCAGACTATGACATGACATTTGCATCTTGCATAATGATCCTGTCACAGTGGACTCCTGCCCAAGAAACATAGAACTACTTAAATCTTAGCACTCAGAAACACAAGTAGAAAGTAGTAAATCTGTTGTCTTACCTCTAAATTGTAGAGCACTCTGAAGGTGGACATGCCTGGAGCAAAAGATCTGAAAAGACTTTCTAGTATTGAACTAGCACTGGGCTGATGTTGGTGTTTTGAAGATAAGGATGGCGATTTTGAAGACTGAGAACTTGATTCTGATAGCAGTGTTTTCTAGGAGGAGTAAACCACAGAAGAAATATTTTGAGAACACCGCATTTTGTTGGAATTGGCAATATGTTTCACATAATCCCTGTATTAACCCTCTCGCCTCCAGTTGCTTAGAAATAAGTCAATAACCCTTAACAAGAGCATTATTTCGCAGTAGAGTTTCAAACCCTTCAGAGATTATAATCTGACAGGGAATTTAAGAAACCTGGTAGTAAAATCCTTTTTGTTAAGATCACCAAGATTAGTTATTGTTTAATCCATACCTTCCTTCCCAGGGAATCAAGCTGATCAAGAGCCTCCTGAATAGCTGGGTCAGTGGGAATCAAGAGCAGAAGTTTCCTCACTCGCAGTGTTATCCTGAAAAGTTATCAGAAGTTACTTGCGCAAAACAGGGCTCAGCCACTCTGTGGCCTGGTGGATGCCTACACACTACAAAATAAGCAGCTATTCAAACTCTGCAGCGTGAACGTTTCTTCAGTATTTAATAACGATTTAGTTTGCTTACCTTGGCTCCTCTAGATTGGCAAGCTGGTAAAGCATATCAAACACATTGCACACGAGAGCCATGACTACACCAGGGAGGGATTTCTCCTGAGAATTAAGCAGAAATACAAAGGTCTTTTTCTCCCCTCTCTGTTGCAAGTAATTTAAGAGAGCTCTTTGCTGAAGCAACTGACCCAGACGCCAACCTGGCCCACAGAAATCCCAGCTACTTTCTAGACTGAGACATTTGAATTTTTACATTATCCCACCTCTCTTTTAACAATCAATTTTTGAAGGCAACTGTTAGTTAGGGTTGACATACAAAGCAGATCAGGAGTGTTCTGAACATGCTAGTTGATGCTTCTTAGTTTATTTTCATACTGCAGCTTTATTAAGAGTGGAAATCTGGAAATCTCTCCCCTTGACAAATATACCATCTCAAAATTACGTCATGTGGGTCTTGTTTGTTTAAACGACCCTGTTGAGATTAATAAACACCAAGCAGGCTACAATAGGTGACACAATACAGATTATAAAGTCCAATTTGCATGCTTAAGGTAATTGTGTACTTAAATGCTTTGTTTCAATTGCAGTCTGAAAGCAAAACCAGACTACTAAAGACTGGATACTCAAGCTGATGCGAACAGCTTCTGTCTAATCTTATGGTACCCTCTTCCACCCCAGCTATGTCTCCCCCACCTATCTGAGGGAAGGTTTCAGACTATTATGCTGTACCTGTTCCATTGCATAGGATGAACTAAATACACTGCCGCTGTTGCTGGAACTGGTTGAGGAATCTGCAGAGCTCCCTGATGGAGTCCCACTTCCTGATGTTTTTACTGTAAGGACTTGTTCATCAGAAAAGCCCAGTTGGTGTAGTAGTTTCTGATCTTTGTTTACAGTAAGCTGCAAGAAAATATTTGCCATTTAGTTGTGGAAGAGAGACTCAATTTCATAAAGAATTAGAATTATTTGTAGCTAACATACCAGGCTGTCATTGGCAAATATCTGTATATTATCCACAGGCGAATTCAACATCTTTGCTATCTTCCACCTGACGCTCCCTACAGTTTCATTGCTATGAGCCTGTAAAATGAAACAACGCTGGTTCAGTAAGTCTGCTCAAGCAGTAAATTCCAAGAGAAAAATCTTCCATTAAAGTCTTCCTGCTCCTCTGCACAGGCTGGCAAAGGTATTGCCCACAAGAGACACTCACAGGGTAGGACAGCAGTAGAAATGCTCCATCACTGACAGTAAGCAAACAACCTCTTTTTCCCCACCCCAGAACGATCAAAATATATTTAGTCTACAGGCACTTCCATTACAGTAGCCTTATACACACTTTTAACATTTTCAAATAGAGTTTTCAAGTTGACTGGAGTCCCTAAAACCAGCTTACTCTGTTCAGTCCAGGCATCAAAAAACCTAAAAGTAGCTACGTGATCAATACCACGACACACATAACCTGTGCACACGTACCTCTATGGTGAAGGTATCTTTGGTAGACTCGTATGTAACATTAAGCGTTAAAAGATGTCCATGGAAAGAGGCACCATGAGGTAGAATAGTTCGGGGAACAGAGTAAAGGTCCTACAGGAAGAGAATGATGACAGTAAATACCACCCTTGAGAACAAAGACATTTCTATGATGGTATGTAACAAAGTTACTAGAATTGCATAGGTTTAAATAACTTTCACTAAGTTTAATAATATTGGAAGTTGTGCTCTTAAGCTTGCCTAGTAAGAAATTATATATCTTACCTCTATTGTTATCACATAACGCTCTGCCAACAGCAGCAGTCTCTCAATTATTACAAGTTTAGTTGATCTAGAGAAAAACATTGAAAACAAGAGTAACTTGTCTCAGAGATTAATTTTCAGTGCCCACAGGTAACTACCATGAGTTTGCTGTCTTCAAATATAACTCCTTAAACTTGGAGTTAATTCAGTTGAAATCACCTAGGAAAATGGGCCAAGAAGCTTACATTATACTGCTTGAGATGTAGCCAGCTTCAGAGGAAGCTTCATGTTTCTAAAGGTCCCACCCTGTGCACATTATCTTTAAGCTACACACATTTAGGTAAGCGTAAGTTAAGCTAGAGGATGAAAAATCATCCTTTTCTCTCACAATTAAAAAAACCCAAACAAACAAACCAAAACCAAAACCAAACCCTGCTGCCCCAGAAATATTACATGACTAATAGGCTGGTAATAGTCTGTGGGATTTTTTTGTGTCTGGGTTTTTTTGGTTGTTTTGTTTGGTTTGGTTTTGTTTGCTTGGTTTTGGTTTTGGGGGGGTTGGAGGGAGGGTTGTTGGGGGTTTTGTTTGTTTATTTTTTTAAAACACAGGTTTTTCAGTGTCTTTGGAACTCAAATTGCATTGTAATTGGAATATTCAATTGAGAAACCACCAGAATATACAACTACCGATACTGAGAATTTAATTAGCACCCAAAATCACGTGGGAAGCAGCTGGGAGCAAATGTCTACTGCCATATTTATTCTTTTAAAGACAGGCCCACCTGTAAGGAGACTGAACTGATGTTGCTACCGTAGGCATAGCAGTTGCTGTAAGCATTTTTGTAGCTCTTGTAACAGCATGCGTCAATGTTGGACCACCGAGTGCAGAGCTGGCTGCCTAGAATACAGAGCAGAGTATAAGTGCTGGTTTACATGGACCATTAGTATGTCCTGGAGAGCTAAGAGGACAAGAAATATTTGTGGAAAGAAATTTTTTCTTTAAATAGAATTATCATAGTAATTATTCTAATTCTAAGATAAAAAACTGAAAAGGGATGTAGGTACAAGAACTATTAAGATTTGTCCTTTACCTCTAATCGCGTGTAGCAATCAGCAATGAATTTCTTGTGCAGTGATACAGAATCCTAAAGATAAAATGCACAAATGAATTAGAACTTAAACCAGAATAATGGGTATTACTCATAAACTGACAGAACCCAACAAATTACATATTTTAACATACAGAGTATCAAGGCTCTATGAACGTCCAAGCACTTTCACAGAAAATACAGACCTACCTTTTTCAATCTAGGAGTTAAATTAATATAGCTGTAGTTTATTATCAATTGAATAGCTTCATTGGCAATTTCTTCATCTGGGGACTCCATTGCAATCTTCCAAATGAAATCCATTCCTATTAATTCCAGTTTTTCTACACTCTACGCAAGAAAGAAAAACAGTAAAACATGACTGCATTTCATACACAATAGTGAGTTGAACCACAGGAACAAAACAGTCTTCCATCTGCTGGAAAAGCACCTTTTGACTGAATCTTAAAAATCTTCTTTTCCAACAAGCTGCCAAGTTTGGCACAGTGCAAAGTGCAATCAATAGCTACGGATTTGTATAGTTATACTTGAAAAAGATAATTTGTTTACAGGTGGGTAAATAAGTTCCAAAGAACACTCTCAGTCAAGCCAACTGAAAAATTAAAAACTTCAAAAGCACTGAGAAATTTAATTGGGAATGGAATTTGTTTCACAAAGGTCAACATGGTAACTAACCACATAATAAACCGTCACAAAACCTACTATGATACTTGGCAAAAAATTATGCATTTGAAGTAAATTAACTCTCTGTGATAAAGATCTAAAATGCCTATGGAAAACTACTTAACATACAACCATTCATTTAACAAAAACATTGAAGGATCATAGAGTTAAAAATTATTGTAGGTTAGAATTTGAATAGGATAAGCCTAAATGTCTTGTAAAGAAGACATCTCTCCTGCTAGGGAGAAGCAAAAAACACATGCTAGAATTCATGCTTATTAATACAAAAAGTGGTTCACTCATTCCCCCTGCAAAGTTTTAGAAGCTATAAACACCAGTTGCCAGCTACTAACTGCTGAATTTTAGCTGTTGTAATTCTGGAGTCTGAGCTTCAGAATTTAACAATGGTAATGCTAGAAGGATGATCTGCATATTAATACAAACATGGCCATGTCAAACAGCTGCAAAAGAATCCTTGTCTCACCTCCTCCCACCCCCAAGATGCCACAGGTAGCATACAAGAACGAACTTGCCAGAACACTCACCAACTGAGTTCCTTGCCTCTTCAGCCGATGGTCACACAGGTTCACATTTTCAAAGAAAGTCTTAAATAAACTAAAACCTGAAAGTGAAAAAAGAGGCAAGCTTTTTATTCAGGTCAGGTGAAGTTTCTATGCTTTTTTAAAAAAATAAAGATATCAAATACAGGAGATGACCTTTTCCCTCTACAACTATTAAAACTCAAAATGACAGAAAAAGATCCCTTTATTATATTGATTTACGGAACTGTTTGGATAATAAATTTGAAGGCTTAGGACGCAAATTTCTGGTATACATTTCAAAACCAAATCTGTTGACCAAAGCCGTTTTCTTACCATTCATAGTAATTTCATATGACTCTAATTTAAGAATTTTCTCTTTGAAGAGCTGTTGCTGTACATCACTCTCTAGATCATGCTGTCCTTTTGTGAACCACTCAAAGCACATCTGTGAATGAAAGGCAGACGTATTCTTACCCTATTATCATGGCAAATATTTTAGTTGTATACAGCATTGGCAAACTATGTCAGATACTACAGTAACTCACCTTACAGAAGTTTTGTCTACAGCAAGAGGTTCAAAATCTAATCTCCCAGTAACCTCACATATTATACAGGCTGTACTGCAGCATTAGGGTACTTCAGAGTCATCTTTCACCCAAATAATGCTCAATGTCTCTTTTATGACTCCACAAACGTGCACATATCCCTTTTCAAACCAGCATCCATAAACCTGCAACTAATCTCCTGGCCAATGTTCCTCCTTCAGTCAAATTTAATGTTAAAAGAGCATTATTAGTTTGTGTTTGCTACTTATGTTTCACATGTCTCAACAAATACACGTGCTATTCATGACCCATTAAGATTCATTCTGCAACCACAGACACCAACTTTTCAAGTTTTCTTACCTCTCGATCTAACTCGCAAACATCCTGGCCAGTCACAAGGCATTCCCAGATCTCCCTGGCACGATTCCAGCCCAAATAAAGGGTGGCTTCTTGCAGAAAAAACGCCAGAAATTTTAGATGTGCCTCCAAATACTGAGAAAGAGTAAACAAAAACCTCAAGCTTAAGACTTTTCTTTCCGAAACAAGAACTCTGAGCATTTTTTTTATTTTTTGTAAACTTAGTTGTCAAATAACAGTATACTTTGCAAAGCCTAGAAAACAGAAATTGTTTCTGCAGTGAGATTTATTTCTAGTTTACACAATTTTTAACATTACTTCTTTTTGATTATTTTTCTAAAAAGGAACACTGAAGTCCCCTCAGATTTGCTCTTACTTTGCTGATACTGGTATTGACACTAGTTACTAAGTCAAAACTAGTGTGGAAAAAATAATTATCAAAACCTTCACACCAAATTCAAAGGTACAGTCTCTACAAGTGTAGCTGAACTGAAGCTGGTGGAGAAGCTGGAAGCTGCACAAACTTGGAGACAGGAGGTCCTGGGGTGGGGAGATCTAGCTCTGGACCAGTTAAAGACTTTGCTAAGAAACTTGTAGACTGTGATGTTTGCCCACCCTTGCTCTATAATCTAATAACAAGGCTACAACAAGCCCTAAGAGATAAGTGTCAGAACTATAAATAAAAACCAATGTAACTAGTCACCAGAGAGAACACACATACCAGTGAATTCCAAAAATGAAACATCACCTAATCTTACGCAGCTTGGTCAGTTATACACTACACCATGTTTTCAAAAACCTAAGGTAGTAAGAAATTCAGGTTTCAGTACCTCCCGGTAAGTGTATCGGCCATCCACTAATGTTGCTCCAACAAGCCCTCCTGGACCTGCCACAGATGCAGCCAAACGGTGGCATGATATTAAGCTTCCTGTCACCAACTTCACTATTTCAAAGTTTTTCTTTAAATCTTGAATAATGCTCTTGGCAAAAAAACCAACAAAAACAAACAAAAATCAACGAAACAAAAAAACCAATATTGAGAAAAGAGAAAAGAGAGAATAATGAGAAAAGAGAAAACTTAAGAAAATACATCAACAGGCATGTGCACACAGCAGTCTGCTCTTCAACAAACATGTGTCTCTTATCAGAAGGAGTAACTTTCCTCCCTCACAGCAGTCAGCTGTATCCCTTCCAAGCACTCAAAGGCCCCTGACACTAGTGTTTTCAGCATGTGCTGAAATGCACACACTGTAGATTGCAAACAAAGTCCCACACCTCCACTCAGCCACTATATAACACACGTGACTTGCTGGTATTTTAGTCTGTTTTCCAAGAGTCAATGTCAATTCAACTACAAAGCAGCTGGTTTAAACATTAGCCATTGCTCACTTCTTAACAGAGACATGCCTGTTAATTATTCTACAAAAAGCTCAGAATAAAACAAATTAGTCCTGACACAGCCAAAAGATTTTTATATATATATACACATACATGCACACACAAATGGACGGCACACAACACAGCATCTCTACTTGAAGAGTTTGTTTATGCGACATCACTAAACCGTACTTGTCAAAGTGTTTTCAGTTTGTTTTTAAGTTAGTTTTTGTTTTCACTTCTAAATGCAAACTTCCACGTTCTACAGAAGCAGAGCCACACAGACATAACAAGGGCTTCAAAAACAATCTCAGCATATATTCTTACCTTGTCTTGCTTTTGGTAAGTTTGCTTAATAAACGAACGTGTGATTTCATGGAGCTGACGTAATGCTGGCACCACCCACACAAATTGAGGATTATTGTGCTGGGATGACTAGTAGTAGGAAAGGTAAAAAACATTACACATGTGTACATGCTCAACAACAGATTAACTTTCCTCTTAGACTCCTAGAAGCCTAATGATTTCTATTAATGCTACTGTTTCAAAACAACAGCTACTAGCTCTGAAGGCTTCAGTTACTTTTTCCTGGTCCCTTTCCAAACACACTCAAGGTGCCCTTCTTCACTTTCTCCAAGTCCTTTGACACACACATATGCCATTTTGCTATCATTATTAAGCCCAAAGTACCACCTCCTTGCTTGAGGACATGCAAATTAAGTAGACAAAAAGAACTCAGTTGCACCAAGGAGAGATGATAACCACCACCGTCCTCAATTATGGGAGATAGGCAGGCCTGTTAGGGCATAAAAGGGCAAATCCAGTCAAATGATGTTACTCATTGTTAAAGCAAGAATAATAGAGAAAAGAACCTGAAATACTACCGAGGGTTAAGAGATGAGAAGAAATTTCTGATTGGTGCTGCAAGGAGCCCTCTGATAGGAAGCAAAGGATATTTAAGCTGCATTTTGAAAGAGAACCTACAAAGAATAACCCTCCTACCTCATTGTTAGAACTGCTCATCACTTTTCTGGGAGGCTTCATTTTCTGTAAAGTTTGACCACACAAACCAGCACTGAGGTTGCTTGTTCAGAGAAGTAATGCCTGGTTTAAATACTGACAACAACCAATACCACCTACACACTTAGAGAGATTAAAGTAACCTGCCCATAACAGAGCTCCCTACTAGAAGACTCCCGCGTGTATTTGAGAATGCCTTAATATTACATTCCCTCCCATGTCTTCATCTCCCCTAATGAAGGGAAATAAGAAAATGATGTATTTTTAGAACATCTGCTGTATGGTTACCCCGATCCCTTCTGACCTACAATGACAGCTTTCCTTTAGTTCCCCACTGCAGCACCTCTGTTAAGGCCCTTACCAGAATGTAATTAAAAAGAATGCAAGAATAGGAAAGGACAAGAGAAGATCCAAAAGAAAAGACTGCAAGTTTTACAGAGATTGAGAACTCAAAGTTTGAAATCCGTATTCATAAACACACACAATAAAAGTGTGATCAGTATCAAGAAGCAACATACTATGCCTCCTAAACAACTAAAATCCTCAACAGATGCTGCAAAACAGACAAAACTTAATTTACCATGAAATAAATGAATGAAAAATGTACACGGCTTTTTCTTTATTTACGGGTATAATTCAGACTGAAAAAAAAGAAGACAGGAGCATTCCGGCAGATCTCAAGAAAAACTGCTGGCTATGTTAACAGTGCAGGGTAGACTATATGCAGTCTTAAGCCATGCACATCTGGGCTGCTGCCAGGAAAGATCTTAGCACAGACAGCTGCGGGAATGGCTTCTTTATGTTAGATGAAAAGAGTTCAAGTATTTTATTAAAATACAAAACTACTATGATTTAAATATTGATTTGCATTTTGAGACTTAATGGCCATGCCAGAACACATGCTTAACTCAAAAGAAAACTAATCTAGGCTTTCACATGAAAGGGACAGTTAAAATACTGACATACCTTTATAGTGGTTCCATTTGCAAATTCTAACCTTGGGCCCATCCTGGTAGTTTCCCATAAATTGATCACTCCTTGTGCTGAAAATTTGCTTAAAACAAAGGCAAGAGACTTACTATGAGTCTCATGGTCAACAAACTGGCTCACACAAAGCCTACCCCTCTTGTGGACTCCCCAAGGTAAGAACTTACAGATGGGACACACAATTTGTGCATCTTGAAAGAAAGGGCAACATCAAGGCTAGATAATATTTCATTTTGGAAAAGATAAAATAATAAACCAACCCTCTTAATATCCTCTATGCATTTGATGATGTAGCTTCTTTTGATTGCCTCTTTCACTGCATAAGCATCACTGAGGATTGTCAGATGTTCCTCCAAGGCCTGCTGAATAAGACTACATGGTAATGTTGGAAGATGAGCCAGCTCCCAAAGTACCTCCAGAACCTAGAGGAAGACGTGCAAGATTAGTTAGGACCTAGGAAGTACAGAGACTAGCAACCCTACATTTAATAAAGAAAAAAAAAAAAAAAAGAAAGATTTTATTTCACATTCACATGCCTTTCCAGTGGTTGTCTCCACCCGTGCTTCTCTACCAATGCGCCCTATCAGGCTTAGCAGCTTCTGTCGCACTCTATCGCTCTCTGTCTCCCAGCTCTGTGTGGCAAAGAAATAACATTCACTGTAACAGCAGCAAGCACTGTCAGTCTGTTAAGTCTCAAGTGTACACAAAAACACAATTTACAATTGTTTTACTGCAGGAAAATCAAACTAAAACCAAGTATGTTTCCACAACGCATATTTCCTTATTTTTGTTACTGGGAGTTACAGTACTAATTTGCCCAACTCTTTTTCAAATATAAACTAGAAGAGATTAAATATAATAATAAAATTCTCCTGGTTTAAGTACTTTAGCACTGCCTATACAATGTACTTAAAATCTAAGTCAATTAAGAGCACAAGGAGCAGATCAGGCTTTTGGGTTAACACAAAAAAATCAGTATTAAAAGTGTTATTTTATAGCCAATTTATATTTATGTTTTTATAGAGAAAATATAAATGTATTCAAAACATTTGCCTTTTGGTAGGCTGGATGCACAAGTACATCTCACCAATTCTCTTCCTAAAGAATGTAAACTCATGTGAAAACTTACCTTTTGGATGAGGACAAATAAATGATTGAGCTGATCAGAGCTAAACTTCACAGCAGCTGCAGCAATAATGGTATGTATGTTTTCAATCACAGTGGAGGATTGTCCTGACTGAAAAGAGGAAGGAAAACACACAAAGGTAGGTCTTTATCCCAAATGAGATAGAGAAAAACCTTCGTGTAAGCATTATTCTACTATTCATACTACAGAGAAAGAATATCAGCTTTTGACGTGTTAGAAACACAAGGTAAGAATAACTGTCTCTGCTCCTCATTTTACTGGCAGAGAGGTCTTTGGAAATAATTCTAAAGCAGGAAAGAACAAGTGAGTCTGCCATTATTACAGCAGCTTCAAGATGCTGCAATGGCACATACCACTGTAAGGCGTGGTGCCAGCAATACAAACATCAACGTTTTTATTGCTTGGTTAAGTTTGTGTGTGTGGTGCTCCATCTCTGACACTCTTTAAGGCTTTACTCAAAAGTGAGCAATGCAAGATCTCCTCCCACACTGATGGGAGCACCATGGTAACAACAGCCAGAAGGGGCGAGGAAGTATTGCATTTTATTAAAGAATAAAAGTGAGCAAGCTAGAATCATACTTCAGCTCTACTAAGCACGCAAGACTTGCTACCATGCCTGCACATACTGCAGATCTGACAGCGTCCAATGAGTTTAGTCTAAAACTTCAACATTTGGACAAAGACGAAAATGATTTCCTGCAGTGGAAGATTGCATTTCTGGTCAAAATTTCCACATGTCATTTGCATTAAGCAGTCAAACCACCTTTCCTACACAGCAATACGTTGAATATACATAAAGTGAATGTGAAAAGATGACTTGTCATTCAATTACACGTATGTACAGGAAGTTAAATGGGAATTCATACAATCTGAGCCCACTCTCTTTAAAGTCACACTGTGAGCTGCATTCAAATTTATACCACCAGCCATGAAAATTTATATCCTTTGGCACGGGCTTTGGTCTAGCCAAACATTCTATCACCTATTTCAGGCTGACAACTTCTTATTCCAAGTCAAATATTTTTGCAGCCCCTTAACACTTTTTGCAAAGAACTGAACTTCATCATAAGATTTAACAGCCATGTTACAAGAAATTACCAGAACACCTGATGTTAAATAGTAAAGGAAGAAGTAGAAAAAAGCCTTTGCATTATTTATACTGTTAAAATCTCAACACCTCCACTTTGCAACAGAGATGCCTATATTATAAACCAATAAATCCCACCACTAGAATGTCTGCTTTTGTAAGACAGTCTAAAAGCACCTGCTTAGTCCTGGTTGCTTACCTGAATTCTCCAAATTTTAGTGAGCTCATCTAAAGATAATTTACTGCCCAGCAGTTCAATAATTCCCTTTATACGATCACAGTATTGTGCTTGGTCTATATTACCTATGAAACAAAGAAAAGCAACTAAATTAACCTATTTAAAACTGTATTAGATACATTAAATGCCTAAGAATAAACAAGCTCTCTTAAAAGGGAGAACAACAGTTATCTTAATTTGAGAATTCTTTCTTTACTGTTATAAACAAATGAGCTCAAAGAAAGAGAAAAGGCTCCTTCCATTTTTATTCTGTTTCACTTCATACATCTGATAGCAGTTCACACCTACAGGGCTTTACTACTTGGAAAAAACCCAAAACCTCTTTTCTAGGGGCTAACAATGTACAAAGATAAACTGAGTGTAAAAACGCCAGGTACAGCAGAAGACCTCTGCACAGATGTCAAGTACAGGACTAGATGACAGTTGTAGAATTTGCAGTGTTTTCCTCACTCTGTTTTGAAGACAACAAAAACCTTGAACTCCTTTGTTAATAATGTTCCATTAAAACGTATTGAAAAGGACAGATGAAATGTTTAAATTTAAGACATTCAAAGCACATGCCAAAAACCTTTGTGAAAGTGCTTACCTTCTAGAGCAATTGACAGGACAGAATTTTCTACTAGCCAATTTAGTAATCTGTCTGTATCTATTGCATTCTTCACTGACTTGGATACAGTGCTGTCTTCTATTAATTTTGTTACCTAGAAATTGCAAAACGTGAGATTCTAGCAACGATTCCCACATGCATTATACATGCACACAATGAAATTTATTCAAAAGGCTTACTGCGAAACATAAGTGTCAATCCTGAAGTATTTTGAGCACAGGTGTTTGGGGTGGGGCTTTTTTGCTTTTTTTTTCGGTTGGTTGGGTTTGGGGTGTTTTTTTTTTGTTGTTGTTGTTTTTGTGGTTTGCCTTTTTGTTTTGTTTTGTTTTACGTACTTCTGGGTTTTGTTTTTGTTTTTTAATAAGCTGTTTAAAGGCAAATTTTTAACCAAAAACACCTCCTTGTCATTAGTCGCTGATACAGTAGATTCTTATTCCCAGTGTGACACAGAAAAGCTGGCTTGTACTGCCAGGTATACTTCTACAGATACACCAGAAGTAGGTTATCTCAGGCTTCTGCTTGTTACACTCAAATCACTGTCCCACTTTTTATCCAATACAGAACCGATACAAGCTTCTCACTCGAGGGAGAAGGAGTACATTTCTGCTAAAGCCTTCAAAAGTCGCACTTTTATAACTTCACCAAGGATAGAAGGCATTTATGATTAAGAACCAAACAGCAATGAGGTTTAACATCTCACTTTTCCCATAAATAAAAGAAGCAGAAAGCACAAAAGAGGGACTCTAAAACACCTTACAATGTCTGCGTACTAAAAAAAATGCCTTTTTTGGGGACACTGATTGTGCAAGTTCTGGAAGGAAGAGATGAATGAACAACTCTATACTTAAACCACAACTCCCATGAAAAATAAACTGGTTTCTTCTTCTACTTACATATAAGATTCTAGCATAAAGAGCCCTGGTCCGTAAACTCCAGCTCCTGGGTGCTACTACACTGTCCATGTATAACCATAATAAAAAACATACGTAGTGTAGTGATCTAACTGGACTGAGACACCAATCTAGGATTAAGTCCCATTTGGGTTTTTTTCCCCTTTTCTCTCAATAAGCGGAGGACAGAAAAGGGCTATCCCATAGGATGGTCTGAATTACCGAGGTTATCTCAGAGTGAATATTCAATGAATGGGATAGACCACTGCTTATAAATCAATCTGAAATTGCAGTTCTTAGAAAAGGTTCAAACTACATCTAGTTGTTTTCTGATTAGGAGACCACGGTCCTTGCAGTGGCTACTAATGTTACAAACAACTCTTGCTATATTAACTTGTTTTGGTATTTATTACAAACTAAGCAAACATAATTTTTCAGGAAGTACCGCGCTATCTCTGTTTTAAGGTTGTGGTTTCAATGACTTACTAACAACCCATCCCACCTACACACATGCACATGTACGCACACGCACACACACAAAAAGCAAACCTACTTCTTTAAGGGAATTCATTTTTGCACTGAAGTGAGGAGATTTTAACATGCGCAACAGAATGTCCAGCCGTAAGTCATCTACCGCAGTTACCAAATCAGGTTGGAAGCGCATACAGAGCAGTTTGATACCAGACAAGAGTTCAGGGATACTGACTAGTCTCTGTTTAAAACAAAACAAAACAAAAAAAAAAGAAAAAAAAAAGAAAGGACAAATAGAAGCATTGCTATTTTTGCTATTCTGTTTCAGACTTCAATGATTCACAAAGAGTAGGTTTAGTGACCCAATACAGAGTGTTTAATCTATGAAATGCAGTGCCATGTACATCAAAGTATTACTTGTACACTAGAAATTCTAAGACAACAAAACCTTTGGTTAAAGTGGACTCTCCTGCTACAGGTTTGGTACACTAAATTGCTCCTCTGTAGTTACACAACCTATGCATACTTTCCAGTCTATAATTAACAATTTAAGCCTAAGTAAAAAGTCAATGCTCAAAAATTTAATAGAACTGAATGCCAGATTCAGGGTAATACACGAAGTAGTCACAAGTTACGTGGACATTTTATCAACAATTACCAAATTCTCAGGAGCAAACAGCTAATGCAACAGTTGTATGCACACAAGTTAGAAGAATTTAACAGACTGCAAGATAGTAAGCATCTTCAAGTCAGAGAAGAGAGCATTCCGTACACTTCAGAAGGGGACCAACAAACCCATATTTGATAGCAACAGTAGCAAAATATTTTAAAAGTGGCCATGACATCAGATATCTACTGAAAAGGGTATTGAATGGAATTGGGTTGTCCCAATTGTATTTTGTTCTATGTCATTCAGTTAGAATTCAGAACAGGCTGTGTTTTTGCCAGTGAAAATAAAGCTATTGTTCTAGTCTACATTGCCAGCATTTCCAAGATACGTATTAAATTCTTCCCAAATATTTAAAATATAAAACATTACCTTGTCTTTCAAGTCCTTCTCTTCTACGTTCTGTACATATTTAATCATTTTATGAATGATTGGATCCAGCATGGGCTAAAGAATGTGAGAAAAGGCATGACAATAATTTTGTTTCCCAAAATCAATTACATTAATCAGAAGATCTGGCTGCAGCAAAGTGAAATACATAGCTGAAAGCTCACAATTATCTCAGACATAAACAACACCTACAACATACATAAAACTACCCTGCTAGGTACATCCAGAAAAAGAAGCAAGTCGAGCAAGAAGCTATTTCAGATCACCATAATACAGGTTTAAAAAAAGAAAAAAAGAAACAGATCTTTCAAAAAGCATCAGTTATTAGATGCACATGCCTCTCTGACTCCCAGTGGCTTCTAAGCTACCTCCTCTTCAAATAAAGACTTTCAGTTACTTATGAAATGAATAGTTTTTGTTAGTGAGTGTAGGTCTGAAGCCTGGGGTATATTTGCTTGTACAAATATGTCATGGTGAATTTTATTTCTGTACCACAATTTTTTTCCAGTGTAAACTCTCGTATCTATGTGCTTGACCTCAGTCAGAAAGCTAAACTTAAAACAAAATCCATCCATCTAGCTAGATTCTTTTCCCACATACTTTACACTGATGAAGCTTACTAATGACAGTGGCAAAGCTTCTCATTGTTGCAGATGTAGATAAGTGACTACAGATCACCGTGCTTAGAAAATGAATCTGAACATTGTCTGAGCCCTCTATCCATCGCCCTCAGGATGCTCAAAACGATTCTTGTACTTTATGCAAAGTGACTTTTGAAGGCTTCTTGGTGTGAAACTGGTGACTAATTCAACACAGTTGTAAACTAATTTTCAGTCCTCTGTTTTTTCAAATTCCTAAGGTAAAAAGAGGAGGTTTTCATGTAGCTGTCTTTCTGATACCATACTGCCCAAGATCTACTTAAGCACAGAGGGTTCCATCTAAATTTCAGCAACTACAATCGCGTTTCAAGGCTTTTCCATTTGCTGAAGAGAACTCATACCAAAGGTATTTTACCTGTACTACAGAAGAGTTAAGATATTCTGCACAAACTCCAAATGGTTGAACTAATGCAGAGATTGCCTGAAAGAAACACAGCAAGTATTTAGGTGCACGTATAAGAGATCTTTTCACAGCTAGTGATCTATACCTTAAAAGGCAAATGAAAGTAAGCAAGTATTCTTTATCTCATATGATAATTTCCAGTTATTTGCTACAAATTGATTTTGGTGTGCAACTCCTTTACAACAACACATGGTTCAGGAGAGAGATTTACTCTACACCATACACTATGCATTATATATTTCTGCCCGAAATAAAAAATGCCTTCCCAGTTTTCACTAATCTTGGTCCTCTCATCATTCTGCTCAGTCTTCTCTGCCTAATCCTGTCTCAGTCACAGAAGTAAACAGACGGAAAAGGACATATCATGTTTTGGTTGCTCTCTACAGAATTAAGAAGTTGAATGCAAGACTTAAGGTTAAAGTCATATGGCAAATTTATTCCCCAAAGCATTAAGTGGAAGAAGGTTTTTGTAAACGTGTCATATACATGTCAAGATCTCTTCAATGCATGATTTTATTCTTATTTACTTTATGCTCAAACTATACACCTATACTACCCAAACTATATTTGGGATTATGTACCCAAACTATGTTATTATTCTATGATTTTCAAGTGATATCCATCATCAAGAAATTAAATATATAAAGACAGTTGTTCGCCAATAAGTAATATCAAAATTGGTTACTTCTCACACTGGATCAAGACTTGTGAAATTGAGTGTGCTGAACCAGACCTCCTTTCTAAGTAAGCAGCTATTAGTCATTAAACAAAGTCAAAGTTTCTATTGCAGTATCAGGATTTAAATTGAGTTTCCTTATTCTTCTGTTATGCTCATATATGAACCTGTCTCTTTATAAAGTAGCAAATATCAATACCCCAAGAAAAGAAGTTGAATCCCCTCCAAATGACATTTCACTGAAAGCAGACTGATTTTATACTGAGGGACAAGATTCTAAATGACATGGTTTTCCCTTAGCCTCTCCTTGTTCTTCAAACTTTGAAAGATTACAAAGTCTCCTGAATATATGTTAGGAAGCTAAAATTAAACAAGTTAGGCTTTGTCACCAAAAATAGTCTAGAACTGTTGAACCAATCAGTTTTTAGACATAGCTCTTGAAAAGTTGCTTAGGATTAGACAGTGTCTGTCTTTCTAAAGATTTTTTTACCTTAAACAATGATTTCTATAATAAATGACAGAAGTCTATTCACTTGCAGATAAATGCAGCTACAGCTGAAGTAAACAGAAAACCAGGGACATACTTGTGAATTTACAGTGAAACTAGACTGATTGATGTCTAACTGGAAGGCTGAACGTTAGCCAGAAAGGTACACTAACCCTTCCTCTTTTCTGTGATTTCTCAAAAGCTCTTCAGTCGGGATTCTAGTGCACAACCTCATTTGACCTCCAGTCTGACTGCACTTCTCCAGGGCTCTCTGGGAATATTGCTCTGGTACCAAAGCAAAGGTAAGAGCACTGCCAAAAGGGACATTACTGGTTCTACACAAAGTGTGTAATGAAAAGAGAGAAGTCTCGTGACAGAGGATGAACTTACCCCAAGTTCAATATCTTCTGAATTGAGTTTGGACTGAATTGCTGAAAATCCACCCAACTCTGCAAACTGAAATAAAATCGGTATTACGTTAGCGAACTACAGTATTTTATCTTTTAAATAAGTTATTATAAAAAAATATTCTGATGAGAGTTGCTAGGATGCCAACAAGTATCCTTTACCGTGGACCATCACATTCAACATAAGCTTTATGTTTTCATGGGACTTCAGGGGCACACTGGGGAATGCAGTTACACCTGGTACCAGTTTAAACGTCAAGCTAGAAACTCTGTCTTAGGTAAAAATGGATATAGGGGAGAAAGCCAGACCACATATAGCAAGAGCTGACTGGCCTAGCACGTCTGACTGGGAAACAGCACTGCAGCTTAAGCTGAGCTCTCAACTTTCTCTAGTCATAGCTATCATGTTAGGGTAAAGGTGCTCAAGGGAGAAGGCAGCTACTCAACAAGACTTATTTAGCAAGGCCCCTTCCCTACACGTAGGCAGGATTAAAATCTGAAACAATTTTTTGCTGTTATTGTTACAAAAGTGAAGAGTGGAAAAAACAAGTTGGGGGGGAGAGGAGGGGAAGAAGAAATTATCTCTGAAGCCCAATGAATTCAAACAACAAAACAATTCTGCTTGGTTTACATTTACCTACCCTGTTTACCAGATCCACCAGCCACCCATGAGGTTCCTTGAACAATTAAAATATTAACAAATTAGTAGCTGCAACAATCAATGTTAAACATTTGTCTTCTGAAATAAGAGATTTGGACGGACACATTCAGCCCATTAATCCATACCCCAAATGCATGCACTATTATTCAAAGAAAACAGCACTGTGTTTGTAACAGCTCCTTTACTAAGCATGTAGCTGGAGCTCTGGGAGGTTCTCATTAGCATCATCCTTTTTTGGACTCTGCTTGACATCACTGACCACGTGCTGTGGCAACAGTACGCACTGTGGCTGCTGACTCACAAGCAACTATATTTATAGCACATTAGCAGCGTGGAACATTACTAAAGAACATTTCCCAAAGCAGCAGATGTAGAATTTTCTTTCTACTGCCACAAACTTGTTTCCTGAAGGGGAGATCAACACCACCGAGGCTCCTTTTTTAGACCCACCCATCTGGAACAATTGCGACGAGAAAGTGCAAACCTCAAAAACTGCCTCCTTGCCAGCGTGTCTGACTTGAAGATATCCTATCCTTGGCTGTCAGAAAAACATGAATTCTCTGCTAGAACTGTACACATTGAGTTACCCTGATCATTTCACACTCAACAGCCAAATAGATCTCACTCCTTAGATACAACAGATCTACCTGTCTAATTGTTATGATACATTGGACATGAAAGTACACCAATTTCTAAATCCAGCCTCTAATAGAGAACTGGAACAATCTGAGAGGACAAATTAATTTCTACAGACCAACATATACTGAAGATCTATTTGCTGTAATTCTCGGTGACACATTTAAGCTTCCTTGTGTTATAAATACCGACAAACAATCTTTTCTGAAACAAACACATCTACTCTAAAAATAGGTTTTAGGGCATGGCCATGCTCACCTTCTGAAAAGTGGATACGGGCGAGACAGCATGCATGTTCCCCTCCCCGAAGACTTCTGCCCAGTTTCTCTGGCATACCTTCATTCGATTCTTGAAATGATACTCATTGTCGGGGTTAAATGCCTTGAAAGAAAAGCCCACGGCAATGAACAGCATAGCTTACGCCAGTCTCAAAACTTATCTTGATAACGTCTGACTTTTTCAGTTGAGCATTCTCCTGGTCGACAGTTAAAGATCTAGCAAAAAATACCCTGCCTCTCAGTTCTCACTGTATAAAGTATTCTGAAGCTTCCATTCTGTATAGACAATATCCAATACCCATGCAAGACAGATATCCATATAAAAGGGAAGAGGAACTCAAAGTACCAGTTTTAAAAAATAAATGGTGAAGTGATTGCAGATGTGATTTTTTTTTTTTTTTTTTTGAGCGTGAGTGTTTTTTAGAAGTTTTTTAC
>VYXH01000565.1:0-51528 GCA_013397275.1 Burhinus bistriatus
ACACGGCCGGTTCCAGCCGGTTCTGGTGGCTCCACAAGGGCCCACCAGGCCCGGCCGTGAGGCTGGTGGCCTGAGGGAAAGGTGTTCTAGTTACTGTCTTTGTTTCTCACCATCCATTTTTAATTGGCAATAAGTTACATCAGGTTTCTGCACGTTGAGTCTGCTTTGCCCACTGGTGAGCAATCTCCCCGTCTTTATCTCAGCTCAGGGGCTTTTCCACCTTATCATGTCTCCCCCTAGCCTGTTGAGGAGGGGGNTCATCTTATTTTCTCCCCCTGGCCTGTGGAGGAGGGGGAGTGAGAGAGCGGCTGGATGGGTGTCTGGCAGCCAGCCACAGACGACCCACCACAGAAAGACAGCAAAACTATCAGAAATAAAAAGAATACTGTGCTGTTTCATGGCATCTTCTGGAACAACAGAAATTCACATTTTATCTGCTATTTTTCAGTCAAGCAAAAACTGCATGCAGATACACACTGCTGTTCTCAGCTACCCTCCCTTCTTCTCCACTGCCTGATGAGGATGCTGCTGCCAGAAAAGCCTTCAGGCTGAATTACAGGAAAGAAATTTTTCTCATTCCTGCTTTGCTGATTTTTCTCTTTTTTTCCCTTCCTTTTTATTTTTCTTTCCAATTTTTGGAAAGACAACCTCCCCCAGATTCCTCCTTTTTTTTTTTTTTTCCCCCCCACCTATCTTCTGATTGTTCCTTTTGATCAATCCACTTCATTCATACCTTATAAATCCAACTTTTACAGGAATTAAAACCTAAAAACAAGATCACCAGCCTGAACTAACTTAGAAGTTAACCTTGTTTGAGCAGGGTATTAGAGTAGCTAACCTTCAGAGGTCTCTTCTTAACCTGAATCATTCTCTGATTCTATGATATACATATACACATACTTATGCACATACAGAGCTTCTTTTGACTAGAGCACGTATTCCACCTCACACTGCAAAACAAATGTAGGTTCATGGCATCCCAATTTCTGCTGGCCCAGAGAATGTCCTTGAATTTTTAACATTAGTCTCTGTTGCCCGCTCCCAAGCAAGATGCTCTTATTCAGGAGGATTATCAGAATCAGTAATGGCCTTTGCTCCTGCATGGAGTTACAATATTTGCAAGTATAACTTGTGCAGCATTGAGACAGACAGAGTAAACACGGCTATAACAAAGGAACAATACCAATGAGTTCAGGTTATCAATGTCAAGCTTCAAAAGAGAAATTTCAGTGCTGAAAATATGAAAATCTGAACAACTGGGACTGAACAGTTTCTCATTAGAATAGGAAAAAGTTCAAAGATGTGAAAACTTAGTTATAATGGATATGCTCTTTGCTATTTGTTTTTATGTAGCAAGTTTCTTAAGACAGTGGAAAACTAATTGCTTACTAACATAAATAAGCGCTGTGTGGCATGTTTGAGTATTTACTAAGATTTACACAAAAGCTAGAAAGAAAAAATACTGTGCTTTCAGGACACAGACTGATGGTTAGAGTCTGTCACAATGATAAAAGCTTCTAACCTTGCTGTCAGTTGATGTCTTGCTTGAAATGGCTTTAGAGTCAAATTCAGTGGAAACCACTAAGATTAATTCTAGTATGCACAGTTCATTACCTCTCACAGAAAACACCATCAATGGAGTTTAATAACTTGCTTCTAACTGTTTGCGAAGTCTCCAATAATAATTATTGATTATGTCAAAAAAATTACATTTCGTATGACTACTGCACAACACACACAGTAACTAAGTGCCAGCTGATACTTTGCCAATTTGATTTATTAAGAGTTATGTATACACAAGTGGCAGCTAATGTGTTGGCTGCCTTCCTGCTATGCCTATTCTATCCTAGTCCCTCCCTTTCAATGCTAATCAGCGAGCAGAGCACAACAAGGAGATAATTACACATTGCTGCTATTTGCGCTAAGGGACTTTATGTAAATATTTTTAATACATCCAGTTACTTTTCTCTAGCTACAGGTTGCATTTTAAGGCAGAAGTTTGGAGAGACGCCCGCTTATGCTTTGTTGTTCAGTATTAACTTTTTCAGACCACATTGAAAATGATACTAAAAATGTGTAATGCACATTTTTATAATTTATCTTTTAGTTTGCTTAAACCATATAGGAAAATTTTCTTTCTAGGCAACAACATAGTGAAGATACAAGAGCTAAAGGAACTTATAATATTGAGTGTCTGACAGTGAATTAAGGTATTACATTTTTGGAGGCCAAAATGTGCTCAACTATTCTGTTACTTAAAATAAGGTATATGTGAACTATTAATTTTTTTATTTTGTAAATATCCATATGAAAATTACTTGAGTTTTTCATTCTTCATTCAAAAAAAGCTCATAAACTTTGACAATGCCACATTTTCTCAAAGTTAGTGCTAAGAAAATTGTTGGAAAATTAGCATGTACCATTGAAAATATGGATAAATATCACAATGAGCTTTGCTGGCATAATGTTCATTTGGAGAAGAAGCAATTAACCTAAAAAAAAAAGCCTAAAAAAGACACTAAAGAGTCAAGTTATTACTAGAAAAATTGGTTTACTTTCTTCCTCATTTAAACATTAAAAATAAGTCAGGAATCAAATTAGATTGTAACACATAGCTTTTAAAATTATGATAAAATGTAGCAACTGAAAAAAAAATCTCAGAATAATTCATTGTAATTTGTGTCTACCATGAACAACAAAGTCCCTTGGAAGCAAAACTTTATAAAAAGTCATTAGACTGTTGCTATTTCGATGGGCAATGTTTTTAATGAACCAATGGCAGCTCTCTGATAACAATTAGATGAGATGAAATTAAACCATGCATACTCCTTAAAAGAGCAGTGGTGCTCCTGATAACAGAGACTTAATCATCGTGTTACCTAATCGGCCGCCTGTCTGCAATTTACTTCACTGCAGGCTGAAATTTAGTATTAAATGTCCATTGATAACAGTGTGCAAATAAAAATCATGTAAGCAAACTGATTTAATGTCAAACTAATGAGATTGGAAACTCTGCTTAAGGAATTATATTTTATCCTTTATCAAATAAAGTGCTTAGAGGGGAGGGGGCTTCCCTGCATTTACTGGAGTAGGAGATTTCAGTGGTTAACGAGAGGATCAAGACTAAATGTCAAACTAAATAATATCATAAAATCTTTATTTCTGATGCTTGCCAATTCAGAGTCACTGCTTTCATATACCTTGTTGTAAGTAACAGGTTCATTGGCCAAATCTGAACTTCCAGTAATAGTAAAATCTCATTTATCAAAGTTCAAGCATCTGAAATCTCAGCTTACCAAAAAAGCTTGGTGCAATACTCAGTCGCAAAATAATTACACAATGGTCTGAGGAAAACCGAATTCCTAAATTTACGGTTCTTATGGAAGTTATAAGACATAGTTTTTAAAGCTTGATATACAAAAACATACAAATATATTAATGACTGCAGAGATCTGTCAATGTTCTGTATGTGGCATGATATAAATTAAATTACTTAAATGATGGCTAATCCTGTCTGCCTAGTTATGACTGTAACTTTTACCTAAACTTTTGCCTTAATGGGGATCTGTTCAGGCAAAATACAGAAAATTACAACCATGTTAGGAATTGGATATATTTAGCTTAAGAACTTAGTTTTCTTTCTTTGTAAAGCAACACAGTTCCTTGATATTTTTGGTTGTTTGCTAACTTTGGAAAAACAGTAATTTTTGGAGATTTGATCATTCTTCCAAACACTCGGGACAGAATTTCTATAACAGGGACCTACTTGCCATCTTTTGATTTTGCATTAAAACAAAAAAAGCATCCAATCAAAAATCAGAAACACTATGATGTGACCTAGCTAAGCCAACACACCACTCAAGTAGAAAAGATGCAACTAACAAAATTAAAGATTCCAGTTGTTCTGTGTCCACTGTGCTATGGGACACTGCCATAATGGTAGCACATGCATGCCATATGTACATATATGTGTATATATGTTATCTTAAATCTAATTAACCTGCTGTGAAGACACAAGGTTTTAATGCTATGGGCCTGAAGAGACCTATGATAGTGGATTTAATGCTGAAATCTATGCCACAATGTCTTCACTGTATGTGTTACACAAGCTATCTAGATAAAAGCCAGGTAAGGCGCGCTCACGTGTTGATGTGTATGTATATCCAGAAACCAAAGAAATGCCCTCCAAATGTTTTCACAAGTCTTTGGATCAAATGCAAAGAAACTCTATAGTGAACCATTGGAAATAAGGCTACAGTAGTGAGAAATATTTTTTTGATGAGGTGAAGAGCCGATTCCCATCTAGAAGACCAGTACAAGGCCTCTCCATCAGTTAAATCTCAACGGGAATTCCAGGAGTTAAGTGGTACTCAGCTCTCAGGCTACAGTCGACTTCACCAATAATGAGTGATTACACATGGGTTACTGCTGGCTAATACCTCAACTGCAAAAATGGGCAAACACTTGTACATAAACAACCTTATCATTTTACCATTCTACAGCTAAAACTCTATTTCTCAATAATTTTTCAGGCCTTCTCATTTACACTTCAGATTTCTTCTAACCAAAGGTACTATGTGGGACATTTTTAAGGATTAATCCTGGATAAGATGGCCTTTAGAAATAAACAGTTTTCAAGATGATTGGTGTAGGGGGAAATGATGAAGGATAAACAAAGGAAAAATGCAACTTTCAGATTACCTTTAAAAATGCACAGGAAGTCCAAAAGGATAAAAAAGAGATATTAAAAAATGCTAGGTTATTGCACTCATGTTTTAGCAAGGGATTCTAAATATCATCATGGGAGAAATCAATTTGCAGCAGCTGTGGACAGCCTTAAGGGCTTGAACAGCTTAATTGGAGAAATGTTTTAAAAGTTAAAAGGCCAGAATCATGTCAAGTACATGAAGCAAAAACTCACAGATGCTTCTAAATGTATTCATTATACAGTATTACAAAGGACGGCATCAATGTAAGGAAAAATGCTCAAAAAGGATCATTAAAAGCTAATTTTATTGATGAATTCTAATCAAATACCAAAATTACTAATATAAGCAACTATATTATATTTTAATCTATTCTAAAAAGTTGTATTAGTAATTTTTAAGAAGTATACCTTAATATGTATTTAATGTATAGAAGCTAAATTTTCTGGTACTTAGAAACATAATAGGCACTTAATTAAAGTCAGGATTGAAAGTTAACAGCTCACTTAAACTACTCATCTCCTAATTTAGTTTTCTTCTTTATGTTGAATTTAGTGTTCATGCAGGCAGACAATATGACTTTCATGAAAGTTGAAGCCCAAATGCATAGAATATGAATTGGTAGAAAACCTCTGGCTTTTAACTTCAGAGCTAGAATGAGTATTTATCATTTAGCTTAATTGCACATAGGAATAATGGTGCCTTTAAAAGCACCTGTTTGCTGAGTAACTCAGACCTTCAGGATGAAAATAGCATGGGAGGAAAATAATGTCCAGATAAGAAGCAGCAATTCTACTGTTCACTATTACCTCCCTTCATTAAACATGTGCGTTTTACCTTTCCCATCATCATCCCTCAGCAATGCTGCTTAGGAAGGAGACAACAATGTTCATTACAAGCCCATCGCTCCCAAGGAGGACAGGTTCTTCAGCTACCACTCTCTCCAGTGAACTATGATCTGAAATGTGGATAAATTAATAATTCAAAGAAAATGTTACTGTCTGGAATTGCTGTAAGCATACTAGAAGTTAAGGGGGTCATGAAAATCTTGATGTTTGGCCCCGTTCTCACACTGAAGCTCAAATCACTTCAATGCACTATTTGGGATTTGTAATGGAGTTGAGCGGCAGGAAAAAAACCCAAAAGATCCTTGTTTACTCTTCGGTAGTGTAAATTTACTGCACCATAGATAAAACAATAGCTGAGCAACAACAACATATATCTGCATCAATATTAGTAATATACTTTCTGAATAAATACTCTGCTATCACACAAAAAGGTGTAACATAGATTGTTCTAATGATGATTAGATTCATACAGCATTTGTAGGTAGTTTGATCGAAAACATTATCAAGGACCTCAGTTCAAAGTGCTGTAAACTGCGATATCCTCACTGGTCTACTTACAGTTTCTCAATCTATTGCCAAGCACTCTGGTATTAGACGGGATTATTTTTTCAATAATGATTCTAATATTGGCTCCTGTGCTATACTTCCGTGTGTTGAGTCATCCTTGAGGCACCCTTCTGCTGGAGTCAGTCTGGAAGACTGCACCACTGAGGCTCCTTCCCAAACTCCAAACTATGACACAGGAAAGCCACCCAAATCCTGTTACCTTCTGATGTTCTCCCTATCTCCAAGAAATATCTTCATGTGCTTTTGTATAAAAAACAGCATATGATGCTGATACAAACCCAACACAAAAGAACCAATCCCAGTCACTGTAATACAGAGACTGTATCTTTTTAACTAGTAAGGTCAATAAATGTTTTACCTAAGGAAATCTTCAATTCAGGAAATCTTCTACTCAGGAAATATACATTTAATCAGGATTTAAGTATTTCCCCAAGTTCTGTTTCCCCATTGTAGCAAGCCAAATTTAAGGCTGATCTCTTTTATCATCTCCCAATCCATCTGCTTGCCAACTTATCTAGTCTCTATCAAAGGCTAGCAATCAAAAGCCTTTGTTGTTCTTTTATGTTGTACAATAAATAGCTCTGAAGCTATTTGTTATAAAAATTATGAACAGTTGTGAAGCTATGACATACAAGTCCTGTACAATAAGAAAGTAGAGTTAAAAGATGAATTTGTGTTCTAATTGAACTAATTATTGGGACGGGAGATTGCAGGAAGCCCATAACATTGAACTAATTCTCTGTGGAATGCCTTCTGGCAAAGAGGACATGAAAAGACTCTTCACCTCATGTCAGCAATTATTTTGGAGAACAGAAAGCTAAATGTTACGTAAATGTCCAAGAGTCTGCTTGTTTAAAGAAATATCTAACTAACAATTAAGAAAAAAAAAAAGTCCTGTTGTGTAGAGCTTCCTGAAGTTCTAGCCTTTTTCAGAAACGCAATCTCAGCTGCAACTGTGTGGCCTGTCTTCTGTTCTAGGATACATAGGTCAATCTGAGTCACTGGCTACAGCTTTACGCCTACAGTTAGCACGAAGCTGAAAAAATACAGGGTGGGAATCGTGGTGCAGAGCAGCTCCACTCCATTATCTTAGAACAGCTGAGGATATCACTTTAAATCCTTATTAACAGATATATAGGCTCCATACAACGGACCTGAGCCTCTGCTATGCTACTCCAAGTTTCTGTCCTTGAAATGTCTTCTAAGAATTATTTTAACAGAATGACATGACTGAAGTATCTCAATTATAGCGATGAAACCAATTAGTATTTCCATGATGTACATGTACAGTACATAACTGTTCCAGTCTCTCCATAGCTAGTTCCAGTACAAGTCCAAAAGCATGTTTACAGTCAGAAATATCCCTTCCCCCAAAGAACACTTTTTCTCTTTTCACATCTCATTCTAAGGAACCTTGAGCGTCTCTAGCTTTAGGGGTTTTTCTGCACTTAGCTTTCTCCTTTCTAAGAGATGCTACAAAACATAATATATGCAACCTCAGAGCTACAAAGTGCATTTGCTTTTCTGTCTTCTGTTCATAAAACCAGGAAAAAACACCTCCTGCCTTTTGCTTAAAAGATGTAACTAGAAACACATGGTTATATTGGAAATATTCACCCTTCTGTATTCAGACTATTAATTGGAGTGCACAGTCCTGTCATTCTTATTTAGCTTTGACTAAGTTTGTACTCTTTATTGCTTCCTTAGGCAATAAGCCCTATGCATAACTTGCTGGGGGCAGTCCCAAATTTACAGCTTCTGCTGTTGCAGTCATTTGCAGGTGCTGCCTGATTTCCACTGAAGAAGAGAGTAGTTGTGCTGCACACACCCTGGACAGTCTGCCTTCTCACTCCCAACATGGACAGCTTGCTTCTGCGGGCTGGGGCAGCAGCAGCTAGCAGGAAATGTGCATGCAGCAGCAGCACTTCCAGAACTGATCGTTTTAATTTACTGGATGCTGTTTTATTTACGTACCTTCAAATTTGTTTTATCGTTTTCATTTTCTACTCATAATATACACAGGAGGAAAACGAGTCAAAAAAGTCATATCAAAATAACCTTTCAGGTTTTTCGTAGGTAGATGGGATATTCTGATATGGGAGTCCATTATTTTTCCATTTAGGCATTACAATATCCTTTAACTTACTCCCATTTTCCCTGCCTAATTTGCCATTTCTTAGATGCCAAGAACATGTAGAAATCTCTGAGGGGCGTTTCTCTCATCAGCCGAAAAGGAACATTGGAATAATGACTTTCAGGCATTGGTGGCAAGCATTGTATTCTCAGAAGCATAAAATCAGAAATGGAAAAACTCCTAATAGGTCACCTAATCTATCTTTCTGCACAAACTGAGCTCTGCATAGTTGAAATATCCTCAATTTCGTTAAGAAGTTGCCTGCTTGGGATTCCATACGCAGATTTCTTTCCAGTAATACAGTCATACGCTCTTCCCCACGTCCCCTTTCAATCTCAAGGAGGAGTTGAAATTCAGAATACATAAGGAATAAAGGACGAGAGAGTTGTTACATTAAAACCACCAACTTAGCCTGACATAATTCAGAGTTTTGGGCTCTGTATTAACAGGAAAAAATATTAGACTGGCATAACATTTCTGTGGCAATAATTACTTTCTAAATGTACTGGAATAAATCTAATCTTGATGAAATTCCATCTGATGCCAATGCAGTGGCTACTGCCTCTCTAATACATCTCTCTAATTCTCATATCAGGAGGGTAAGATCTTGAAATTCCTGAATAATGAACTCTCTTACACATTTAGATGACTACCAATATCTAAAGATACACTTTAGCAGTTCCTCTCAGGAAAAATAATGATCTGTTTGCAAAAGCTAGTAGGTCTATATTTGCTCTCTACTTAGTTCTGCAACTTTTCAGTTACACCACTACCTTATTTGTGCTACTGTCATAAGTAGGAATTTAAAACATTAAATGGCCTCTGAACTGGACATCTGTTTAATCAAGTCACACTATTCACCAGTTTCACCAGCAGAAGTTGTGACAGAATATCTACCCACATCCATATGGTGTTAGCAAACATCTCTAGACTATGGATCACCAAAAGGTATTAATACTGTCAAGAGTTCTAAGTGCCAGTCTCATGCTACCAGTGGGACAACTCTTATTTTTTAATGTGCCTTGAGGATGAAGGAACGAACTGAGGGTGAAGGAACAAAAAAGCTTATCTTTCATTCGGTAGCTGTTCGGTGGATCTCGAGAAAACAGACACCTTACACATTCAGCTAAGTAGCAAACAGTCACAGATGGGTGAGAAGCTGACCTTCTAAAGCATCATTCAGCAGAGCTGAATTAGCAGAAAGATATAAATAACCAGCTATTAGTATTGCAGGAGAAACACTGATTCTGTCATACTGCAAGGCAAGACAATCAGATTTTATTATTTGCATGTAATCACAGTTGCTATGGGGTAGACAGAAGTGAAGAGAGACAAATAAATTATAACCTTTTTGCAAAAGTAAAATCAAAGTAGTTTTGTGGAAGCATTTAAAGCAATAAAAGTTCTTCCCAAATGGCGCTTCTTGTATTCATTTTGACAGCAAGGGTTTTTTTTTCCAGATCACATGAAAGCAAAGAAGAAAAAGTTTCTGTCATAGCTTAAGCCAGTAGTTTTCTCCTAGAAATGTGTTTACAGTTTCAGTCTCAACAGGGAGGCATGTTTTGCATGTAAATAGCAGGTGGTTATAGAGAGTTACTTTGACAGCTAATGTCTTGAGCTGCCTTGACATCTGTGGTCTAATAGAGTGGCTCTGTAGTAAGTGAAGTTCCTGATGAAAGGCAACCAAATTAAGTGGAGGTTTTCATCTCAGTTTCTAGCTGGCTATACTGCGACCATTCAAGGGGGAATGAAGAAATGATTAAAAAGAGATTGCACTCTGGCTCCAGTGGCAACTGACATAAATGAACTTGAAAAGACAAATAAGACGACACTAATTTTAAAGCCACAGTGGTCCTTCTCAGTCAGCATCAGTGGAAATTGCATTGCTGAAAGCAGAGGTGGTCTGACTCTTGCTCAGAAAACAAGCAACATCATGCGGTGGCAGAGGGGGAATGTCAAATGCACCCCAAAGAGAGGTAATTAAAGTCTTTGTCTTATTTATTTTTCTGCATAGAGAATTAATAGCTACAATGTTCATAAAGTCTCCCGGCTCCTGTGCTTAGGCTTAATTCACATTTTCTTTCTATTTCTTAAATTATAATCTGAAAATTACATTGCAGATCTCAGGAAGGTACATGATTCTAAATAGTAATGTTGCTGTGCCAAAGAACTGAGTAGGCCATAATTTTTCCAGGCTGCAATTGTGGACTTTTCCTTTCCAGATGACGGCTGTCCTGGTTCCGGCAGGGATAGGGTTAATTTTCTGGCCCGGGACACAGGTATTCTCTACCATGTGAAGCCATGCCCAGTCCATAGTGGGGAGCTGGCCGGGGGCGGGGGAGGAAGAGGAAGGCTGGGGAGCGGGCTGGGGCTGCCCGGGGTCCGGTCAGTGAGCGCTGGTACAGTAACCGTGTGTGTACATTCCTCCAGCAGTGTTATTGTTGTTGTTCTCCTTTTCCCTTTGCTGTTGTGTTAAACTGCCTTTATCTCAACCCATGAGTTTTGCCTTTTTCTTCTGATTTTCCCCCACTGCCGTGGGGGTTGAGTGAGCAGCCGTGTGATTCTTTGTTGTCAGCTGAGGCCAAACCACGACAATGGCCTTTCCTGTGCGTCTTCTCCTGGAAAAACTTGTGACTTATGAATCCTACAAAAATGCTTGGGTAGAAGTATAGTACACTCATCAGTCAAACGTATCCAAGAAGTGTTAGAAGACTCCCTAATTTATAAGGGTCTATGAAACTACACAGAATGTACAACTAACTCATCCATAAAGGCATTTACTTATGTTTGTCTTGTATGCAGATTAGGACAAGGGGTTTGCTGGCATTTCAGTGATTCCCTGTTCAGCTACCAATCCATTCTGGTCCCTCCAACTGGATCATTGCCTTTAACTGTGTGGCTTTACTGTAAAAACAAATCTTACTCTTCAAAAGCATTTGGGGTAGGTTTGCTGTTAGAGCTGCCCAAGACACTTTTTTAAGCACAAAATATTCCTGAAAAAAAGCATAGCTTTTTGGCAAACATGGATTTTTTTTTTCCTCTCAAGAAAAGGTATTACCAAGATATTGCTGCTATCTGATTTTATGGTAATGTTTCAAAACAGAAAACTAGATGTTTAAGCATTAAATTTTTTCCTCAGAATTTTAGGAATTCTGGATGTTACATCCCATGCAACTGTGAAATGAAAGGGAGTTCATGGAGCAGCTGCTGTGCTGCAGCACACTGCTCGCATTTCCAGGGAACCCTCTCTCCGGATAGCTTGTGAAAGCCCGAAGTGCGAATGTGACCATCTCCACATAGATCTGCACATTTCCGTGCCACCAGACCCTGCAGTAGTGTGAAATATTCTTTGCGGGAGAAAGAACAGTGTCACTGATAATCTGTTTTCTCTGAGAAACATCCCAGTTGAACAGGACCAAAGGTGAAAGCTGCATTTGAGACATGTAGGATACAACATCAGTTTGCCAAGCTATGAACAGAATGACAGTCCTAAACATTCCTTCATTATTCTGATTCTACTTTGCCTTCATAGTGGTTGTTGGCAAGCACACTCTATTTTGCCCTACAGTTCTGCTTCAGAGAAAAACTGTGTTTGTCCTGTCTCCGCTGTCTGTCAGAGGGATGCCACCATGAACATGGTGGTCTCACAGGGATCTGTCTTGACAGGTAATCTATTACATGATGCATCCTGAGCCTATGTCTGCCTCTTGCCCCAAAACGCAGGTAGAACTAGAAATCATAAGAACATTGTGCTGGCTCCTACTTTTTTTCACTGCGTGTATCTGTTTGCATCAGTTGTGCTATGTCCAGGAGCATTAAGAAGCTATGTACACGTAAGGCTTAGGATCTGTGGGGAAAGGAAAAGAAACACTAATTAGATTAGACTCTGCAGAAAATTAAAATACTGAAGCTCCATAACCAAACCCTGAAAATCAAATATTGACAAGAAGATAGACCATAATAATTTCTTAAGTGTTTCTGCTCTGCCAATTATAGGCTGAAAATACTAAGAGCCCACATTTCTCTCGAGGTAAAATTACCATGCAAGTGACATTTCCTCCTTTTGCATCTCATGACAAGACTTTGACTTAGAAATCACAAACAATCGTAAGAGTTTGTGAAATCATTGCCATTTCCTTTTTACTCTGCAGCCTTGACATAACATCGTTAGAAACTATAAATCCATCCCTTAGCAAAGCTAGGTAACCATGTATCTTCCAAAGAGCAAGAATTCACAATGCAGTATTCAAATGCAGGGAAACAAACGTGCTTGAAAACACACTGACAAGTTTCTGTTCTGGTGAGAAATACAGACGTGGTGGTAAAGTTGCATTTGGGAATTCATACAAACATGACACAGCGCACGTGGTTACACAGAAACCATTTCTGGGGCCCGATTTCAGTATTGCAATGCACTTCCTCCAAAGATAGCTCTTGCATTTATTCAGATCCTGCTATATGCCAACACTACCACCTTCCACAGGCTTCATCGCCCTTCTCACAAATCTGGGAATAGTACACATCCTATCCAAATTCCTTCTCCAGAAAATTGTATGAACCCAACTGTAACGATAGATTCCAGATCCCATCCTTCCTGAACTGAAATAAACACGAACGCTCCCAAGACAACAGATCTCTACTCATTTTGTAGGAGCAGATGGCCTTCGCTTTGTTTTTTTTTTTTCTTCTTCTCATCAGATCTAAAAAAATCTAATCCTTAACAGACCATTGTGATAATACTTTCATATGCTTTGGTCAAAACCTCAGCTATAATTCCTCATGTAATGAATGGTATAGGATGCACATACATGTCTTTCCAAGTCATAGTACAAGTTTATTTTAACAGCAAAACTACTATGTCAGTAACAGAAAGCTGCCAACTTTCTCTCACCCTCTCTCAACCCCCCCCCAAAAAACCAACCAACCAACCAAACAAAAACAAAAGCTGGGGAAAAAGATTTCTACAAGGTTCATAGAACTTACACCTCAAATCAAAACTAAAATATTATGACTTATTGTAAATATTATGACTACTCAGAAATACAGACCATACAGACCAGTATCCTGCCAAAAGCCTATCACAGTCACCTGAAGTCATGTTAATATTAAAATAAATAATAACTGCTGTAGGATGCAATATTCAATGAAAATTTAGAACTTGTTGTATTCTTACCATTTTAAATAAAACTTCTCATTAATGATGACACAAAAAGTATAATAGCAGAGCTACCAAAAGAATTCTTTGAGATTATAATAACGTATGGAAAAATACATGTATGTCAGGTGTGTAATGTACATTTGCATGCACAGCTGTGATTTATTTATTAGAAGTTAACTATCTATCTCTTAATGCAAGTCATCTGTTTAATGAAGGAACAAAAAACAGTATCAGACAGCAGGAAAAAAAACCCAGAAAATACTTACTACGTAAGAAATTAATAGCACCTAGTAAGAATTTAGTGTATCTAATCCAGAGTAATTCCTTTGTTAAACTATACTTCCACTTTATTGACCAATATTTGTCTTTGTGTCAAACATGCCCAACAAAACCAAATAAAACCAAAAAGTGAATGTTGCAAAGAGCAACATAAAATACTGAATGAACATGTCAATACAAGCATACCGTTTCTGCAGAGCAAATCAAGACCCAGGTGGTATCAACTCTTCTTTGACATGGACAATAATGTTCCAACAAAGCAATGATTTGCTTATGCTAAAACCATTTTAGAATTCTCTTTATTTTTTAAAATGCTGTGGAAAAGATAGGATATTGAAAAAGCGTAAGAATTTCTTCTTCTAGACTACAACTGCAAAAACACTGATTTGAAATCATTGCCATCTAGCAGCAAATCACTTACCTGGGGAAGTCAGTAGACTGAATTCATTCTAGCTCTGAGGGAATAAAAATCTGTATCAGAAAAAGCAGTTCAAACCCACATTGGACATCTCATTAGATAGGTTGAGGATTAATGAGGCTAGAAACTAAATGCACTTTTGTTCGTAGAAATGGTCTTTGTCTGATTACAGTTCAGACATATTGACAAAACAGTATATAAAAATTATATAGGTATTGTCCTTGATGTTTCTGTTTCCTGCAGAAAGAACTTCTGTGCTCAAGTGTAGCAGTCAATAATATTCACACGCAGTTAAAATTAATCTTAAAGAGGTCTGACAGATTTTACCCTTCACCACTTTTGTTAAGATTAATGAAGCACGTTTCCAAACCTGATGATGTATTTACTCTTTACATCAATGTGTCACATTACTAATAAAGACTGCATGTATTTATTGCTATTATTATACACTCTTGTTATAAACCCAAAAGATAACCCTTGACTGAAATAGCTGGTTAACTTAAGATGTGTTCACATCTTAGACCTCTAGGGGGTTTTGTTCGTTTGTTGGTTTGTTTTAACAAAGGATCATCAGAATATAATGTAGTTTTAATCACCTCAGTGTCATCACTTAATTAGTGCTGAATTAAAATGTAGCATCTATTGCCTATCACCAGTGTGTGGCATGTGTTCATCGTATAGAGTGTACAAAATGAAGATTTTACTATACGCAGTTTTTTCTTGCAATGCATCCTAGGTATTGGTACTGTCTCTCTTGCCAACAGCCAAAATGAAACACTGAACAGAAGACAGGAATGAATAACTGAACCGAGGCCAGCCTTCAGCTTTTCACTTGCCATGCTTTTCTCTTTCTTGATATTCTTTACAAAATTAATCCATCTTGCTATCACATCATGTTTAATTAGTGTTGACAATGACTCTTGGAAGTCCATTTTAAAATCAGAAGTTTCCAGGATATATCTCCACATTGTGACCATGTGATCTATATTCCTTTTCCTTTACACTCCATTTATTAAACCTTGATACACAGTCTGTCAAGCAATCCAGAGGTTTTAAGATTGGAAACTTTTTAGATAATTACCAATTCCCAAATTTTTCATTATTTATTGAGAGTTTTACATCAGTTACCTGATATTTTCATTACTATTGCTCTATCCTGAAGAAAAAAAAAAAGTACCAATTTAACCTTGCTGATGCTTTGTAACTTCCAATGTCATCTCAGATTCACCAGATTCAGCCTCAGAAATCTTTCACATCCCAGGCATAAGGCTCTACAGTGCTGTTCCTTTTGGGTTAGATGAATGAAAACGAGAGCTAACTACCATCAACATAGTACAACTATCTCAATCAACGTCTCTTTCCTAGGGCCTTCAACTGCTCCATGCGTAAACTGTGAAACCTAGGGGAGTGCCACTTATGAAAGCTTTGTGAGGCAGAAAGCAGTAACTGAAATTCCCTCTCGGATCCCCTCTGATAAGATCCAATAAATTAAGCTCTGCCTTGTGTACTGGGTTATGATGTCATGAAGAATTAGTACAAGAGTAACACCACTGATAAAGCAGACTGCAATGCCAAACAAATTGCCACAAGACAACAGAATTCTCCCCCCCCTCCCTTTTTTTTTTTAAGAAAATCCATTGCCATTTAGTAATCATGGTTTAACTGGATGCAGCAATTGCTCCATGTGGACTCCATGAGAGCTAAAGAATGTTACTAACAAAATCTGAACGAAGCTGTGGCCCCATGAGGCCTGCAGAAAGGAGGCCTTTAATGGTGCTGGTAGTAACCTTCTGTACAGATGGAAGCAGGATCCCTTTTATTCTTTTATTATTACATGTGTGTGCAGCAATCACGCAGTAGGACTCCCAATCCCAACTGGGGGCTTCTACTACTCTGAGATAAATAAAATACGTGATTAATAATACACACTAAAGCAACATCAGTACTTCATAAGAAAATGGAAAACACACTCCTGGAGAATAAGCACGTACTTTACAATAATTCTACTTAACATTCAGTTTTTATTCTCACTTATAAACAACAGCAACAGGACAAAAGATGGCAATTTTAATTGTAAAGCAGCTTAATAATTTTATAAAGGGAGCTGTACTCCTGCTGTACATCACAGCATAATGAATTCCTTTTGAAATGGGAGAAGGAAAGAATAATCCCAGAAGCTCTAACAGATAAGATTAAATGCCATCCTAATGCAATCTGCATCTTGTTCCCACCATAATAAGTAGCTATTTTTGTTTAGCAAATTGAACGCTGCATTGTTCCCAATAACCGGAATGAGTATGGATGAGGACAAATTTGCTTGCATGGGAATAATTTTTATGTAATTATTAATGAAGTTGTTTATTGTTTGCATTGTCTGTGCAACCTATAAATGCCTATATTGAACATTCAGCAGAACTTAGACAAACCATTAGTCTGATTTGAATAGTGGGAAGGGATCAAAGAGACCAGAATATAGTTTCAGCAGCTTTTTGAATTTTACTTTAATTCAGCAGAGTCCAACCTACAAACCTCAGGTGATTTGACAGATTGCAAGTCTCTTCTACTTATGTATGTCCATCTGACCTCATAAATCCTTCATGTATTTCTGCACAAAAGTTTAAGACTTATATCTCAGTATATGCCTTTGGATGAGAGTTATGTGTGGCTGTCAATGTTCAAAAAATGGGTTTAGTCTGAAAAAAACAGACTTTCTGGCAAGACAGCTGAGCTGTGAATGAGTCTTACAGATTCCTCCAAACTCCAACTGATTATGATTTTTAAATGCAACATGACTGTAGGTTTGATACTTGAGTCTTATGGTCCAAACCATGCTTATAAGCAGAAACATTGCCTGTACCTGAGAAGAAAGCTACCAGATTCAAAAGAGTAGATGGCAAAATGAGCCACAGAAGAATCCTGGGTTTTCTGAAGACCACTAGCTGAGATAAAAAAATGCTCTACTGTGCTAAGAAATTGAAATATGACTTGAAGATGGCTGCATTTTTTCTTTTTCTGTATATACACATTACTTTTTCCACATAGTGTTCAGTGGTTAGAAATGTAATTATTAAGTCTGTATATTTACTGCATTCAATACCATGTTGTCCACAAAAATAGCTATTGATCATATGACTAAATTAACGTTCTTAACAGTAGAAACATAACTTCACCAGTACTGGGATATAAAAAACAACAGTGGGATGTCTATGTCGGGGAGAGAAGCTGCACCATGTAGCTGCTAAAGAACACACAGGAGTGTGTGCATGGGCCACCAGGTGAAGACATAGGGGAAGACTGGGAATCTTGCACAGGTCCTAAGATTTTAACAATATGCTGTCAGAAAGAAGGATGATGGATGCCATCCCAGAACTAGTAAGCCCATGATAAACATGAAAGACGCTAGAGTTGACAGCACAGCTGAAAACAGAGGAGTTTCAGAAGCAACACCAGTTATAAGTGTTCCCCTTCCACCTATTTTGCAGGGGGTTTATTTGTTTTGTTTTAACCCAGATGAGTTTGCTCATCCAATTCACAACAGGACTCCATGAACAGTTGTGTCAGTATAACTGAGGGAGCACTATGCTGCAGCATGGCCCAGAAACGAATGGCTCTGGATGTGGTGGGAACTCATGAAGAAGTCATGAGATTGTCAAACGAGGGCTTCTTTTCCACCTCAAGGAAAGCGCAGCATTGCTTTCATTGCTTGTGACAAGTGTTCGGTCCAGAATAAAGGGAAGCTGCAGCTTCATCTAGAGCTGCAAGGTAGTCTGAATTTAAACTCCACCATGAGGACAGAAGCCAAAGTTAGGAAAGAATATTGTCAAGCCGTAATATATCTTCAAATGAAGTAAAACAATTTGGATTAGGACAATAAAGCTTTAACCTGTTATGAAACGGAAATCGTCTTACTTTTTGATAGTGAAAATGCAAATGATTTTGTAACAAGTCGAACATGAAGAACTCCTCACGTCTTATGTGACTGTCACGGAAACTGTATGCAGCACTCGAGAGGATGTGAGTAGGTTCATTCCTTGCTGGTCCTCAAAAGGAAACTCAATGCATTACCAAATGGACTTCCAGCCATGGCTCACCAGCAGAAAACTTGTCTTTAGAATCTGCCATATCTTATACATACATGCACAATTCCTATAGATTTTGGTGGGAACGGTATAGGCCAAATTTAAGAGATAATAGTATCTGCACAACCGCACAAGTATTTCTAGTATCTATGAAAAGGCATATTCAGCTGTACTTACGTTCTCAGCTCAGTTACATGATGACCTACTGAAGTTATAGAACCACTTGAAATACCAAGAATGTTCAAATCCCTAACTGCAAATATCAGCATAATTTACAAAATGATTTACAAAAAGATAACAGAAGTATGGGATGTAACATACCCTTTAACTGTGAAAATATCTACAGTGAAGCACGTAAAAAATAATACCAAAAAGCATAATCCATTTCTCTCTGTTCTTATGTTCTACTTTTTAAATACAGTAACTTCAGTCCTCATTGGTAATTTCTTATTTCTCTTCCCTCAAATTAGCGGCCCAGTGCAGGTGAATTTCTTAGACCCAGTCTCAAAGTTCTCACAACTTCTGTTGCTGATGATTTTTATAAACACATGCTTTAGTTCCAAGCCCTAAGCAAGTGTTTCCTGATCCAACACTTCTACTATTGCAGGATGAGTTTCCATGGTTTGGGCAACCTTCTTTTCTACTGAGGCTTTCCCTGCAAGTCTAAATGAGCTTAGACTTCTAATAAAGAGTTTAGTCCTATTGGACCCATACAAGAGCAGGTGTTTGCAGAGACAAAGAACAGCCTTTTCCAAATGAGTTGGCATTGGAACACACTATTTTAGTCAATTGGAATACACTATTTTAGAATTCTTAGGTTAGAATAGCAAAGCACTGAAAACCCATGATAACAGACTTACCTCTCTGCTTCACAGTAGCCGTAATTTCCCAAATTTTGCTCCAAGCAGTCAGCTCCAAGTTCAGTTCTGGAGCAAATGGTGCCAGTTCAGTGGCCCTGTATTGTGCCCCATTGACCCAGAGCCTGGCCAGGATACTGGGAGCTCAGAGTAAGCTGCAAAATCCACCTAGGTGCAGGCTAAATTATCTGTGCTTAGTTTTGTGCTCCCATGGCCAAAATTCTTCTTGGCACCAAAAGAAAAGTGTTCCTAGTCCATGCTAAGCTGCATTTAATGCTGCAGCTAGCAAAGTCTAACTTCATTGCAAGAGAGGGAGCACAGAGAGCAATTAACTAGCAAAAGACATAGGTTAAAAGTCTGGAATTTGGACAACAAGATTTCACATTTATGATGCTCAAGTGGATCATCATATTTTGCTCATTTGTTAGTTCATTTATTAATTTTCACCTCATTTAGCATATTTTAATAACCAACATGAAAGAGACTAATGGTTTGCATTATGATAAAAGTTTCAAAAATAATATGCATCTCTGTTTTTAATGTTTAATTGCCATGATTTCAAAGGCATAAACTTTGTTAAAATCAGCCGAGACTTCACTGGATATTTTAACCATCTCAGTTTTAATTGCAATTAGTTATTAAGTGATAGAATTATCCTTGTATTTTCCTTACTGTCTAGGCAAAAATCATCCATATGTTACTGAATAAGACAAAATAATTTCAGTTTAGACCTCAAACAATAGATAATGTAACGTTTTAAATTCTTTCAAGGGAAACAAACCCCCAACCAATCATATACTTTTCACCTTTACATTGATTTTCAATATCGTTCTGCTTTATTTGCTCTCTCCACATGGTTTCTTCTGTTTCCTCTTTCTATTGCACTTCTTTTACTGACATGTAATTTCCTACTTGCCTTTACTTCAGTTATTCTACTATTTTTTTCCATTATTTTTTCTATTATTTAATCTTTCTTTCTGTTTGTCAATTTTATGCATTTTTTTTCAGTGTTTTGACATGCCTTTATTGCTGCATTTATTTTTATTTACTTTTTTTGCTTTTATTGTTCTATAGATGAGACACTATGCGAAGTCAAATCCCTTTTCAAATTTTCTTTGAATAAAAGATGAGCTGCTCTGGAATCATTCCAGATGTAGCTGCCAAAATGAACGGGTCCAGCACAGCTTTCTTTGGATTATATTCCACGATAGTTTCACTACCACGCTAGCTGTAAGAGGAATACAAGAACTTTCAAACTTTCACCATGAATCTCTTTTTTTTTTTTGTCATTTTGGTACCTCTGATTATCTCAGTCTGTTGTAATTCAGAGTCAAAACTAAGTGGGAAAAAAGGCTTTCTTGAGCTGACTTTTGACAAATATCTACTGATGGAGACCTTCAAAAAACAGTACTTGTGTGAACAGTAAAACCGAGGAAGGCTGAATTCTTGCTGTTCTTGCCTGTTGGGATTCTCCCATGTCTGCTGCTTTGGCTGTTTTGGGGCATTGGCTTTTTGTTTGTTTGTCTGTTTATTGCTTTCTGGGTTTCGTTTTTTTTTTCTTTGTAGCACTTTTGTTTCCAACTTGTACAACATTAATATTTACACATTTCTGCCACTGTTTCAAACCTGTTTAAAATGTGACAACAGATTCTAAAATGTTGATTCAATGCTCTTCTCACCTTATCCAATGCCTAATGGCTGATAAATTGAACACTCCTGACTTTCGTATATACATGATTAGTTTCAGTCCTGGCTTAAAAATCAGTTATTTCATTTCAGATGGGGAGGATGGACTTTTTATTACAAACAGAGTAATCTTTCCAGTAGTGTTAAAAATACACGTAGTTGGATCAAAAAAATATTTCTTACGGGAAAGGTCAGATCTGCACCTAAACATTTTGTTTCATAGTTGTAAATTACCTGTGAAATCTTATGGCACCCCTGAATGAAAGTACATTACTTAAATGCTTACTATTGGAACTTGAATTATTAGACTAAATAAAGCTACCGCAAGTACAAGATTTCCACTGTTATCATGGGTTTCTGAATGTCTGCACGTATCCAAACTATTACATCTATACAAAACCTGGGTGTATTTACTGCCTGTGTACAGATAAATTGCAGAATTCCTTTAATGCAACTCTTTTTATCGCATAGAAATCTCTAACAAGATGCTTCTGTATCATGAAGCAGAGCCTGCTGTACATGTCTGAACTGGCATGAACCCAACATAGTAGCACTGACCCAAGTGGGAAATATTGAACATATCTGCAAAGCATACTTTATACTGCTTATTTGTGCCCATGGAGGGAGTCTAACACTTCTAAGAAGCTATTCAACTGACTTTCACTTCTGCAGAAAGTACAACACATGCACAGGTGCCAGAATTACTTGGTGGGCACAGAACAGTCACATACACATGCCACGGGTCATTCACACAAATTTTTGTCCCAGAAATTCCAGACTAAAATGTGTTATTTGTAGAAACACAAGCCTGATTTGTGCTCACAATCGTAACGTCTTCTGATACAAAACAGGACATGTATCGCTGAAAGATTTTGTGGACGCTTGAATGTCAAATCCTATGTAGCCTCAGAAGCATAGCTCCAAAATAAAGAAATATCAGAGCCATTTTTAAGCTGCTCTCTTATCAAGGTAAAAAACCCTGCACAATGCCACAGTAGCATTCTGCTTTGATTCTTAAGCATGTATCACTGCAGGTACAGCCACTGCCTTGTTCAGATCTAGCACAGTTATTTCTGCATGGCACCACACCGACATAGCTTTACATCCTTACATTACAGAACATTCAAAGACTGATTTCCAAACGGTGTAATACAAGCTAATTACGTTTTCTTTTGCTGTACTTTCACTACAGAGACAATAATTTTCTACTCTTTTGAGTTACTGTTTCCACTGTGGAGGTGTCAGTTTACATCAGCTGCATCTCATGCTATGTCATGTTGTGCAGACTTCGAATACCATCAGTGAACTCTGCACCCATCAGTTAATTTATCGACAGGACAAGTGCTCTTGGATGAATTGTACATTTAAGGATCAAGGCAACGGTTGCTCTAAACCTGAAGTGATAGCTGGCTTTTTAAGAAAAAAAACCCAAAGTAAAGCATTTGAATCCTACACTAATTCATTTGCACCTCTGCTATGCTGTGCTTTAATACCACTGAAAGCCACAATGAAAATTAATTGGTAACGCTCCATCACGAATGCCTCCAGGTGTGAGTAACAGGACTAGCATAATATCATTCCCAAGGTACTTCAGGAGAATAACACCACAGCTAGTAGTCAGTAGAGCCAAATCTCCACAGTATTTAAAAACACTTCTTATTTAGATTTGGCAAACAGCTTCTTGGAAAGGAAAACACCAACTGTACTAGCAACTTGTACCTGAATGTTTCTGAGTCTATTCAGCCCACCTACAATGAATAAAAATGTCAATCAATATACTTGTAATGTTAGTTTTTGAAAAGCAAAACAGAGAAGAAAATTGGATGCAAGACGGTATTATGTTTATAAACGCAATTAACAAAGGACATCTATATGCAGAAGATGCATCGTGCATCAACACACAGCACTGGCAGGTAGGAGTTTGCACACACGGTACAATGTGATATAGAAATAAGTAGACCCATTCAAATACGCATGCAGAAAGTAAAACAAATGCAGTGAAACAAACAAAAAGTCTCTGTATTTAACTTTCAATACTAAATCAAAATAAGGCGTACATCTACATGACTTGAAGAAAAACACCTGGTAGCTTGCTTTTAGTCTGTTCTCCTCACCAGTTCTACCTTCTCCAACAAAGCTTACAGTCTGCCACGTCACCAAATCCTGCTCTATCCTGCTCTAATCCTGAAAAATTTCTTCTCTTGGAAAAACCACTTTTTGTATTAATTTTTTAAAAGAATAGAGAAATGAGTTCATCATCCCCAAGAAATATGAAAGAAAGAAAACTAGTTTGTGGAGGAAAGCTATGTAACACAACAAACTACGAGCACTGTTGTCATTAATTGCTGCATTTAAAACTGAGAAATTAAATATTATATTCTTGGTTAAGTTTTTTATCTAGAGGAACTCTGAAATTTCTCATTCATTTTAAAAAAAGTTTACTAAAGCTTTAATACTAGAAATGTGTATTCCAATACTCCTGTGTTCACAATTGTGCAGGTATTTTAGATGCCAGGTTCAATGCAATGAAACACAACAGATGTTGCCACATTAGATAGACAACACACTTCCAGCCAGAGGAGCAGGAGGGACAAAACCCATTTGTTTTCTTCATTTTTTTGCAGATGGAAGACACACTTTTCAGAATGCGAATGGATCCTGTATTCTGGGCTTCCACGGCCCAGATGTCTTTTCTTTCTCTGGATTCAAGACAACTATTAAGGCTTTCCACTGCATACAAGGAAGAAACTCTCATTCTTTTACATCCTTCACTTTTTGATTCTTCCCATCATACCTCTACTCAGCGAGTAGTTATAGATAATGCAGGTTAACGGACAAAATTGACACATCAAAATTATACTCTCCTAAGGCCATACTTCAAAATACTGTTCATTTGTACTGTTCCCTTGATCACAAATAAATGCATCGTGATAGATTTTTTGTTGCCATCTGACTCCACCCATTAGAAATACTAATTAAAAAGAAATATACTATGGGATAAATGTAGTAATTTAACATGTTTCTTTCTACAAGCCAAGGATTCTAAGGATAGGTCAAGCACTTTCCTACTTACAGAATTTGACTTATGGGACTATCAGCTCCTGTGATATTACTGAAGAAAGAACATATAAAATGGTCTAACAGATTTATATGAATTTTTGTAGTGGCTCTAGCCATTATTGACATTCTTCAATTATCATTGACCTTTATGTTCTAGGACAAATACTATTCCCTGGAGTAGCCACTTAGAAGAAAATCTAATGTGCTGTTCCTGAACATGTTATTTTTAAACTACTTTAAAAAAGAAATGCTGCTTAATCAGCTAATTGCAGAAATTGCATGTCATCTAATGATAGCTCTTCTCTCTAGGAAACCTACAGTAAATTAGCACTGCAAATGGGATGGGGCAATTCCACTGTTTTCTGGTAGACTGTAAATGATCGATCCTGGCATCTAGAAACATTTTTACTTTGTTTCCCAAAAGCTGTAAACTCATTAAGATCTCATCACATTCTTGAATGCAAAACCCCGCAGCATGCACTGGACATCTGGGAAAAGCTGTAAAAGCAGATTAATCACTGCCTTTTTGTGATATGATGGAAACACAGGAAGGATCTCTTTCCTCCTGGCAACTATATTTTTTGTTCTATTCTTCTTAATCTTTAATCTCTTTCTCTATTCAAAGTAATGTTAACAAGATGCCTAATTTCTCATGCAGGACACTTTCCAGGAAGAAGTGAATTGATCACCAGATGTTGCAAAACTGAGGTGCCGAGTTTTCCCTTTGTCATCTACAGTGACTGTTTGCTAGACAAGACCAGTCAGATAAGGGCCTTCTTTTGGTGTAACTAGCTAGGGTGCGTGTAATCTTTCTTCAAGGAATAGCCTGTGTCTTTATCATTGAACACAGGGCACTCACTTGCCTGCCATAACCAGAATCAAGTTCCTGGATGGGCGTTTATCTGTCACCTTCCATTGCAAGTAACACAAGTATCAGAGGATTTGATCAATGAAGAGTACAAGGCAGAAGCAATGCTGAGGTGTTAAGACAGAATAGCAGCTAATAAAATTGTCTCTTTAAATATGCTTTCTAGTCTGTTAAATGCCACACCTGCTAGTAGCAACAGATTTTTAAGTAACTTTTCAAATGACACCATCAGTTAGCAATGAAAAAATGCTAGAAATGGCAGACATGAAGAAACTTTATCTACTGGATCCTGTCCACTGAGCTTTGGGTCCATTTCTGTATCATGTGCACAGAGAGTTTCTTATAAGAGGACCATATCCCCTATTCCATTTCTGAGACTATATGCTGAATGTTTACACCATGTGATAATGTCCTTAAGTTAACTACAGAATTTTCATTGTCAAATTATGCTCTAGATGGTCTTAAGAAATCATGAACTGGTTCCTGTTATGAAAAGTCACAATATTTTAAAATGTTACTGATGGGAATTGTGCATAGGAAGCAAAACCTGGGTTGCAAGTTATTGCAACGCCTACGTTACATTTTAAAACATGTCAGACACTGTATATGCAAATATATCTTTAAGGTGTATTTATCCAGTTGTGGACACAACCCACCAAAATATACTCTAAAGCTCTGGGCTATGCCAAGTCAGGCTTCTGGGATAGGTTTAAGAAGAGAAGTCAGAAAATGCTATCAGTTTGTATACATAACTGGGACCACAGTGAGTTCACATATAGTGGAATCGTATGGATATATACTTTGAGGAGCACAGGCCTGAAATCTTTATTAAAATTTTCTAAGAAACATTAAATAAGACCGAGTACCAAATATTACTTATCTAGTTCTTGATTCCAAATATTAATCACATAATTATTAAACATGCAAGGAAAGCCTGGTGGAAGAACAAAAGTATGAAATGATCTGCGGTTTTTGAGGAAACAATAGACAGCCAATAGCCCTATCTAATTTATGCTAAATAAAATTTTACCAAATCGTTGTTTCCTTACAGTCAAAACAGTTCAGAAAAGTATCTCCTGGAGAAAGAAAAGACCCTTTCATTTTTTGACATGTATATCTTTAAGACTTCAGGTTTAAATTCGGGAGACTTTAATTAAGTATCTAGAATTAGACTGAGCAGAGCTTATAGCCCAGTTCCTCCCACGCACTACTCCTCCACATTAATCACCAGGCATGCCCTTTCAGCATACACTTATCTTCCCCTAAAGCAAACTTTCTAAAGGTATTCTGTTGTTACAACTTAAACTCCACAGCCAGAGCAAACGAGAAGCAAATCTCTAAACGTCAGAAGTTGACACTGTTGAGGATCATCCTGGTATCATCTGCTTTAGTTTCAAGAATTATCACATTATTATCTGCACCAGCTTCAGTCTCCAAATATCTGAAAGAAAAAGCTAAGAAGAATCTTTGATGCTTGGGACTTATGGATACATAATACAGAAGCTTCTTTTGTTTTTAAAAAGGAAAGGAAGAAGACATCCCAGATGTGCTAAGGCTTCTTTTTCACTGTGGAAAGAATAAGCAGAAGACATCTTCCCTCTCCTGAAAACCTGCAGTCACTGCTCATTGGTGAATACTGGACAGACATTCATTTATTTACCTAAATGGTGGCCCGTTTCCAACTTCCACTGATTAAATAATAGCAGCGTTCATAAGCTGGGTTTCTTAAATAAAGTGGAGTGTTCTCTTTTTTCTGCAGTAAAACAAATGCTACACTTCCAATACATTGCTGAAACCCCCTGCTATCAGATCTCCCATTTCTGCCCCAATTATTTAAATTAGTCTTGCAATTTGAGGTGATGTTGGCGTCTTCTATGCAAGTGCCAATTACAAAGAGGGAAAATGAGCCAGATCCACATCTGATGCACGTTGAGCTACACCGATTTATACCAGATGAGTACCTGACCTCAAAACATGTTAGATCCCAAACCCCTGTTTCTGTGTTAGAGAAAAATTACACGAATCCCCGTTTAGCTGGTACTGTTATGTCCAGCAGATACTTTAAAAATAACAACCGTTTCATCAGAAAATTTCAAAGAAAAAAAGCCAGTGACCAAAGAGATTTTCACTCAGTTTTACTTACACCTCTCCTTTCATACATGCAAATAATAATATGAAATAAAAACCCCAAATTACTGAAGAGCAATTTCATATCATAAAATAATTTTCAGAGATATCCTGATGAATAATTACTGTCATATTGCTACAATACAATTCAAATCAATAATATTACTGGAACTATAAGACAACATATTGCCCTCTGGTCAAGTTATTTTCCAAACTGCTGAAGTCAGAAGAACAAAGTTAATCCTTTATTAAAAGAGCCTATTTTTACTAAATAATGAATATAACAGCACCTGATTCTCATGTGTGTCTTTTTAAAGTAGAGAACTCTGATCCTCCAACAAAGTAAGGGAGGCAGACACTGTAATCATCAATTACATTGTCAGAGAGAGCAAGTTACATATTAGCAACCAAACCCAAATAAGAGGAAAACTGACACAAAAAAGGAAAATCGCTCCCTTCACTTGCTTCCTCTGCTGCAGAGATAAAACAGGAATTGATCTTTCATAATTTAAATCAAAAGTAGGAAGAAGGGGAAAATCATGACATTCTGGGAACGTTCTCCTTTGACTTGGATTATGCAAAGGATTTTACTCCCACGTAAAACAGAGGTCACTCCTTATACAGTGGTAATATTTAAAATGTGTTGAACACTCCATAAGCACAGAGAAAGAGATGGTTTAGTCAAGAAGATTTAAATAAAATAGAAATTGATTAAAAAAACAGAGAAAAGAAATATAATATATACTTGCAGAGGGAAATATGTTGTTGCCTTTACATTATACATTTTTTCTTTCCATAGGCAGCCCTATGGCAAAAAATTAGGTATTGCTCAGATTGAATAAATGACCTCAAGTGAGCAGTGTCATCATTAGCCCATGTCTTACCTGCTTTCATGTTTAGAATACATCTCTTAGAAACAAAGGTACTGGAATCAATGAAAGCAGTGTGGATTTCTACGGACTTTGGATCAAGGTAGTTACACTAAGGACGTCAGAAGGATGCTGGACTCCAGATGCACCATGATCTAGCTTTTGATGTAAAATTCCAGTATTACTAAGTCCGAAACATAAAAACTATCCTTTCCCAGCCCCAATTATCCTAGTCTTTTTCCATATAGAGCATAGTGCAAGTATTAGATTATATGTAACAGCCATTATTTATGCTACATCTTTAATTAATCAATCTTGAACTCTTGGCAGAAGCACCAGAACTTACATTTTATCATGCACTAAACCTGTCCAAATGGCAAGGAACACTTGAGTGTTGTAATGTGCTTCTCCTTTCTGTATCTCTGTAAATCAGTAAATGCTGACAAATCCTCGTGATAGTGTTCCAAAACTATACAAATATATACAAGGTAGTTTAAAATAACAAGATCTTGGAAAGAAAAAAAGTGATAAGCCTAGACTTTACTAGAACATGGATTCATTTGGTGAGAAACTGTGCTATTTGCAAGCAGTTTGACTCATTGCATATGAAAAATGGAGTGGCACTGCTATCTGCCTGAATGAGTTTCTTGTAAACAAAGCATGATGTGTACAGGAGATGTTGCTGTCACTGCTTGAGCTCTGTCTACCTTTTGGGGTTTTTTTTGAAACCTGGAAGAATGCGGAAAACAAGGACTTACACTGGAAAGTTGAGTCCCAATAGGCCCAAAAAGCTCATGTTCTGTCCTGAACTAAAGCTTCAAGACATATCAAGAGAAGATGCTGGACAGAATGAGGCCTTTAAAGACATCAAGCAGACTAAGCTGTGTCGCTCATAGCTATTGTCCAGCTCCGTTCCACAGAGGAGGGTACATCTCAGTAATGTTTACAATACCAGTTTGCAACCCTGGCAACATGAAACTCATTGGGAAAAAACTCCATTCCTTTTGCCAGACAAATGCCAGATGCATAAAATGCAAGTATTCACAACACTCATCCCTGATACACAGAGTCAGCTCCCCCAGTGTTATTTATCATCCTGCTTGGAGAAGCTTATAAAGCTCATTCCTTAGGGTAAGACATTTTCTTAATGGGCAGCAAGTTTCGCCAGACTTGTGCCGTTACCTAGTATTTTCCCTGGCATTATGTCAAAGAAAGGTTTTTAAGGCTTATGTTAAGAAATGGTGTTTAGAATGATGCTAGGCCAGGCCCTGAGCTGCTCTTAATCCTTCGTATGTCTGTCAACTCCCACAGAGCTACACTAATTCATACCAGCTGAGCAGCTGTCCTGCTCGAATAATGTTTTATCCCTTAATCTGATAAAGGAGTTCTTCACCTAAAGCCATGTGGAGTCAGGCATGCATCCATAAGAAAAGGGAAGTTTGATCCAAGAGCAGGAACTGAACCTTTTTTCTTCACTGTAGTATTGCCAGACTGCTCTCTCAGCTTACCCTGTTGGCCATTATTGAACTCCCTATGATAATTTCAGTTTGACAACACGAAGAAAATCAGCACTTATCTCGGTATCAGAATAACACATATAACAAATACTTGGCAGTTAATTTCAAATATTTGACATGTCAAGCGTAATATCAAGAACTGCAGGCCCTGTGGAGCCCCAAAGGCTGCGTCCAACAGGAAGTCTCACGGTCATCCAGATCAGCTCGTCAGGCGAGAGATCCGCACACACGTACAAGGCAGCATAACACCAGCATAACATCATCATCACTGAAAATTCTGCAGCCTAGCTGAGACTTGCTCGTATGGTGAAGGTCCTATTCTAGGTGCCTGTGATCAATAAGGTGCAAAAAAATGAAAAAAAAAAACCCACCTGAATTTACATATTAATGGTCTGAAGCATTTACTGGAAGTCATGGGATTGAAAAACCTTTAACCCTTCCTTTCGAGGCTAAATTCTTGTTGTGAGCCCTGTCATGTTATGGGGCAAAATCAGGGAAGGTTCTAATTGACTTCAGCCGTAGAATACATAAGGGATGACAAAGACACTCAAATGCTACAAAGAAAACTGACGAATTCTGTTTTACAGAGTGTATAACAAAAGAGTTTTGTGAAAAAACATCTCATATCACTCTATAAAAAAAGAGAAGAGCTTGGAAAATATTCCTACTCTTGGTAGCAACTGAATATTTGTACCAGTAAGGAAACAGAGGAGAAGCCATCTTCTTTCTGATACATTAAATCTCTTTGACCTTGGACACATACCGCTTCACATCTGTACCAGTGCAAGAAAGCCAAATCTATTTCTGTGGTGTGGTTGACAATGGAAGGTTTTAAGAACTTTGAGATTCCAGCATAAAAGCCACTATAATTGACACTCGATACTCTCAGCATTTTATTAATTAGGTATTGATCAGAAGGTTCCAGGCTTTACACAGCAGAAACTCACCAGACCATGCACAGCTATACACTGAGGGGAACAGCCACACAAACATATAGCGATTGGTTTTTCTCTTCTCTTGGCTCCTTGGTAGAGAGAATTGGTCTAGGAATTTAAAGTTACATTATAAACCTTATCTTCCTTGCTGCAAAACCAAATCATTTTACTATAATTAAATGAAGTAGTGAAGATATCACTCAAGTCTTGTCTTTTTGCAATTGAATTTGCAGGATAGGACTTGAAATGTAGGTGCAGAGCTCCATATACAGACATATACAATATGCAGGCATATATACAGAAATAATGGAAAGGAGTAGTCTACACCCTAAGAATCATGATGGCTAGGACAGCAAAAACCCTGTCCTTCCATATGCCCTACACTGAATATACTGATGAAAGTTTTGCTGTAGCTTATGATGTATGCTAATGTTTATTTACTCAAATTGTGCTGCCTTTTGAAAATCTCTCCTATTACATTTTAAATCAAAGAAATATTTTCTTTTAAAATCAAAGAATATTTTTTCGTGACCATTTTGGTTCTTTGCTCTCTCATAAACTTAAAGTACTTCATACTAATAACAGCTATCTAGAAAAAAAATAGAACTTTTTGACACATTCATTGTGATTGAATGTAAGAAAGTTTCTCAAAAAAAAAAAAAAAAAAAAAATCAGCGTTTTCACAAAGAAATATGAGATCACAAATGTTTCTCACATGGCAATCCTTTCTGCCTATAGAAAAAAGGAAATATCAGCTCCCAAAAGATGTCTTCACTTTTGATAACTGCAATCATTTAGACTCAAAGTGGCTGACCAGAGATTTTCTTTGTGTGTGTATGTACATTGCTGCCGTTGTTTTTAAGCACTCAAACCCACAGATGATTTGAGCCAATATTGACCTTTAAATATCAGTTATACCACTTTGAGATAAATGAGTGTTGCTACTTGAGAGCTGTGTGAGGCACACAGCAACACGGGGGATGAGTGGCTGAATTGGCAGCACAATCAGTAGTAGCTCTGATTAATGAATAAATACAGGTGGGACAAATGAGAAATAATTTAGCTTTTTTTTTTTAAATGTCTCAGCCTACAAAAAACAGCGGGGACAAACTGACATTTTTAGCCTCTTTTCCATTATCAGGATTCAGCTTGTCTAGTATTCAGTGCAGCAGTAAAGCCATAATGAAGGTGATAAAGAGGATTTTTACTGCTGTTATTTTCTCTATTGCATTCCATCATGAATATTTTAGCTTTGGACATTGACCAGGCTTGCTTGATGCCTTTCTTGGCCTTCTCCTAGCCCTCTGGGACTGGCCCCCACTCATGTGGGCAGTGGGAAAAATAATAGGTTCCTGGAAGAACTGGGAATTAAAAGCAGTTGCCATTCAGTGCCTGTGGTGGTTTTTATGCCACCTACAGGCTGTATTCCTTCAGCACACGTCTCGGGAACATTCAAATTAAATAAGCCATAGATTATTTCAAATTTACTCAAAGTATATGAGGTCCTGGATTTTCAACGTGACTCTCTTCTGTACTTCTATTGCCCACACACCCTGATCACCCTAGTTTCATTACTCCCTGCATCCGAATTATCTTTCTGGACAAATTGCTGAGGCAACTCCTAAAAAGGAATGTATTTTAAATGTAAAAAGAGGTCTTTGTTTTATATTGTACAAAATTAAGCACTAGAATTGTTTCCACTACTACAACCCAGCAACACTAAAAAACACACCACAGCACGACAACCAAGATGAAAAATATCTGGACTTCCAATAGCAAGGAGTTTTCCAAAAATGTTTTTTTCCCCAATGAAATGTTTGTAAGTAACGTATATGATTACACAGGATATCATCAATCAGCAGCATGTTTGAGGAAGAAATTTTCCTGCTGGGTAATGGGTGCCATTATTATTATTCACTTAAGAATTTCTTGCAGTTTTTCTTTAAAATCTCTGGCACTGGTCACTACCAAATGGCTGGTCACTACCAAATGTAATACTAGATGAGGCTGATTCCTCAGCTGATCTGGCACAGAATTTCATTTATACTTTATATCTGTATATTGCAGTGAAATATGGTAAAGTACAAAGGTGATCACAGGAATGCAATTAGGAAAAAAATCTTCCAGAGAAAAAAAAAAAAGGCTAAAAGTTAATTGTATTTGTGAGTAGGAAGTATTATATGTAAAGTACTCCTACTGCCATTCGCACTTTAGTTTTAAAATACTTTAAGGTCAAATCGTCTTTAATGCAATGTGATGTGTGGGTAACATGCAAATTCTCTAACGTAATGTTTTAAGAATACACATAAATATTTCAAAACTAAGTGGAAAGACAAACACAATTCATCTTGTCTAAACACACATTCTCTTTTCCCTGCATCATCCTCAGTAGTTAAAGACTATGATCTACTGTAGACATTTCCAAGAATATAAATCTTGCAGTAGTTGCTAATGATCCTCTGGCAACAACAGAAAAAATGAGAAATCTAGCTTTTAAAAAATTCAATGAATGAAATGCAAATTCTGTTTCTTTAGAATCAAGAAACTGCTTTAGAGATATGCCTGGAAGAAACAATTAAAAGCCCGGTATGGAAGTAATAGTGGAAATGTTTTGTTACTTATACAGCATTAATTAATACTGTTGAAATCCATACCTATAACAGGTCATGTAACAGTTTATATACCAAATTCTTTAAATAAATCTTCTTCTACCACTTGTATCATACTCTTGAGGACCACGTACAAGAGAAGAGCATATGCTGACATCTCTAATAAAAGAGGTTTGTCAGAGTTTTCATGGTCATTAAAAAGCAAATATTTACACACTGAAGTATTTAAAATTCTATGGAAATCATGAAAAGATACATGCGTATTTCCTAATAGTTATGCTGGAGATAAAACAGAAGCTATTGACAAGTAGCAGGCTTCATACTGTGGGTATTGCAAAATGCTCTTGGCCAGTGACATGTAGTAGGATGGAAGAATGACAACAATCTCCTCTGGATATGAATGTGTACCATTGATAGTTTTTGGATTTCTATTTTCTTTCACAGTTTTCGGAGAGATGAGAATAGCGCATGGAACTGAGTAGGCACAAGTACGTTATGTTAATATCACAGACTGCTTGCACATATTTCCCAGGCAAACTCATTAGCTGTGAAAACACAATACTATTTAGTAGATTTCCATTTTTGATCTTGTACTTTCCTATACCGTTCTTTCAAAGACGGGAAAAAAAAGAAAAAAAAAACAAACAAAAAAAACCACAAACCTGTAAAGTAAAATCATGTGCAAAAATTCAACACAACCCTGATTTATAAAGAACATATATTGAAGATGCCATGCCCTACACAAGGTATGTATTCTACTTAAGTTAGAAATTTGGCACACACAACAAAATGGACTGTCTTTATTACACTAACCCATCACTAATGTTTGAACAAAATGAAGAATATTCCATTCACATAAAATTGTTTGATTTGTGCTTGAAAGTGTTATCTTAAGCACATAATATTTATCTCTCACATACAATAAAATATCTCTTATGTACAATACTACTTTTATATATATTAGCAAGTATATGGTACTGTTATGAATTCAGGGGGTTGCATATCTCTTGATATAAGTCAGTGTAAGCAGGAGGGAACTCCATAAATATCTGAGAATAACTAATGCTAATGTGAGGAGGAAGAAAAGATAAAAAACTTATACTTTCTTCCCAACTTTACTTCTATTTCTTCAAGAACTAATATGACTGTCACCTTCTCATAAGAAGAGAAAAGGATCTATTAGCTGCAGCTGGTTAGCACTCCCAAAGACAGTTACTTCTTGTGTTCTGAAACAGAGGTTCACTTTTTAACTATCTGTGATAGGAGAGTGATGGGTTATCAAAACCTTCTATTTAAGATGAAGAAGAAGCTGCTGAATGGATGATAACAGCTAAGAGAGAAATACTTACACATTTGGGGGCTCAAGTCAGATATCTAGATAATTCAGCTATTTCAGTTGTAAATAACATGCATTACAGATGTAAGACTGCAATTACTTTTCAGTAAACCTCTATTATTTGTGTCTTTTATGAATATCGATATCTGAATGCTGATATTGACGTCATGTAACTCGTTACCGCTGGCTGATTGGCAAAAGTTAAGGTCATACGAATAAATGTATCTTCAAGCAATTTCCAGTAGAAGAGTAACAGACATCATGTCATAGGTATAGGAATATGCTAGAGACTGGAGCAAGACTCCCAACCAAAAAGGTAGTGAACATCTTTTCCAGAACAGCCTTCCAAGATGGATAGCGGAAGAAAAAAACGTAATTACCCAAAAGAAAGATTTTGGAGTTTATGAAAGAAATTACATGCCAAAGGTGTCTGCAATAAATAAGACTGAACTTGATGGGCAGGAGATTTCAGTAAGCCTTATCACATATGTTACTCTTGTCATTCAAAATGTAATAAATCTAAGAAAGATTAGACACAAATGGCAAACGATTCACCCAAAAATTTGTATTTGTGCTTTCCTCCCCAAAATGTTATTTGCTATAAATTATGTATCAGGTATTTGGCAGAAGACAGCTGCAGAGAAGGTTCTTCAAAGTCTCAAATTATACTGAAATGGAAGTAATTTGTTTTCTTTGTTACTTGCAATCCAAGCAAACCTCATAACTCCATGATCATCTTATTTCCACCAATTGTCTGAAAAGCTAACAATCAAAACATAAGAGCTCCATACAAACAGGGAAAGGATTCACCTAGACCCAACTAGTTATTAGTATTTTAAAATGTAGTAGATGTGTCTACTACGAAAATAAAGGCATTAACTAGAAATCTGTATTGAAGAGATGAAATATGATGTAAAATGACTGTTCTTACTTAACCTGTTTCTAAGAGTTCATAATTATGCTGATTTTGGATTAATACAGTGAGATCTAAACTGCTCCAATGTATTCTTGTTATGGTTTGAGAAACCCACAACAATTTATTGTCATTCAGACAATTATTGTCTCACCCAATGACCCCTCCCCACCTGGGAAGGGGAATCAGGAAAAAAACAAGGGAACCCGAGGGTTGAAATAGAAACAGATTTAATACAACAAGACTAAATAGTTAACATTAATAATACTAAAGAACCAGTATTGATCCTGATATCAATATATAATACACAAGGATCATACTCAGCCCATTGTATCCATAGGAAGCCTTGCACTCCCAGCAGGGGACAGCAAATGTGGGACACTGTGAGCACTACGGCTTCGGGAGGAAGGGAAGGGCTCGGGGCTCTGGTACTGAGGCAAGTTCTCAGGATTGCTGCCGTCACAGAAGAGGAGAAACTCCTCAGCAAGCTTTCTAATTTATATTGAATGTGATGTTCACGGTATGAAATAATCCTGTTGGCCAGCTTGGGTCTAGTGCCTGGGTCTCACTCCTCCTCATCCCTGCACCTGGCGAGCTCCAAAACACTGAGACCTTGGAACCCACATACCATAGCTGGCTATAAAGCAAATATTTTCAGAAATTCAGACACTAGAGTCTTCTAAAAGGGCAGTTTTCCCAAGCATTAGAAGAGAAATTAGTCCTGTGTTGCTCAAACCAGGACAATTCTGTAGCCAGTATGTGTCAGATAGTTGAGCAGATCACCAGACACGTCACCTTTCTGTTCTTTAATGGTTTCTTTCCCTTTGTGCTTGCATTTCATTCTTTCAGCTCTTTCTTCTACTGCCCTTCAGTTTTTCTGGCTTTATTATGTTCATCATAGATATAAATAAACAAACAAAGCACAATACTCACTGATTGCTATTTTATACGCTAAAATTCTAAGATCCAGTATTTCAGAGACAGAAAAAACAGTCTGATCTCCAGGATAGTACTTGTTCTATTTCTGCAGTAACCACCAATAGCAAAAATAACATTACAATAACAAAAGCCACATTTTTTTCCAATGATCATGAAGAAAGAAATATTCAAACTCCTCCTAATAAAAAGTTTTCTTAAACTGCTTTAGCCTTCTGTTGCATTGCTGAAGAAATTTTGTACAAATTCTCCGAGTAGCACTTATATTTCTAGAGAAAGTACACACAGACCAGAGAAAAGAATCACACTGGTTCACCTTCATCTTTGAACACAAAAGATCCCAAAGGTTTCTTGACATTTTCACCTCTTATTTTCTCTAACTATAGAAGAAAATTACTGTCGCGCTCTCTGGCCTCTTAGCCTTTTGGTCAGCTGTGGGATCTCGTGAAGAAAAGATGGCTGCAGTTTTAACACATTCATCAGATTTCATCATTAACAGGCCTGGCTATTTTTAACTGAAGTGGTCATTGCTGCTCAGTTTCTCAAGTGTGACATCCAAGTCTTGTCCAACTATTAACCATAAACTTACCACCTTGGGATCATCTCCCAAGGGAGAACATATCTGCACAGCTCTCCAGTGTGGCAATGTACGTACCGTTTGACACTGCTTCTCTAAATATATCTAAAATAGCAGGATCAGAAAGTAATTTTGTGACCGTATCCAACTGAGGAAAAAAGAAACCATAAGAAATCATGTAAAACATACTTCAAAAGAGATCAACAATGCAAACTTCAGAGCTCAAGGGGAGCACAGAGCGCATGACTTCTCATGGGGACCTGAGCTGGCCCTCTAAGTAATGGCGATCCTTCCCCCGAAGCCCTCCCTTTTCCAAGGGGCAGTCATTCTTGCATACACTGCTGGAAAGCTTAGGAAAGCTTAAGAAACTCTGGAACAACCAAAACAATAAGATAGTGATAGTATTTTCAGTTCCAACTATGGAGGACATCTGGAAGGCAAGTTATAAAAGGCTGGATACAGTGAAATTCTACCTCTATAAGAAGGAATGGCTAGTACACCAAAAATATAATTTGAAGGTCATGATGTCTGCATAAGTTTATAATGCGCAAAAGCCCTGAAAGAAGACTCTGATTCCAGGTTTGTGCTTAAACAAACCTCAAAACTATGCTGATGCAAACTCAAGACATTCTGGAAAAAAACCCATAGTTCAAATACTGTTTTTTTGCTTTCTCTTTTGTCTGTTATAAATGTTGTATGTTCAGAGCTTGATTTTCTTCCAGAGCCTTGTCTCTGGACTTTCTGGCTCTTAAAATAAAGACTCTGCTCATGACATCGCAGAAGTTCACTTGTATTCAGATTAAAATGACAAAAAATTAGGAAAAAAAAAAAAAAAGAAAAAAATTTAGAGATGGAAAAAAAATTNAGCTTGATTTTCTTCCAGAGCCTTGTCTCTGGACTTTCTGGCTTTTAAAATAAAGACTCTGCTCATGACATCGCAGTTCACTTGTATTCAGATTAAAATGACAAAAAATTAGGAAAAAAAAAAAAAAGACAAAAATTTAGAGAGTGAAAACAAACTTTAAACAAATCAATAGCCTCTTTGCAGTGGTATCAAAAATGGAATTCCTTGGCCTCTGATAGTGTTGTTTTGATATGTCACACGCTGTTACATCAGTCATGTTCTGTTCTGTTAATATATTGAGATGAATCACAGTAATGCCACAGCAGCCAAGAAATGTCAAACACCAATACTTTGACATTAAATGAGAAACAGGCCTTATGTATGCTTAGGCCTTTTGAGTCATTATCTCACATTCCATGAAAAAAAACATAATCCAAGTTCCATGCACTTACTGGAAGTAGAAAATGAAGTATTTTTCCCTTCAGATGGATTTTGATTTAAGTAGAAGAATTGTAGAAGTACTGTAAGGTTTCATCTTCTCAGACTGTCACCTCCCCATTTTAAAGACAGGTATATTAATTTATTCACCCTCTTTTCATGAAAAAGCTAGTCATTGAAGTATGTAAGAAGGAATGATGGAAAGTCACTGAGAAAACGCAAGCATGTTCTTTTTCCATTATGTAACACACAGAGGTTACAAAACAATAACAATACGGAATTTTCTCTTCTGTTTTTCCTAATAGATTATCAGCAACAGCTAAACCAGAAAATAAACTATTTGAAATAACATACTCAAATTTAGGTGACAAAAGTATCTGTGATTTTAACACCGAGTCAGGTTACAGATCCAGCTTTAACTTCTTTTCAAATATCTGCAAAAAAACCCAAACCAAACCCACAAACAAACAAGTGGTTTGTTTTTTTTTAAAAAGTAGACTTTTCACTGGCAAAGCAGACAGACTTGTGATTAAATTCAGTGACTACCGCTATCTTTCAATAACTAGGAACTCTGCTAAGCACAATGGTTCCTGATATTACAAAAACCCTGTGTGCTGTACTGACATCACTTCTAATTTAAATATCTATCAGAAAGTCTAAAAGAAAGTCTTCATTTGCTCAGTTTATCAGATTATTTACATCTGTAGTCAAACCACCTCTTCATTTTCCTTTAGAGGATGAATACATTCATCTGTATTTTTATTGCTTGTTCTGCAGACCTGAAGCACAATTTCCCTCTGCCCAATTTCAGTACGCAGCCATGTAGATGTTATCCTCCTTTTGTAGCACGTCTTCCAGGAAACCGACCAGTAAGGAGTCAACGGCAAAGACTGTGCGATAGCAACTTCATGCACTCTTTAAATTATTCCACTACAAGCGTTAACTTCCCACTGCATTTACATTTGGAAAGTTAGTCCTCTTGAACTCACTCCAGGCATTAAACAGACTCAGAGGGCTAGATTTAATAAGAGCAACTTGGTCAGAGTAGCTTAAATTTATACAAGTACAAAGGGAAGTTGTTAGAGATGCAGTTCACATAAAAGCTATGCATTTATGCATTTCGATTCTGCCCCTTTTTCTACTTTGGCAGAAGAACATGAGGAGAAGAAAAAAAGAAGATCAAAAGCTATGGAAGTTTTGCAAGAAGCCAAGTTAGTTCATAAGACCATAGAACAAAGTAATGTTATTTCCTAAGCTGATGTGGCCTTAAGTGTCTTAAATATGCCTCAAGCATGCCAGAGGCGAACAACTACGGCAGACCATCCTACTTCTCCTCTGCTTTTTGTTCATTCATTAGAAGTTTTCCGTGTCGTCTCTTACCTACCTCAGCCTTCCCCCTGCTCTGAAAACACTTTAGTTACTTTGAGAGTACATCTGCAAAATGTGCTCTCACTGACACACTCATTGACCTCATACACGTGTCCACACATACCCGTGGACATGCACCCTTTTTGTACAAAAATGGTTTTTGTCTAATCTTTCCTTAAAAACAGTGTTGTTGTGATACCCTTTGCCTGTAGGTTTGCTATGCTTAACAGAATTACCAGCTGTCACTAAATTCATGTGCTGTTCATAAATCTTCCTGAATTTTTTGGACAGCTGTTCATCTGGGCATAAACACATTCATTCTAATAGCTACATTAGCTCTACAAGTGTATTTGTTTGGTTGTGGTTTTTTAACTTGCACTCAGTATAATCACTTCGGACATTTCTCTCATCAAGTAAGTTTTTGTGTGTTTAGAGTTTTCTTACTTTCATTTGTTTTAAGCCAATCAACTACATTTTTTTTCATAGCAGATGCTGTAACATGATGGACAGTCTGTGATAAACAGATGGACTTGGTCTAAATCCATCCTCAAAAAACTTCCGCATGAAGAATGAAGAGCTGGCCTCCTGGGAGTATCAGTCACTACTCAGCACACCTTCCCCAGCATTTAGTCAGCACAACTCCTGCATGAATTTCAAACAAGCAACGACGGGTGTGTCAATAATAAAGGACAACAGTAGCAGTATTTTACCCAAAATACAGCAGTCTACTTACGTTCAGGCATAAGCTATCCACTTGATGGGGTATTGATAGCACAACAGGTACAGCATGGAGATAGAGGTAGGATAATACGGGAGGGAAGGAGCAGGTGAGGACTGGGTTTGGATCACAACTGCTATAGTCAGAGAATAATTCAGTAAATGAAATGTCTCTGTCTCACGTACCTATAAATCCAAAGCCAGCAAGAAATGGTAATCTATATTCAGCACAGAAGACATTCTTCTCAGTGCTAAGGGGAATGGGGCAAATTTCAATTCTATTGACTCACAAAGTGTTTGAGTGATCTTCTGAAGCAGATTGCCTTTCACTTCTTCCCGAGGGCTGCTATCTTTCATTGTTCCTCAGGCCAAGAATGACTATCCGGTATCATCCCTGGCAGACACAATTAACTACTGACCACAGTATAGTTGAACAACTTGTTATTTGTTTTGTCTGAAAATTCACTAATTTTTGATTCCTTGAGATTATAACGACTTGACTATAAAGCAGTCATGTGCTTTAACCCATTTCTTTGGATTTATGGGTGCCCTGAGCATCTATGAAGCAGATCTGATGTGCTTCAACATAAGCATTTGAAATAAATTCATGTGTATTGAAGTGCGGTTAACTTCTGTGACCATTTATCCACTGCTATAAAACATAGTACAAGTTCATAAAGTAGAAAAATTATCATTATTAATGATTGTCAGTCAGACTGCAGCAGAATGGTTAGGAAGCCCTGGTTTGGTACATATTCCACTTAAACCAGACCAAACAGACAAAAGGATGAAGGCGAAAAGATGCAGAACATAAATGAAATTTTTGAAGTATGAAGGCTGGCTCGCATTTCTGTGTACTTGTTTCAGTTTCATTATAGAAGCATGCATAGGTTAAAGAAAAACGAAGTAGAAAAAGGAAGAGGGCAGTGAAATGGATAAAAGAAAGGGAGAAGTGAATAATATAGAAGGATGGAAGACTGGAAGCAGAAAGCGCTATGAGGTGAAGGTGGCAGAACAAAACTGAGAGGTAACAAGGATTATTCATCACTTCTATCACCTTCTGGTGATATGCGCCAAGTACAGAGAAACGCAGAAGCGTCTGGCAGATCAAACTGTGTTTGCAGGTCCTCAGTATCCAGCCGTCCTAATAAGAAGTGGTATACGAAGTTTTACACAATCACCAACAGTTTTGAAATTCTAACAGAATTGATCCACTAAATGAGATTCCCTACTTCCCCGAAGATGCAAGTAACCTGTATAAAAGCATATTAATTTGTTTGTCAACGCTGGCACTCTATTTCTTAAGTTGCTTTTACTAAAACTAATAATGTTCCACTAGATTGTGTGAAGTAACCACAGCTGAACAAAAAGGCTCAATTGTTTAATACATATTTGTGATTTGATCCAGGTAAGACCACTAGTCATGCTAGGGGTAGAGATCACGTTGCAGCAACCTAAAACAATATGAAAGACCACATTCTTCTTAAATCTCAATATAAGGGAAAATAGCATTATGTAATGTTTATACAGCAAAATTCAGACGTGATCAATCAACCTGCCACTGGATGTCACTGTCCTTTGAGAGGTGAAAAAATTTTAGGGGAGAAAAAGGAAGAAAAAAGAATGAAAAACCCCACTGTTTTCTACAGACTTAAGATGTAGAACATTGAAAACTCTTAGATTAAAAAATATTTTTTACATTCTTCCTTTTAGCTTCACTTCCAGAAAGGTTCTGTTTAGTAGGTGGGTATCTGAAAAGAGCTCTGCAAATTGCTTGCATAAAGCCAACCAAACAACCGTACTGTAAAAAAGCATTCCTCAGGTATTCACAGACATTATCTGAAAGAGATGGCACAGAAAAGAGCAAGTGGATTTTCCATTATTCCAATGCATTTACTATGTTCTGATGGACTGTTGTGATAAGGAGGCACAAATCAATTTGGATTTTACATTCCATTTAATTGTATATACGTTGTAGTATTTTGAGGCTTTCTGTGCAATCCGTAAGCTGCCATCAGCACAATAAAGCTGCTTGTATCAGTTGCACTACCATAACCAATTTTTCTAGGAAAGATGTATCTTTGCGTCTGGGAATCAGAATAGAGTTTTTGGTTGAAGATTGCTGGGGCTTGAATCAAGATCCACCAAACATTATAATTAAAGCCTTTTTTTCTAATCTGCCAGAATGAAATGGTTTAAAGCAGGCAGAAATTTTCCCATATACTTTCTCTTAGTAGTACAGAGATGAAGTAAATGTACTGCATCAGAGCCGAGTGAATTTTACAGTATTTCAAGACTGCCTGCCACTGTAGCTATGCTTTGTTTTACTCTCCAGGAAGCAAAGCAATACAGACTCTCCTGTTTCACCAGTGAGGGATGTGGCAGCCATCTGCACAGTTCCAGAACAGAGCATGACTCATACATGAGAGAGATACATAATTCACGGGATGTTCCAGGGTTGTTTCCATTCTCTTGTGCAAGAGGTGAAAAGCTGTGTCAGCAAGGGGGGCTGCTCAGTAAATTGAGCTCTGTGTAAAGAGGCATCTTAGCAGAAATGTGGGTCCTTAGATGTGGATCCTGACAATGCCAGGGGACTCGGCCATACAACAGCACGCAATGCTCAGCTCCACGGAGTAGCAGGTTGCTTAAAAAATTGTCATCTTTCGCTGCAAGGTATTCCTAGAGCACTCCTTATCATCTGTATGTTTGAGGTATAAGTATCCTGGCAGTCTTGATGGTATTTTATGGTGTTTGTAGAGGCAAGAAGATTCATCGCTGATACTGCAAATTGCTGAAAATTTAAAATGCAATTTAACAGGCAGGCAGAGGTAAGAATCATGCTGTTTCTAGTCACTTTTTTAGTTCTCTCAACAGGCTACAATGCAAAATAGAATTACTATGTTCCAAAAATATGAGTTATTCATACATGGTAAAAGATGTAGTGGATTCAGATTCAAAAAGCCACAGAAGGAAGTTCTGGAAAGCCTCCTTGCCTCTTCACTTGTGGAACGAGAGAGGTGGGGATAGAGAATATTGTCACTAAGATAACTGCCATATCTTCTAGAAGTAGTTTTAGTTTTTGTAGACACCTGTCTCTCCCTTAATGACACCAGCTACCCACCATGCTTTCCACGACTGTAGCAAAGGTGAAGTAACAGTAATTATTTTGCTGTTGTCAGCCCATAGTCTCGTAATTCCTTGTGGAAACTGGTACTTCATGTTCCAACTACCGAGAACATAATTTTCTAGCTATCATCAGCTCACAAATCTTCTTCAGTAGAAGAACCTTTCCCAAAGTTCCACCATGGCAGCACTCTAAAATATCCCTGGGTGACTGATTTTGTCAAGTTTAATCATCTTGGATAAGACAGCTGAGATTTCAATTTGCTTAGATCTGAACTAGAACTTGCTCAGGCATGAGCTTTCACAGCACTAGGGAAGACTATGTATAAGGGCACTGTGTTGACTGCAAAGGCTTGGTGATTAAATCACCTTTTTCAGGACAATTTTCAGCTCTGCCAGGGAGACTCCCTAATCAGTGATCCATATAATTACTTTTCCATGTAGATTGAACTTGAGAACTGTTAACTAATGCTCTAAATATACAGATAACAGTGCTCAAATATCTACAGTCATAAATACCGCTAGATGCAAAAAATTTTCCAATGGGTTTTGTTTGGATAGAGTAGCGTAAAATATGCAGGAATCTAAAGACACTAGAAATCAGAAGACTCCTCTGCGACGGAGAAGACATATTGGTGGGAGTTGCTACGGTGCTTGATTTCTACCAGGGACGTAAAGTTGATGACATCCACCCACACCCCAAATGAGTACTCTGGTCAATGCAGTATTGGTCCTTCTTGCTTCAGCATTTTCCAATGAAAGGAAAATTTTGTCACAAGCACAGAAAGTAAAATACGAAAAATAATTCCAGGAGAAAACTGTATAGATACAATAAAATCAGCAACACAAAAATCTAAAACCTCCAAGTCAGTTTTTTTCTCCCTGGACAGATAATTTCAAAATGTCACAGGCTCCCTTTGCTGAGCCCCAGAGACAGAACAGTCAATCTGAGATGCCAAAGTGGCAGGCAAACACCCCTCTGTGTCTTTCATTTTAGGTCACTGCTTCTGAAAAACCAAACACATTTTTATGCAGATATGAAATAACATAAAAATGTTACAAGCTTTATGAGAGATACGTCTTTTTTATGTATGTTTTTTTCTTACTTAGCATCTCAGTAAAAGAAAGAGCAACTACACGAAACAACAGTAGACTTTTCAGTATCATTAACACACGTGATGACTATATTTGTCCATTTTTATCGCCCAAATAACTCATTCACCCCTGTGACCAGTATTCATTTTTATCTGTACCTAAATAAGATTTTAACTTGAGAACTAAAAGCCTCTAACTTGGATTGTTTATGCTGTGTAAGATTATCAACTGGTAATCAATTTTTTCATATCTGATAGAGCCCTCACACCACCTATTAGCCAATGCTCAGTCTGAGACCATTTACATGTTTGATGTGGTATGCAGATTAAACCACGGTACTTCTAACACTTCAAATATTCTAATATCCCCCAATTCACAGGTATTCAAACAAAGCACACAGAAAGTGTGTACTCCTCTTGAGGGATAAAAACACATCAGCTCCGGTCACGAAAACAGTAGAGAAAGTAGTCTATAACTGCACCCAAGCTGATAAACTGTACCTCCCAAGGCTTCAAGTTCTCTATTCAAGCTCAGGGATACCAGCACTCCATGCTAAAAATACCCAAAGCAACCTGCCTAAAGGCACCTGCAATGTTCTGTACCCAAATATCCCAACGGTACTCAAATCTGTTGAGTCCAAGCCTAACAATCAAAATAAGACAATTCTTCTGCATTAGTTCTGTTCTTTGCACACATGAACTAATCAGTGTGGGAATTCCACACAATCATTATTTCTTGGGCAACACGAAACTTTGGTGACCCAGTTTGAAGCTTCAGAAGAACCATTATTTAAGCTTATTGGCTTGGACTTCTAGCTTTTATGTATGCAACGTAATAATACAATGCCATCAAGTGCAGTTCTCATACGCCTTGTAATTATGGCACCAAGGTCCAATCACACTGTTATCATCATTTTTTATGACGAGAATTTAACTTTTTTTGTTGTTTGTTTGTTTGGGTTTTTTTAGTTTAAGGGAATAGGAAACCACACAGAAAAGCATGATTGTGGATTTTAATTGCTGAGCCTTAATCACAAAAAATAGTGAGAAAGGGAATTAGCCAAATACAGTGTAGCAGAAAAAATTACTCATATCTATGCAGTTTGCCATAACGACATCTGGGACTGTCAAAACTGGCAGTTGAGACTCTACAGGATGAAACTTTGAAAAACATGTACATTCTGAAATCGAGCTAAGTTTAACAAATTTTCTGCACTTCTGATTCTCAATACCAAAGTCTTTGCAGTAGGTTGTAAAACAAAACACCCTCCCCGCCCCGCAAACCAGGTTAGAACTTCAGCTAACAAAAGTCCCCACTCCACTGACTTCAATGGATAATATAAAGCAAGTAAAGATCCAGTCCACACTACTAAACATGGGGTTTACCAGATAATGTTGCCCTAAATTTGAGATTCAAGATGGGAAGTAACTGAGAAACTATGGTACTCCTATAAGAAATCACATTTATACAAGAAATGGTTCCCTTTGTTGGAGTTTTAATTCATTCAATAATGCTTTTTAAAAGCATTTTTCTTTTTCTATTTTTAATGTGCTAAGCTGCTTTCTGTGAACACCAAAACCTGAATTTAATTGTAGTTACAGAAATGTAAGTCTGCACCTGCTATTTCTATGCAACATGTCACTTCATATTTTTTCCCTGTTATATACTGAACTATACCAAAATTAATTTTAGGATTGTGCACATTTTTAACAACATTTTAAAACCTTAACAGCTGACAACAGTAATTTAATTTCATTTTTCACATCTTCTAAAATGCTAGAGAAAATTTAATTCAAAGTCCATTTCCTGCAAACTCTATCGTTTACTTTTCTCACAAGGATGTTTTTTAGGAGCAATCTCCTTGGTCCTGTTGAGAATTTCCTGTTTCCAGAAAATTCTTTGTAATTCAGAGCAGATTACAAATGTCAAGGAAAAAAAAAAAACACACAAGGAAAAAAAAAAAAAAAAAAAAAAAGAAAAAAAAAAAAAACACAACAAAAAACCAAACACACACACACACACCCCCCCAGTAAAAACAAGGAGGAAACAATAAAAATGGAGCCCAAAAGGTATAAAGTCAAGCATTACAGAAACGAGTATAGTTCCTGTGAGAGATATGTTCTCCAGATGGTTTAGTACTGAAGGCAATACGCTACTATTTACCTGTATTTTATGCTTCTTTAAAAACAGAAATCCAGCATTTCCCCCCCTTTCTGCATTGCCTGCTTCCCAAGAGTACTGCTCCATGAGTAGTGCACTCAACTTCGGAGACATACAGAATTGGTCCTCCCTCCCTCACGCTTGCTTGCGTTCTTCTTCCATACAGCACATTATCTTCCTAACTTCCAACCATTTACTGACTCATCAAACATGTTGTCAAGCCTCATAACTCTCACTAGACGTAAACTATTTCCTCAGTACTCATTCAACCTTTATTGCATGAACTGTTTTTTTCTTTTCTTTAATGACCTGAATTTGGAGACACAGATATTGATGCTTCTGTAGTACACGTTATTTCTCTAACACATTTTATAGGTAAGAGGTGATTAACTGCTGGAACATTTCTACATAAAACTGCTAAGCGTTTGCAAACATGTATTACTATTATAGCCGTAATACCCAGGACAAAAATGCCTTAAGAAATGTTTTTAGTTAATTATTTCACAAAAGGCCTGAATATTATTTTTTTCCTAATTTTATATTGTAAAATAAAAACTTATACATCCAAACTTTCTTTACTATGAAAGTCATAAAAAGGTATGTTGCTTTTATTAGTAATATGAGCCCTTTCAAAGATTATCAAATACTGATTTTTTCATGAAATTTCTTTTTATCATATTATAGTATGTTAGTAGAGGAAATATTTATTACTTTCTTATCCTGTCAAACATTCTGTACGTGAAAAACAAGCGTAGGTGAAAGGGACAGTCTGGGAGGTCAGAGATGAGACAATAGTACTTGCTGGTGAAGTCTGAGCTGTGAATCTTTATCTGGGTCGCTGCTATCTAGAGTTTATCCTGTGTACCTTCAATACTCTAGTCTTCCTTACGGCATTTGCTATACATATATTCATTACAACTATTTCATTGTGAAAAAGTCACTGATGCTGAAGTCTTCTGTCTCTAGCAGACAGTACAATCCGTTGTACACAATTTTTCCTAATGCTTAAAGTTTACTTGAGATAAACCACAGTCATGATGTAAGCTGGTACACAACCCTAAAATGGAATCTATCCTTAGCTGCTTACATGAGGGATGAATTGAAATCCAAGCGTACTAAAGTGCAGCTAAAGAAAGTTTGCTGGGCAAAGTGACCATATGATTTCTTTTTATTCTTTCCTAGATAACTTAGTCCTATATTTATTTATTTTTTACTTTTGCGTCTTAGGAATAGTGTATAATAATATAAAAATATATTATTAAGCTGGATTCAGATCTACTTTGAACTTTTATTTCATCTTATGCATTTCTTTTGCTTCTTCATTGTGCAAATTTAACAGTAAACAAAACGCTTAAAGTTTCAAAGATGTTAGTCATATAATTCATATATCAGAGCATGACAGAAATCACACAAAGATCAGAAGAAAACCTCAAAAGAACTCATCTGAAGGAAAAGAGTTTCCAAACTTGGCAGTATTTTACATTACAAGACAGTACCTTAATAACATGTCACGGGTGAAGTGCAGGTGAAGAATTTAGGTTGCAGGGTTAATAACATCATTTCCACATCGTATTAGGCAACCTCAGCCAACTTCAGCTGTGCTTGTACAGCCACAAGAGGTCAAGTATTTTAGTTTTCACAAATAATGAAACACACCCGGAACACTGCTCTTTCTTCCTCTACATGGGAAATTCTTAAATGAAAAGACGAAGTATTTCTTATGGCTAACTAGGATATTGTGAAAACACAGAATTGTATCAAATATTTCACCTTCTCTTTTCTCACAGCCAATATACTAACAAACTTGTGAGTAAAGGCCTTTGCATCTACAGACGTATCTCCTTGGACTATACGTGATTAGGAAAAATAGAATCTGTCCTGTGTTACATCTCTGAAAGAATCCAGACCTCTGAAAACATTTTGCAATGTGATTATTGTGAAATAGGCCACAAAGGGGCACCTTTCCGATATAGAAACTGATTTCACTACAATGTGGGGGTGGGCTTCCTTTCCAGTGTGACGATACTTTTGCTGAGAAGGACAAGGCTTTAAAGAACTGCACTTGGTTCTGTGACCCTCATATAGTCTCCGCGCTCTCCTGTGGCCAGTCCTCCTGATCCCGCAGGTAAGGCAACAGCATGGGAGACCAGACGCCTTACCTCCTGTGTAAGCTCTGCCACACAACCACCACCTGAAAACTCAATTCTCTGTGCTTCAGCCCTCCCACCTGGAGAATGGGAATAAAGCTTACTAATTTACTACAGGAAATGCCATGTGATCAAACAATTACATCAAAATCTCAAAAGCAAATAAAACTAATCTCATAACTAAATTCTATTTAGTGCTTTTAGCCTGGCGATTAAAGCCTGCGGGGTTAGAATGGGAATTGTTCTAGCTTACTTCTCTAGAGACAACAGCAAGCTCTAGCCATGCTCTTACTAATTTCCAGATATTTATACTGCATTTCTCCAAAAAAATGCATGTAATAAGCACGTGGGCTTCAATGGTCCACAGTCAAATTTCAAGCTCTATGAATCTCAGCACAATTTCTACCTACATTAATTCAAAATGATTTTATTAGGTCAGTGGAGTTTCAGTCATTTACATCAACTATAAAATGCTGAAGGACAAAACTGGGAAAGAGCTGCAAGGACCTTCAGTAAGGACACAGACACAGCAAGCCACACGTGTTACATGGCCTCACTACATTTTGACAAGAAAGAGGTTAAGTTCAGTCATTTTAACATACTCACCAGGTCTCTACTAAGCAGCTGTAGTAAAATAATGTGAAGGATCACATTAGAAATTGTGGGATAAAAAAGTAAACTGAAAGAGTACCTTTGCATTAGCTCTATTTTAACACAGCGCATGGAAGATGAACACAACATGGAATGCTAGATATAAAAAGTGGGGTATATGTAAAATAGTTCTTCAGTCAAAATAAGCAAGCTATGCTGTTTTGCTGAAAGTACTCCAGCAGTCATGGTGGGTTTTCCTGTATCTGATGCCATAGCAACAATAATCCATTTTAAAAATTGTAGTAAGAAGGTAATATATTATCATGACAGCTGTGTTAAATGACTGCCTCTCCTGTGTTATGCTCTTGACTTTACACAACAATGTTAAGATGTTTTTTAACCAAGTTTTCAAGATGAAAATAACATGGTGTCAAAATATTTTTTCTAACCAATCAGCACTACTGAAAAACATCACTGAGCTTTGTGTTTCCATGACAACTAGTCTCAAATGTTACAAAAACTGCACCAAATTTACTTACAAAGAAGGGTTCTCACAAGAAAAAATGGGTTCATGTAACATACCATACCATACAAACTTACGTATGGAATGTGCACCCACAAGAAAAACTGTATCAGTGATCTTTTAGTTTTCTAGATTGACATTTCTTGTAGGAACTTTTTGTATTTGGTAGGGACATAATATATTTCGTTTCTTCTCTGTTTTAATAACATATAGACTTACCTATGGATCGCTGATTACAAAGTAGCTGCAAAGCCTATAAACACAAGAATTTGAAACCATTACTTATTTCCATCAAATGGAGCAGGGGCGATTTTGGCCTGCATGGACAGCTATAAAAAGAAAAGACAAAAAATATTCTGTAGTTTCCCTGTGTTTTGCCCCTAGGTCTTTGCACCACCATCAACAGTGGAGAAACAACTTCGTTGCTTCTAAAGACAGCTCTTGCAATTCTAATGATTTTTGGTTAAGGAAAATAATCCCCTTAATATACTGGCAGAGATACCTTATCAAACATGGTCTGAGATGAGATTAACGACTTATTATCAAATCTAAAATCACTCAGATTAGTGGCATAGTGTGATTAGTGGAATAAACATCATTAGAGTATTATAAACCAAAAACTAAATTTCATTTACAGCAGATTTGCAAATAACAAATTACAAATTACAATCCATTTACAATGGATTACTGTGTATTTTAAGAGGGGTTTTTTATTAACAGTTGGATGGGGAAAAAAAAAAATAATTGGATTTCCAGTACTATTCCACCTACCCTGTTAGTAAACAACTCTTAAAGAAAACAGTAAAATAATAATGACAGTGCTTAAATTAGGTATCCTTTGACAAGTAACTTGAACTTCTAATGAAGTAGTACTATCCTTTTTCAGTAACACTGCTATATGCATGTTCAGGGATTCTAAGAACTACAAAAGGAATCAGAAAAAGGGGGGTTATAACGTGTATGAAGTGAAGTGGAAAGTCAAGGATTTAGAATAATGATTAACTTTTAAATGGTTATAGAATATTCTTCTAACTCACCTTTCTGCAGATGTGACTTTCTTTTGATTAAAAAAAAAAAAATTTTGATGTCACTAACAAATCGGTTCAAAGTCAGTCAGAATCTTAGTTTTAATTGGTTAACATAACCCAAGCTGGTACTTTATTACAATATGGACATCAAATCAAAAATAAAAGAGATGTCAAAGAGTTGCTACATACTTGATTATTTATTAAGAGACTTCATTATATCTATCATTCCTGTGACCTCCACTATAAACGTTAAAGAACAGTATTTTTCATGACTAAAATAGAATGAGAGAACTCTGAATTTGTGAGCTTTATCAAGAGGTTTATTTCATAACTGGTATTGCTTTGAGGACAGTAATCAGTCTTTCAGAAAGCGGCTTTAGAAAGTGATGGTTAGATTGTACTCTGGCTAGGATACTCTGGGAAAGATTGCTGAAAACCCTACCCACACTGCAAAGCAACAGCTCAAAAGAGTCATTCCAAATGATTTCTACGCCAATCATTAAGTGTCCCAAAAAATGAGCTGATGGGGAAGAAGACCAGCCTGGCTAAATAGAGAGCTTTGGCTGGACCTCAGGAACAAAAGGAAAGTTTACATTCTTTGGAAAAGGGGGCTGGCAACTTACGAGGAATACCAAGATGTAGTGAAGCTATGCAGGGGGAAAATTAGAAGGGCCAAAGCCCAAGCAGAACTCAGCTTGGCCACTGCGGTTAAAGATAATAAGAAGAGGTTCTTTCAGTATATCAATAGAAAAAGGAAGACTAGGGAAAATGTAGACCCACTGATGAATGAGATGGGCGCTGTATTGGTGGAAGACATAGAGAAGGCAGAGTTACTGAATGCCTTCTTTTCTTTGGTCTTCACTGCTAAAGCTGTCCCTCATGAATCCCTGACCCTGGAGGCAAGGGGGAAGGTCTGGAGAAAGGAAGATTTTCCCTCAATTGAGGAGGACTTGGTTAGAGACCACTTGGCCAAGCTGGACATCCATAAGTCCATGGGCCCTGACGGGATGCACCC